>OY986975.1:1023756-1071074 GCA_963920575.1 Narthecium ossifragum
CACACGAATTAAAAATAAAAAAAGAACCGTCCAGCCCGGTCTCCAAACCAGGTAGGGTCATACTGGGTCGAACTCGGTGGAAGGCCTATTGGGCTTGGGACTGGCCCATCCCGGTCCAGATGCTTACCAAGGACGGATCGGGTATTGACTCCAACCCGAGCCGGCCCGATTGGACACCCTTACCTGGCACAAATAAGCACTAGTCCCATACTCCCCTCTCTCTCTCTCTCTCCTAACCACCCACTAACCACCACCATCTACTACTCCCTTCCACATGGCTTCATCTCGATCGCCTGATGTATCCGGACTTAACTTGGATCGGGCATCCCTACCCGTCTGATAGGATGCATTGGATCTTATATAATAGATAGACTGATAGACATACATACATACATACATATATATATATATAATATCAGTTTTTATGAGTTACAACCTGATACATTTTCTCATATATGGCTGCTGAGTCATAGAAAGAGAGGAGGAGAGAGGGCGACATGTGGCAGCTGAGTCATATAGAGAGGATGAGAGAAGGGGCAGTGGGAGTGGGTGATTAGGGGTAGTGGGGGTGGGTGGTTACCGGTGCCAGGTGACACATGAGCCCTCCTAGTATATTCTATTATATAAAGTAACGTTTTGTGAGTCACCTGCTTAGTTATATGTCACGTCATAACCAATATTTGACGTAACGCACACGTGGCGTAAGATTGGCTATCAGAGAGGGAGAGAGGGAGAGAGAGAGAGACGAGGGGGGGGGGGGTTACCCGTGCCATGTGGCATGGGGCCACCCCTACTACCCCCTCTCTCATCCTCTCTTTATGACTCAGCTGCCATGTGTCCCTCTCTCTCCTCTTCTCTCCATGACTCAATAGCCACGTGTGAGAAAATATATGAGTCAGATCGCGATTCATAAAACCTGATGATATATACTGGTCCCCGTGCCACCTGGCACAGATAACCACCATCCTCCACTACTCTCTTCTAGATCATCTAATATATTCGGGTTTAACTTGAATCGAGCATCTGTCACACCCCGACCCAGAAAACCCATCCAAATCGAGGCGTGAGCCACCTAAACCTATTTACATAATCAATTGGCGCACAAGTATATAAATGAACAATTTGATCTCCAGCTCATAAAAATTTAGACAGCATCTCCTGTATAATCATAACACAAGAAACATGTACATTTCATAATATGATCGTTTCAAATTGTACAAAGAAACAACAATAAGTAACTCATTATTACATTTCTCAAATGTCTACATCAAAGAATAATACAACATTTCTCCAATACAACTGAATTAATGATTATACATTTATGTCCTCGAATACATCAAGTTATACCTCAATTTATACATCAATTTGTACATCATTGATTAAGACTGTAAATTATCTGTAGAAGAACTCCTCGACGCTCCAAGTCCTCGATCACCTCGAAATGCCGCGCCATCTTCTAAAGGAACACCTGAAAGAAGGAACTGCATTGACCTGCATCGCCGATGCAGCCCAGGTAGGGTGAGCAACAATGCCCAGTAGGGTTCTACTCTACGTCGCACAGAAAGGAAGGGATACTGCAACTGTGTTGTTCTCCGCCTAAGCCTAAGGTATGCCAAGGGGCTCCATAACCCCGTCGATGTCCCAAGGGCTCCCGTCATGAACCTCTCTCTTGAACATGTTACCAAGATCACCCTAAGCACCAACATGGGAACGGTACCATGCGGGATCACTCTTACCCAAGAACGAACGAGAGGAAACAAAGACTGCGGGCTCCTGTCCATGTACCACCCTGCCCAGTCATACCATCTCTCGCGGGGACACACATGTCAGGGAACGCATCGACAACCATCCTTAGCACTTGGCCTTGGAGACCGACACGACCTCTACACCTCAAATATAAATATATAATCCATAGTCGACTATAGCAATAACCTCAAATGATATCCAACATAATCATTGATGACAATCACGTCCTAATCCTCGACTATCCAAACCCCGGTCCTAGGGCTAGATCCGGGCTACCCGAGAACCCCGGATCGGCGATCGAAACCATCGCCTACCACCTAGCCTTAATGCTTCTAATGCATACAACATGCATGAGTCTATTCAAACAACTAGGCCTAGGTGTCTCTACATGACTTCTCATCAGGCATGTCCAATTTATTATATAAGATATGAAAGAGAACTAAGCTATTACAGTGTTATCACGTTTCAATCCAAACTTCGGCATTACGACGGCATGAACCGGCCGTCAGCCAAAGTTGGCTACAACAGGGATACAACCCCAACCAGGCAAATAACTAAAACCTGTAGCAATTACAATCACACATCAGTTAGGGCACACCTTCGGCCTGCAGAATATAAACATTTCCACAAAGAAATATAAACGACACATCGCCGGCCCTAGGCTTGAACATACTACAGAATTAATATAGAATTGAATATTTCACTAGCAACTTTACTAATTGGAAAGCAGAATTTGATCAAGGGACTTGAATAGATAGGAAATAAACTACTATGCATGCACTGGCTATACTCGACATACAAATACCATCATGATAGATAAACTGAACCATCAGTAAATTGATAGCCCAACATTTTGGCAAGTAATCAAAGGACCTAGCATAGCTGGAGTTGGCAGGGAAGCAAGCCAACCAGAGTTAACTATTCTATGATCATCCCAAACCAAAAATTGAGAAAATCCAATTGGTATAGCAATCCAAGATAAATCCGAACAGTAACCAGCAATCCCAAAGAATCCCAGCAAACTCATACTTCTCGACCACCCATGGCAGAAGGGAAAACCCGGGGAGGAAACCAGAGGGAAGAAGGGGCAATCTACCCAGATCAAGGCCAATCAGAAACCCCAACTCAACTCCCCTACGGAGTCTAGCAAAACCAAACCAATCCCAAAAACAGAGTTCACGAACTAGAAACCCAAACCCTCGCAGCGAACCAACCCATACAACCCCTCAACAACCCATGGCAGCCGGAAGAAAAATAGAGAGATTGTGCGTGGGGAGAGAGAGCACTGCAGCAACAGGGAAGAGCAAGGAAACCAACCAAACACTCGATGATTCAAGGGAAAATCAGGTAACTCAAGTATCCGGCTGGCCAAGAACAAGGGAAAGAAACCAGAGGAAGAATCTCATCAACCCACAACAAACCAGCGAGAAAGGGGAGCAAACATCGTCAAAGAAATCACTACTAGCAACTAGATCTATGCGACGGCATGCTCTAAGAAGGGAAGAACATCACCAGAGAAATCACGGAGTAACAGAACACTGCGATCCTATTCTAGCATGCAACAATCAATCCTAGAGGCCAAATCCAAGAGTTGGGTAGGAATCCCCTAGAGCCCTTCATTCACGGCATCTATTCCAGGGAGGGGGAAGGAATTCAAACCAAACCAATGCAACTTGCATCACAGCTAGCAAGAGATCAATACTAACCCAAAACAAAACAATGAATCCAAACCCCAGATAAACACATGAAGAAATCCAAATCCAAGGAAGAGAAGAATCCAAAAATCCGAATCTAACAAGCATGAACAAATCCTAATCTAAGCTAGTAGAGTCTAGACAAAGTCTAGGGAAGAAGCCCTACCTCTGGATCGTTGAGCTCGCGTCCTTCCCCTTCTTCTCCGGCCACGACAATCGTCGTCACCAAGGTTTTCGTCGTCGCTGCCAAAGTAGCCAAGCTCCCCGCCGTCGGTGAAGGAGAAGGTCCAGCCGCCGTCTCGTTCCTCTCCAGCCGTGGTCGTTGGTCGCCTCCGATCACGGTCACCGAGCTCTCCTCTCCCCTTCGGTTCGACGCCGCCGCTCTCTCTCACTAAAGATCGGGATAGAACCCTCACGAGAGAGAGAGAGAAGGGTTAAGAAGGTTTTATATGATCACTTAAGTTAGATCCTGGCCATCCGATCAGCCTAAGCTAATCTCAACTGCCCAAGTCCAGCTCTTCACGATCTGACCCAGATCCTCCGATCTAGGGTACTCCTAATGGTCTAATCAACCACATACATCATCACAAGGCCGTGTGTGCGTTACGCGTGTGTGAAACCCACTCCGCCTAGGGTAATTTACCAAATTACCCCCGGAGCCACAATGATCAGCGAGGATCGCAAAGCAAGGCCAACCAAGTCCAAAACCAACAGAACCAGACCCTCGACCCAAGCGGTCAGACCGGGTTGGAGGTACAGGTCCTCACAGCATCCCTATCCGTCTGATAGGATGGACCGAATCTTATATAATACTAGCTGGCCCCCCGTGCCACCTAGCACGGTAACCACCACCTCCCACTAATCATCATCTCTCCTAACCACCCGATAACTGCCACCCTGCACGTGGCTTTATCTTGATCGTCTGATATATCCGGGCTTAACTTGGATCGGGCATCTCTATCCATCTGAATCGAGAGAGGAGGAGAGAGGGGGACATGTGACAGCTGAGTCATAAAAAGGAGGATGAGAGAGGGGGCAGTGGGGTGGGTGGTTACCTGTGCCACATGGCAAGGGTAACCACTCACCCCCCACTATCCTCTCTCTCTCTTTCTTCAGCCACTATCATTTGGTTATCACGTGACATATGAATCAGATGACACGTCATAAAACATCTATTATATATGATCAGTTGGGTTGACCTGGTTAATTTGTTCTACATTGATAATCAAGTTATTATTTAATTCAGTTTGAAAATTAGATTAGAGGGCTAGTTAGCCACATATTTAGAGTGACAATAATTATTAAAACCATTAGTTTGAAAATTTAGAAGGAGAACTTATTAGAGACTTCAATTAACCACATTTCAATTAGCCGCATATTAAAATCATCAATTTAAAATTTTAGGAAAATAATGTTTCATATTAGAGGGAGCAGTTATTAAAACCATTCATTTGAAAATTAGAAAAATAATGTTTGACTTAAAAAGACCGTACAAAGGGCACGTGCAATATACTAGTTACTTTATAAGATATTAGGTGGCCCCCCGTGCCACCTGGCACAGGTAACCACCACCCCCAATACTTCCCTCTCTCTCTTCTAACCATTCGATAACCACTTGGTAACTACCCCCGCTTTCTCTCTCCCCCTCTCCCCCCTTCGTCATATATGCATCAAAGTATATGACTCAGATGCCACGTCATAACCAACTTTACTTTATAAGATAGACCACTACCCCCCACCCCCTGTCGCGCCCCGACCCGCAGAGCCCAGACCGGGCCGGGACACGAGGGGAAAAAAAACCTACAACTACTAGCCTCAACTGGCGGAAACAGTCGAGACTAAAAGACAGCTGGTGGAAACAGCTGCCAACAGGCACAAGCGGAAGCAAAGAACTAAACAACAACTATTAACATTTATTACAAAATAGTAATAAAAGAGTTAACAGGGTTTAGTACAACGAGCTACAAGGGATCGACAGTCCCCAAAAAGAAGCTACACTACCCACCGGGGTCTCCGCAAGAGCACAAACGAAGCCATCCTGACCCTCAGACATGGTCAGGATCCGGCACACTGCCACGAGACTGCCGACGGGGAAGCACCGGAGGAGAACGGGGACCCGCACATGCAAACACACAGTCCAGGTAGGAATGAGCAACAGCTCAGCAGGGTCCTACTCTACCACTCTCGCTAAGAAGGCAAACCCAACGAACCAACCCTGAGGCCAAGTACTGAGGCTTGCCAAGGATCCCATAAATCCCGTCACTAACCCGAAGGATTCCTGTCCCAAGTACGCCCCTCCGACAACCACTGTTCAGGGGTGGGCATCTCCGACAATCCCTTACACAGGGTGGACATGACGCTACTGGTAGGACATCCTTCTCCAAGCGGGATCTCCACACTTGACGGAACGACCGAGGTTAAGACTACCATCTCGCAGTACTCCAAGCCACAGAGCCAACAGGACCCCTAACTCCTGACCCAAGGACTATGTCTAGCCAGGGAGTCCATCGATCCCATCGATGTTTCCCTCCCCAAGGTTTCTGTCCAACGTACGTCCCTCCGATAGCCACTGCTCGAGGACTGGACTACCTCCGACGGTCCTTGACACAGGGTGGTCCGGACAATACTTGTAGGACACCCTTACCGGGGTAACGGCATCCCATACTTAGTCCTAGATCACCGGAGTCCACGGGTCAACCCCACCCAGCCTAACCTAGCATGTCTAATGCACAGGAAACAGGGCAGGATAAGAATAAAGCGGTAACATGCAACACAACAAAGGCACACCTTCGGCCCATTTATTCTAAGCACTCCCGAGGATCATGACTTCCTTCGGTTCACCACAAAGCGATAAAAGGGCATAACCCATGGCCTAGTTACACTAAGCATTACCGAGGGTTCATTACTCCCTCGGTTAACCACAAAGCAGTAAACATTCAAGCATGATGTAAAACATGAAAGCCCCAAGGGCAAAACCGTCAAAACCCACTTACATGCGAAGCCCCGCGGGCAAAACCCTTGAAAACCTTCGCTGCGACTAAAGGATCGATCCTCACCAAGGGAAGGATCGATCACTTAAGTAACAGTGAGCTTCCCTTACTGTCGAGACACAAAGGATCGATCCTTCCTCCCAGGAAGATCGATCTTTCTCGAGACAGAGGGCGCCCTTCCAGTCGCACCAAGGAAGATCGATCCTTCCTCCCAGGAAGATCGATCATTCTCGGGACGAAGGGTAACCATGCTAACCCAGGCCCCATGATCGATCCTCCCCCATAAGAAGATCGATCATGTGCTGGGCGCAGCAAACCAACACAAGAGGACCGATCCTTCCTCCCAGGAGGATTGATCCTGATGGGTTCCGGCGTGCTTCCGGCCGGGAACGCCACCGGAAGACACAACCAAACCTCACCAAACTTGGTGGGCTAGTAGATCCAAGCATCACGAAGCTACTCAGGGCTTCAAAACCGGAAAACACCAACTCCACAAGGAGATCTAACGAGAAAACAAAAACCGGATTTAAACCCTCAAAAGCAGCCGGAGTTTTGAGTAAGAACCCTACCTCCTCAGAGCAGCTTCGATCCACGAAGCCTAGTCAAGGATCTTCCTCACGCCGTCACGGTTCCAACGAGCCTTCAAGCTCCAAGAACGGTGGCCGGAGGAGGGAGAACGGAGGAGGGAAAGGGGCGGTCTCAACAGGGGAAGAAACAGAGTTCTCGCGGGGAAGAAGAAGGAAGAAGAAGGAAAGAGCAGGGGAGAAAGGAGGAGGGGAAAGGGGCGGGGTAAGGCCGGGGAAAGCCGGCGAAGGCGGGGAAAAGCGAAGGAGGGGAGCAAAAGTCTCCCCTCCCCTGACAGGGGAAGCGACGGCCACCGCGGTGGCCGTCCTTCGAAAGCCACCGACAAAGACTTCCAGGCACAGGTAGGATCGATCCTCCACGACCAAAGGATCGATCCTCCCTGCCCAGAAGTGCCAACCCGGGCTGGAAAATGGGCCCAAGCTCAGAACTCCCAAACTAGGTCCCACCTAACCTTTCTAACAAACACAAACACCAAACAAGGTCTGTGTGTGCGCACCCAGTGTGAAACGACCGCCAAGGCGTAATTTCCCAAATTGCCCTTGGGGTAAACAACAAGCCACAGGGATGGAGGGGCAGGTCCTCACACCCCCTCTCTCTCCTATCAACCCGGTAACTACCCCTCTCTCTCCCTCCCTCAATCCCCCCTTCGTCACGTGTACACCAAATATATATGACTTAGATATCACATCATTACTCCGATACCACGTCATAATATATATATATATATATATAACTTTGGTTATGCAATGATGCACATCACCTCCTCCAAGTGATTTTTACTCTCCCCATGTGGCTTTTTGACACTTGTACGAGCGTTTGGTTGCTTGTATTGGATGGTATTGCATCACCTTATATAAGCACGTTTTGGGTCCACTGATTGAGAGGATAAATCAGCCGGTGTACGCTTATTAATATAAAAGATAAGTGACGGATTACGCAAATTTATGGTGTTTCAAGGAACATGTTAGGTTTTTTGGCTGTAACTTCGACTTAACTTGTAAAAAAAAAAAACACTTGACCTGCATCAGCCTATACGCACGATTGAATCAAATTGGGGTCTTGCAGCATCCAACGGTGCAATCCACCATGCCGCCAAACATCAATTTTTTGAATCATAATGTTTTAAAAATGTTTTTATTTATTTATTGACAGATTAAAATTGGCAGTCACGATCAGTAGGTCAGAGGAAGCTGAAAGATGGAAAATGGAAGGATGGAGTCTGAATCAGAGGAGCATAAACATCACGTGATCATTTTTCTCTTGTTTTTCTTGTTCCTTGAAATTTTGAGAAGAAATTAATTAGGGAATAAAAGGATACCTAGCTACTTCCTAGGGGTGCAGAAAAAAATAAAGGGTTTTTTTACATATTTCTCCTTCAAAAGTTTCTAAATATCATAATTACTCTTTTATTTTTTCAACTTAGTAATGTACCCTTGAAAACTTGAAAAATGTGTAAACCTATCCCTCCGTCAACTTCCGTCAGCGTAACTAACTTAACTATGGTTTAACCATGATTAGAACCTAATCAGGGCATGTAAATTTACTTAATTACCCCTCCTCCATCCTCCCCGATGTCCTCTGTCGAGCGGCAACAGTCCGGTGATGGCGGGGGTGAAGTCCAGCCAACGGCGACAGTGGCGGTGGTGTACGATGACAGCGGCGAAGTCCGATTGCTAAAAATTGCAGCGGTGAAGTCCGCGCGACGGCAGCGGCGAAGTTCAAGAACTCCTCCTCGGGGCACTCCGCTTCGGATCTCGTGCGCTGGGTCCCGGCGAAGAAGGGCATCAGGAGGGCGTACCCCCGGACTCGAAGAGGGTTTAGATCATGGGCTTCGGATGATCGGAGGGCCGGGTGGTGGACGAGATTGGCCCTGGCCGATTCGCCGGAGATGAAGACTCGGGAGAAGTTGGCGGAATCGGCGATCCAGGGGTTTGGGACACGGGAGGATGCCTCGGAGCGGAGCCAGGAGAGCGCGTCCGCCGTGTCGTCGTCGTAGTGGTGGTGATGGTGGTCGTGGCATGCAGCAAGGGGGCAGCGGGGGGAGTGGTGTAGGAGGGGGAGAAGAGGAGGAAGAAGATGATGCGGGTTGGCATGGCCACCAGAGATGTTGCCCCCCGCTGAGACGGCCACGAACAGGGCAAAGGCATGCGCCACCGCCACCGCCACCAAGGCGGTCGACGTGCTTGCCCCGCCGCATGTCAGCTTATCCGTCGAGGATGAGGGAGACGAGGCAACTGAGCGCGTGAGTAGGATCCAGGGGTAATAACGTCTTTTTATCTGTCGCGTTAACGGCGTTAAGAATATTTCGTGATGACTCGCCGACAAGTGATCCAAGGGGCAGATTAATCCTATTTTCAAGTTTTCAAGGTTACATTAGTAAGCTGATAAAATATAAGGGTGATTATGATATTTAGCCCCCGTTTGGTATGGGGTTACCTTATTCCGGGTTAAGGGGGGTTAAGAAATTTTGGGCTTAGAAAAGTGGGGTTAAGGAGTGGGGATAAATTTATTCTCATTTTGGTGTTTGGGGATAAGGGGGGTTAAGTAGTAATGATTGCTTGGGATAAGGGTAGAATTTGTAGCTAATACCAAAAATGCCCTTATATATACTGGCACGTCGAGAAGTGGCAAATAATATTAATAATATCATATTGTAATAAAATATTAATATAAGTGGGTCCATGTGCCACGTGTCACCTCGTGATTGGTCCATGTCATCCAAAATATTATTATTTTAATATTAATAATATCATACTGTAATAAAATATTATTATAAGTGGGTCCCATGTGCCACGTGTCACATCGTGATTGGTCCATGTCATCCAAAATAGTATTATTTTAATATTAATAATATCATAATGTAATAAAAATATTAATATAAGTGGGTCCCACGTGTCACATGTCACGTCGTGATTGGTCCACGTCATCCAAAATAGCATTATTTTAATAATAATAATATCATACTGTAATAAAATATTAACATAAGTGGGTCCCACGTGCCACGTGTCGCATCGTGATTGGTCCATGTCATCCAAAATAGTATTATTTTAATGTTAATAATATCATACAGTAATAGAAATATTAATATTAGTGGGTTACACATGCCACGTGTCACCTTGTGATTGGTCCACGTCATCTAAAATAGTATTATTTTAATAATAATAATATCATACTGTAATAAAATATTAATATAAGTGGGTCACACATGCCACGTGTCACCTCGTGATTGGTCCACGTCATCCAAAATAATATTATTTTAATATTAATAATATCGTACTGTAATAAAATATTAATATAAATATGTCCCATATGTCACGTACCTCATGATTGGTCCACATTAATTTAATAATTTAACCATATCTCCACTTCAAGCACCAACCAAACATCAGAACTTAGAAAATCCCAGAAAGTCACTCCCCAGAAAATCACTCCAGTGAAGTCACTCCCCAAAAAATCACTCCACTTCAGCTCACTTCTCAGCAACCAAACATGTCCATATTAGAACAATATCATTTGAGGGTAGTATAGTCATTTAGGTCATGGTGCTTAACCCAGGATAAATTTATCCCCGCCTAACCCCATTATCTAACCCCATTCTTGTTTGGGGATAAATATCCCCCCTTAACCCCACACCAAACGGAGCCTTAGAAACTTTTGAAGGATAAATATGTACGGTTAAAACATTATATTAACGGTATTAAATAAAATAAATAGGTAATTGGTGATAACACCAATTTAACAAAAATTATCATAAAAAACCCCATTAGCTTGGTTTTTAAGGTGAAAACCCCATTTATTGATCATCCTAATTAGTTATTAAGGTTGGATAACAAAAATGCCCTTATATGATTCAAAAGACTGATTGATTTAGATCCGGCGGCTGAGGTTCGCCGGAGCTTGATTGCCGGCGAGGAGGGCTCTTCGGAGCGGGGGACAGGTGCATTTGCGTTCGTGGAGGTCTCAGGACTTGATCCACCGAGTCCGATCGTGGAATACAGCTCCGAGGTGGCCGGATCCAGAGGCGGCGGCGCGGTGGTTTTGGGTGGGGTTGGTCGGCACCGGAGAAGACATCTATGAGGGTGGAGAAGGTCGAAAATGGGTAGAGGAGAAGATTTAGGTGACTTTAGAGGTGGTTTGGAGGCTTTGATGTGGTCGGAGTGGCGGTGACGGAAGGTGGTCGGCGGTGGGTTGATGCCAGCGTCGGAGAGGAGGGCAATAGAGGTGGTTGAGGTCGAGAATGGAGTAGGGGAGATGATCGTAGTAGTTTTCCGGTGATTTTTGGGTGGTTCGGTGGCGGGAGAGCGGCGGACGGCGAGAAGGCCGGAGCGGCTCGGGGTCAAGCCGATCAAAGCCGCAAACAAGCCGGGACGATGAAGTCCCGGCTTGCGGGTGAGCCGAGCCGAGCCGACTGAGGGAGAGAGAGAATATATGGGAAAATCAGAAATATTAGAAAAAAAACCAAAAAAAATTAGAAAAAAACCGGGAAAAATTAGGAAAAAGTAAGAAAAATATGGGAATAAAATATGAGAAGTGAGTTCGTTAATCTGAGATCTTGACTCGGTTTATTAGTCCGAAGTGATACGATGGAGAGGCGGTCTCAGAGAGAGAGAAAATTGGGTTCAGCCAGAACTCCACCTGATCTGATTTAGCTCAGCCTAGCCCACTATCTGTAGGCCTAGTGTTGTGCATTGGATGTCTTGGATTCTGTTGCCGACTCGACTATGACACACTACGCAGAGTTAACTGGGTCAGGGGCAGCGCCCCGGCGGGGATCGACCTAACCCGGATTTTAGGATTTGTTTTAGCGGATCCGGCCTATTTTGTCTTTAGACCCGACCCGGATTTTAAGATTTGTTTTAGCGGATCCGGCTTATTTTCATCTTTATTGATCTATTTTCATCTCTCTGATCTATTTTCATCTTTATTGATATATTTTCTTCTCTCTGATCTATTTTCATCTTTGTTGATCTATTTTCATCTCTATGATATATTTTCATCTTTCTTATCTATTTTCATCTTTGTTGATCTATTTTCATCTTTGTTGATCTATTTTCATCTTTATTGATCTATTTTCATCTTTGTTGATCTATTTTCATCTTTATTGATATATTTTCATCTCTCTGATCTATTTTCATCTCTCTGATCTATTTTCATCTTTGTCAGTTGATGTCAGATCATTTTCATATTTGTCAGCTCATTTTCATCTTTCTCAGTTGATGTCAGCTCATTTTCATCTTTGTCAGATCATTTTCATCTTTGTCAGTCATTTTCATCTTTGTCAGTTGATGTCTGATCATTTTCATCTTTCTCAGTTGATGTCAGATCATTTTCATCTTTCTCAGTTGATCTCAGCTCATTTTCATCTTTGTCAGTCATTTTCATCTTTGTCAGATGAAAATGCATGAAAGATAAAAATAAATTTAGACAGATGAAAATGCAAGTAAAAATATATAAATGAATTTAAAAACATGAAAATGAATTCAGAAAGATGAAAATGAATTCAAAAATATAAAAATTCAGGAAAGATGAAAATGAATCCAGAAAGATGAAAATGAATTCAGAAAGATGAAAATGAATTATCAAAGATGAAAATGAAATAAAAAACATGAAAATGAAATCAGAAATATGAAAATGAATTCAGAAAGATGAAAATGTATTTAAAAAGATGAAAATGAATTTACAAAGATGAAAATGAATTTAAAAAGATGAAAATGAATTTAGACAGATGAAAATACAGGAAAGATGAAAATGAATTTAAAAATATGAAAATAGAGTTAAAATGAAGAAAATGCATTTTTGTCAATTTTAGTTGGTCAATTTTCTAAATTTTATGTGTAATTTTGATGCGTAAATTGTATTTTGATAAAAAAATTTCACAGCTCTAGCTCTCGGCTCGGATCTGGGTTCAAGTCTGGATTGCTGCATCTGGATCTGATTGGATTGAGATGTGACTGAGCTTGATAGGCTGCATCAAGGCTTGGACTGAATCAATCCGATCCGGACTCAATCGGATCAGGTGTGAATCGGGTCATGCCCAACTCGGCCTGGCTGAACCAGCTCACAGGAGATGGTTGATCGGGGAAGACAACCCTGACCGGGCTCCGATGAGGTGGTGGCCGGCGAATCTCATCGGATCTAGCCCGAAGATGGAGGAGGAAGGGTCTCATGGGTGAAGGGGAGTCGAATCTGGTACTGGGTGGTGCTGGGGACGTCGAAGGGTGGCGGGCTCCGGTGGAGGCGGTGCTGGATCCTTGAGGAAGGCGGCGAGCTCCGATGGAGGCGTTGCTGGATTCGAGAGGAGGACGGTCGTGGGGCGTCGATGCGCGCCGTCGAGGATGGTTGGGCGGCGGGGTGCTAGATCCGAAGGGGACGGCGAGTTTTAACGACGGCTGAGCTCGAAGGGGTGTTATCGGGCTTATCCAGGCGTTGGATATCGCTGGAAGGACGCCGGGGAAGGAGCAGTGGGGTCACGGTGGTCGGATCTGAGGTTGGGAGGGTTGCTGCGGGGGAGATCGCCAGGAAGGGGGTTGTTGCCGGAGTGGGTGGGCGGCGGAGATGACGAGGATTGTCTCGCCGGAGGAGAGAGAGGAGAGAGAGAGAGAGGAGAGAGAAAAGGGTGGAATAAAAAAAAATTTTAAAACTATGAAAAAGGGTATTATTGTCTTTTTGAGGTGATTTGGGTTATTCATCTGAAAAAGGTGAAGCTGGGGTTTTTGACAAGAAACATGGGGTCTTAGACAAAGAGGGGGCTAAATTTGGGGTTTGGGCCTAAAACCCCTAAAATAAAATGATGTACGTGTTAGTGGTTCTACGAGAAATTTTCTTTTTAAATCCACTTGTCTTTCGATTTGTCAATCGAGGGACACTTTCGTGTTTGTTTACAAATCAGGCCGAATCCCCAAAGCTGAGACCAAAGTGCCCCTCGGCACGTCATCGGTTCGGGTTGGCACTCTCCGACCGCGTTTCTCTCTCCGCTTTAAATGGCGTATGACACGGCACTCGTGTAAGAGGATAGAGGAGAGAGGGGGATGGCTGGCGAGCCGGCGGCGCGAGGCTATGGCTAGCGAGCCGGTGGAGAAGGCGATGGCAGGCCCGTCGCGCCGGACGCTTGACATGCTCCCCCGTAATATTATTCACGTAATGCCTGGTCATATGTAAAGAAATGCCATCGATTGTTTGTTTTGAAGAAATACCTTGTAATAACCGATCCCCCATCTATTCCTCTACTCGATGTACCTGCTGAGAGGGCCCACCCTCCCCCCCATCATCTCTCTCTCCTCGTTTGCAAGGCCGAGGGCGGAGAGAGCGATGAAGGAATCCGTGCTACTTGTTTAGGAGGGAATTATTAGTGCTTATATCCATTCGTTTAGGAGGGAATTATTAGTGCTTACAACCATACGCTGTGTACTTTGTCTCTCCCCGACGCTCCTCTGACCAGGCCGACGACGGTCGATCACCTTCCCCATCTCGGACTCCCCTGGAGATCGGCCAACGCCAGCGACGACGCCCCGATCTTCACGAAGCTCACCTGTCCCCGATGCCGTCCAGCGTCCGGACGCATATTACGCACCGCGAAATCCTTCACATTTAGTACGAAGAGAATCTGCCCTTCGGAGTGTTAGAACAGACGCGGGATGTGATAAGGGAGGTTCGACCTCCCAAGTAAAAACCTTTAATCTAGTACAAGGTGATGTAAATAAGTTTTCCCTAAGTTCTGGGAACTTTTGACTTTGTACCCACTAATGAGTCGTCGATCGATGATTTTTGCATGTTCCTTCTGTCACTGCTACGCAAAACTCGATCATTAATTGAAGGTATTTGTACAAAGTATTCGTCTAATAGAAATCGAGGATTTATGGAAGGGGGGTGCAGGTCGGCTGGAAGATGCAACGCAGAGGAGACGATCGCAGGTGGGAAAAAATAATGGAAGAGGGAAGGGAATAGGGTTTGTAAGGGCGAGGGCGGAGAGAGAGATGAAGGGATCCGTGCTTTTATGATGGGATTCCATTCTTTTAGGAGGGCATTATTACTGCTTATAACGATACGCTGTGTACTTGAACTCTTCCCGAGGGTCCTCTTACCAGGCCGACGACGCTCGATCACCTGCCCCATCTCGGACTTCCCTCGAGATCGGCCAACGCCACCGATCTTCACGAAAGCTCACCTGTCCCCGATGCCGTCCAGCGTCCGGACGCAGATTAGGAAACGCGAATTCCTTCACGTGTAGTACGAAGAGAATCTGCACTTCGGAGTGTTTGCCACGTAGGCTTTTCTTCCCACGCGTTAGTAACCAGCGATGATATGTGACACCTGCCGTGCGACGTCCGCTGGACGGCGTTAAAGGAAGATGACGGTAAACCGGTCACGTGACCGGTTTTGAAACTCTTCCCGCGCACAGAAGCTGTTTTGGACCAGCACTCCCGCCGCTGTCAAGAGCTATTTAATGGCCACGACTCACGAGCGAGAAGGGGCAAATAAGACGACGACCTCGCCCGCCGAATTCGGACGAAACCGCCCACGGCCACGGCCACGGCCATCGGAAAGGCACCATGTCGAGGAGGCAAGGATCGACCACGACTCTAAAAATCAGCAGCGGAGCCATCGCAACCTCGAGGGGGTCGGACACGATATGCCAGTGCTGGTGCGGTAAAAGGGCCCTCTTAATGACCACTCGGACAGAGCAGACCGACGGCAGGATGTACCTGGCCTGTGCAACACCATGGGTGAGATGCTGTTAGTCCATTCTCGCCGCACTGTTTAAGAATTCCGTAGCTACCCCTGCTGACCTTGTCCATTACTTGCGTTGGCGTCTACAGGAGCATGGTGGCTGCAACTTCTTCATCTGGTATGATGAAGACATCCTCTATCGGATGGAGGCTGAGCTGACCAGAGCACACGCGAGCGCTGGTACAAGGTTAGTGGATGAGAGAGACGTCATGGTGGCCCGGCGGAAGCAAGAAAACCATCGATTGAAGCTCGAGTGCGAGGCATACCAGATTGCTGTAATATTGACCTCCGCTATTTCTGTCTACTGTACACTGTATTTCATTGGCAGGTCATAACTGCACGTATCTACCCCTATTATACAAGTAATCTGTCCACTTGTAAGAATTATTATGGTACTCCTTGGCAGCTTCCAAGAAATATTTTGCTACTTCTATCTTCCTCCCTCGCGTTGTACCTCCATCGGTCTCCGCCGCACTCTCTCGCCCTCGCTCTCTCTCTCTCTCTCTCCATTGCTCTCCGCCTTAGTCTCTCGCCCAGCTCATCTTTCTCCCTCCATCGCTCTCCGCCGCACTGTCTCGCTCCCTCCCCACTCGCGATACCTATACGCATAAGTAAGGATTCCATGTGAATTCTAGAAGTAATTCATCGATGAAACCAATAAATTCGTATGGAAGAAAAGGTTGTTCATCAAACATAAGGGCACTCTCGGCCCTCGCTCGCTGCCTCCTACTAAAATATGTTCTCTACCTCTATCGCTCTGTCTCCACCTCGGCCTGTAAAGAATACCCAATTACCTTTTATAGCTTTTCCCTTAATCTGACGAATTCCTTTAGTTTCCTACGCATTTCTTTGATAGTTCGGAGCAGTCTTTCATTAGTAGTTTATTTGCGTTGTTCCTCTTTTTATAATAAAGTCAGGGAAGGAGAGCGCGGGAAGAGGGACGATGTTGAACAAAACCTCGAGATAGAGATGATGAAAGGGTTGAGATGAGGAGAAGGAGAGAGGTAGTGAGTGAGTAACATGGAGAGAGATAGTCAAAAATGTCGAGAGGTGACAATATGACCCCGTAGACAAGTACAATGATGATGCATTAAATGCAGAAGCCCTTTCGTTCTATGAGAGATAGTGTCAGAGATAGAGACAGAAATGTGGTCCCCACCACCACCCCGTCAATCTTCATCGGAGGTCCCCGATCAAGATCCAACGGCTGGTTGTGTGCATCGGTGGCAGAAAAGCAGGTGTCAATTGAGGGACAGTTTCGTTTTTCATGACAAAGCAGAGGAAATGCATAAATTCAGGACCAAAATACCCCCGACGAAGTCTCTGTCTCTGTCATCATTTAATGCCACAGCTCTCATCATTTAATGTCACCTCGCCCATCCTTTTTTAATGTCACCTGACACAAGTATGAGAAAGAGATAGAGAAATGAGAAAATTTCTCTATCTTACGTGAGGATTTCTTTACTTAACATATGATTTCCTCACTTGGCATATGAATTCCTCACTCATCATCCTTTGGATTTGATGCCACCTGACACAAGTATGAGAGGGAGAATGGAGGAAATTCCTTACTTATGTAAGGAATTCCTCACTTAGCATATGCATTCCTCACTTATAAGAGGAATTCCTTATCTTATTTAGCCAATGAGTGTCCAGTGATCCCCATGTTTCTCTCTCCATGGACTCTCTCTCACTCTCTCCACCTGGTCTGCTCTCTCCATCGACTCTCGCCCTCCGCCCATCTTTCTTTATCCTCCTCGGCCTCGAGGCGAGAGTTCCTCCTCGGCCTCGAAGCGCGAGTTCCTTCTCGGTGCCTCGACCTCGAGGAATCCTTATTGATGCATATGATGATGCATTTAATGCATATGACATGGAGAGAGAGAGAGTGCATGGTGGATAGAGAGTTGGAGAGAGAGAGGGAGGGAGACAGAGTGACAGATGGTGGATAGAGAGACGGAGAGAGGCATTAATAAGGATTCCTTCTGCTCTATCTCCTGAAGAAACTCTCTCTCTCCACATGGTCTTCCCTCTCCCCCTAGTATTCTCTCTCCACCCATCTTTCTCTCTCCATCGGCTCTCTCTCTCCACCTAGCCTTCTCTCTTCAGCTGGTCTTCCGCTTATGTTTGGAGAGAGAAAGATGGGTGGAGAGAGGGAGTCGATGGAGAGAGAAGACTTGGTGGAGAGAGAGAGAGTCGATGGAGAGAGAAGACTAGGTGGAGAGAGAAGAGAGAGTCGGGGAGTTGACAGAGCAGTTGGGCAGGATGGAGAGAGAAGACCAGGTGGGGATAGAGGGGCGGCTTTGAATACATTTTGCAAGGAGTGTTCCTTGCATAAGTAATGAATTCCTTAATTATGCACATATGAGTTGGTCTCCTAGTCCCCTAGGCTAACTGTAGCCCTTACATCATTTGGCTTTGAATACTTCATATTTACAAGAATTCCTCACAAAGAGAGGGGCGGCTTCATATTTAGAAATAACTAAGCAATACTTTAAATTTACAAGGATTCCTTACAAATAACTAAGAAATACTTCAGATAACGAACGAATCATCACATGCCATGGCTCCCACCGCACATAAGGAGAGATACCCCCAGAAAACCCTCGAGCTTCCGAGGTGGCCTCCAGTTCAAGTAGAGCGGCAGTTCCACGTACCCTGACATGTCTAATCATAGGCATTAAATGCTGCACTGAGTATTAAATGCCATATGCGATTGAGCATTAAATGCTCCCATCTCATTCAAATGAGCTCTCCGAGCTCAGCGCATTTTGAATGTGTTCAAGATGCTAGCCTCGTCTCAGACCACGAACCTCGAACCTCCGACCTCGACTCTTGCCTCCGATGGCCATATTCCAATCGACCAAAAGCCATCGGGCATTTTGGATGATCTGGAGAAATATCTTCCCATGTCATATCAAATTTACTGAGATTCCTTAGTTATTTGTGAGGTTTCATTAGTTATTTGAAGTATTTTTTTTATTAATTAGGAGGATTCCTTAGTTATTTGAAGGAGAGGGGCCTAACGTCCCATTTGCTCCTTCTCACCTAGAGATATCTCACCCTCGTCAAAAGCAACTTCCTGGGAAAAATATCAGAATTACCGTAAGATTATGAAGTATTACTTCAATTGAGCTTCCTATTCCCTGAATAACGTGTGAAGAGAGCTGGACGCCTCGTCATTAATATATACAAATCTGAGAAATAATAAAGACAAAAATGGAGCAAAAACAATTCGTGTTTCTTAGTATCACTAAATAGCAGCTACATCTCTACAAATAATGACACATCGAGGGAGGGGGCAAATGGTGCTAGGAAGGTGGAATCCGGTAGAACAGGGGAAGGGGGAGATGATGGCTTGGCAATGGAATCCGGCGAAGCAGAGCAGGGGACAATATCGTTCTCCTGACGCACCTGCCATGGATATATGTGTAGAAGGTTTCGGTCACCCTTGCTGCGAAGACGAAGCCGGTGCCGGGATCAGGAGGTTGCTCCACGGCGCTTTGATCTTGGAGACATGATTGGATGATGTGACATGCGTCGACGACCGGTTAGCCATTTTTTTCCGCTGTCATGTCAATCATTGACCGGTTAGCCATTTTTTTGGCTTAGCTTTCGCCACCGACGCGATCACCGAGGAGTTTGAATTTATGAGGAGATGACCGCATCAGGTATGATTTGACAGCTTGCTTGTTACCAACACGGAATGATCATGATCATTCTGTACGAACTCGGATCACCATCTCGTTTTCATTCTCTCTCCACATCGCGTGAAATCCTGCATTTATTGCGGCGCACTTTATTCTGACACTTGTAGCCTTTGGGCTAAAGTCTTGTGGGCAAAAGAGGACTCTATATTGCCTCGTGTTGCGGCGCTTGCTTGTCTTATTCTCCTTTCCCGATTTGAACACACGTGTGCATAATAAACAAATATGGGCGACGGCTACCCTGCCGATGTGGACGATGTCGTTCAACGATAACCAGAAGATCATCGACCAAAAGAAGGAAGACTTCGGCCAAGGACGATGGTAAAATTGAGTCCTGACAATATGACAACTAAGACAAGTATAATGATGCTACATTCAATGCGCAACACCTTTTTATGGGAGAGAGTGTCAGAGAGAGATACAGAAAACGGTGACAAGAGAGATGCTACATTAATTGCACAGTACGCTGCGCAGGACAGAAAGAGGCCGAAAGTATTGTCTTAAGGAAAAACATCAGAACTACCCTAACTATGAAGTATCGCTTCAAGAATTGTTTTTAATATCTGGATGACGTTTCAATCAAATATCTTTCTCTCTTGTTGGTTTCTGAATTCCTCTCGCTCGCTGTTTCTCTCTACCGTTGACCTTGTTCAACCGTAACGTTTAAAATATGTCCTTTTGTGCTTGTGACATTATCAGCTGTCCTTCTCAGAAGAGCATTCTCCCTCATTCGTTGCAATTGTCTTTCTTTTTCGTACCCCTCGCCCTCCCCTTTGGGTGATTGGCGGGAAAATGAAGGGACGGGACTCGCTTATGCAACACGTGGCGAAATCACAACATCGTTCGGGATTTGAAGCGTAGTAGTCCTTCAACTGACCTCCGCCTCCACTCCTCTCCAAACCCTGTTCCTTTTACGGACTTCACCTCATGCTCTCTCCTCTTTTTCCTCCCCACAATCGGGTTTAAATAGAGAAGTTATTTTCGGCCAAAACGCACCCCAGCGATACTTCTCTCCAGCTAAAATCACTTTGGCTATCTCCCAGCATCATAACCGCGATCGTCTCGGCGGCATTATATCTCCCAGGCGTCCTCCCTCCTTTCATAATTCCGCCTACAGCAATGGTGACGAGACGCCGTCGGGAGAATGACGATCCGGAATCCGAAACTAGCAGCAGTTTCGAACAAGAGAAATACCAGATACGGAAGCGCAAGGCCGTGAAACAAGGAAGATGCAAGATTAATGGCCGTTGCCACTCGAAGGGGACCCGTGACCTCTTCTATCTGTTGAACGCTGAACACAGAGCTATCCTCGCTCGCACACCCTTCCGCCTAATCTATGACTTCCCCACGGTGCCCCAAGATACTCCCATTCTCCGGGAGTGCGTTTATGGGTGGAGGGGCAACGGCGTGTTTAAATTTGGCCAAAGTAGACTGCGGCTCACCCCGGTGCACACGTCCATGATTCTTGGACTGCCAAGGGGTGGCAATTTGGTTGATCTCTCCGGCGTAGGCCTCGCCGATACCCCAGCGTTCTTGCAGAGGCACAACATTCGGCCAGAATGTACTCGAAAGGACGCAGAGAGGACGATGACAGCCCTTGCGTCCCGAGACCGCCCGGAGGACCACGCCGACACGGTCCGGTTCTACCTTGCTCATCTATTCACAGCCGTCTTCTTCCCGGGCACGGCCTACAAATGCCCCTATCGGCTGCTGTCATATCTTGACAATTTGGACGAGCTCGGCACCTATGCATGGGCCAAAGCCGTGCATGCCTTCATACTCTCCTCCGTGAACGCCACTTTCGTGCGGATCAAGAATAAGGAGCGGGATGCGAGCCCACGCGTGAACGAGATGTACCTCAATGGCTGCACCTTGGTGCTCATTGTAAGGGCCTCCGCTTTCAATATTTACAATACCAATTCCCCCGTTCTTTGAATCTTACTCTAGACTGTCAATTGTTTCCGTTTGAATTCACAGGTTTGGTTTTGCGAGCACATGCGGTGGAAGATACCCGCTGCGCCGGGATCGTTCCCCTGGGTCCGCAGATGGCATGGGACAACCGCACAGCGCCGAGTGGCGCTTGAGGAGTGTATGAAGAAAATGACAAGAGAAGATGTAATGGAATTTTGCGAGCTCATTTAAGTTTCATGCGAAGGAATTATTCTTTCTCGACAGACTATATTTCTTTTATAGGACTTGCGCTGTTTGTGTGCAGTGTTGGTTATCGCTTTGTTAACGATTGCTTAGTTTTTCTTGAAGCCATAATCTTACATTTGTAAGGTCTTTCTGTTATGAATTTGTTTTCAAGGTTCTTCCCTCTCTCCACATCTCAGATTCGGACCTGGCGTGTCTTTCTCTGGTGGAGACACAAGCCATTGTCGAGGACCCCTCCGACTGCGCCGAAGATGAAATCTTCTCCGACTCCGAGGCGGAGACGGCCGAGAAGGTTATGACGGACAAGCCGTCGAAGAAGACTGCGAAATACACGAAGCAGGTCGCTGTCTCCTTCACTGCAGAAGCAATACGTTCATCTCCTCCTGCGGCAGGGTCCGGACTGCCGGTAGTACCGGCCACGGCAGATACGAATGTGCTGCTTCAAAATGTAGTCCGGGCTATGTCCCAGGAATACCATGCCGCCTCCGAGGCTATGGAAGGACGATTGCGGCAGCACTACGATGCAGTGCTGCGCGATCGGGACGTTATTGTCGATAATAAATTGAGTACCATACTCAAAGCCCAAGAAGAGTTGCGAACTGAGACAGAAGATCTCAGAAAAGATCAGGAAGAGCTGAGGGCATTCGTCATGGCTATGAATGCCGGGGAGAGGGTGGCCGTTGCTGCTGCACCATTGACACTGACGTCAAGCCTCCCCAGCATGACGGCTAGGGGGACGCAGAAGCGCTCCACCGGGGCCGCAGTGGGGCGCAATAGAGCAGCAAGGGTCGGACCACGTGCTGCAGCTCCTCCCAAGCAACAGGGAAGTAAGAATCGGCGGAAAGAGAAGGTACTGTTCCTTGATTTTGTCACTAACGTAGATTTTATTGTTATGTCTTTATTGAATTGTTTCTTTTCGTTTTCCTCAGAGTGGCGTTGAGGGTCAGCCGGCTGTGATCCAGGCATCGCCTGTGGTAGACACTGTCTTTGACATGGCCAATGTTGACGATTTTATTGCGGATATTATGTCTGAACGCAACGAATCACCCGTCAATGAGGTACAAGCGAGCCTTGAATTCCCCAAGGCACGCTGGGCTAGGCTAGCCTAGTTATTTCCAGGTTTTTCATCTGTTTTGTTTTTTAACTGTTCAGATGGCTCGCGGCTCGCTGGTCCCCTTGGAGGGAGCTGCTGTAGAGACTACGGCGGCGGTATAGTTCATATTGTCTTGCCACACTTGGCTACTCTATCGTTCATATTTCCTGGCTTCATCTTTGCTTTTTCTTTTCAGATTCCTGAATACCCCCGCGAACAATTGTCAGCCGTAGACAACATCGCTATTGACTCTCTTGTGGACATGCCAGGAAGGTAAAATGTTTGTTGGGGTGGGAGGCCGTGACGGTTGCTTCTATTTGCAATGTTTTCATTCCTTCTTTTTCCTGTATTTCGAAGGCGATTACGTACGTTATCCTGATGTCAACAATTGTACTTGATGCAATCGCTGTCAGTGTGAATTATAGGTTTGAATGTGTTATTCACAACGCTTGTGAATTTTCCAGCGCTGTCGTATGGGAGTCTGCCGGGACGCGCGTTCAAAGGAGTACTGTCATCGAGTTGATTGATGTCGTCGACATCGATGAAAGTGTGATCCTGGCCCGGCATGACATGTTTTCTCGTAGGCAAGCAGAAGAACCTAGCAAATATAATAGGATCGGTTTCGGAAACATCTATTTGGGGGTAAGAAACTATGCTGCTCCGTCCATTCGAGTATCATTTATTTTTGTGCGGAAATCATTGTCTTACGCCGAGTATTTGTTGTAGCAAGCGGTCATTGCTGGCCGGTTGGATTTTGTCAGAGATGTTCTACGCCCGGTTATAACCGAAAGACAGTTGGATCATCTCCGGTATTGGATGATTCCGATATGTGAGATGCATCACTGGCATTTGTTGGTGTTAGACATCGCTGAAGCCTGTTTCCGCCACTACAATTCCCTCAGTGCTGAAATCTACAAAGATCAGGCGACGCGTATGGTATAAACGACGGGCCCCTCGTATTAGTTTCTTAATTTTTTTTGTCGTTTGAGTTACTGAATTACTTTGCTTTTAATTGTAGGCCGAATTCGTGTCCACGGTCCTTCGCAACGAATACGAAGGATTGTTTAACATGGATCAATTGCAGAAGGAGTGGCCGGTCGTGGACATGCCATCCATTCCGAAGCAAATAAACTCGTAAATGCGGCCTCTATATCTTTCTAATGATTTCGTGATATAGATGTAGATATAGAGATAGCTTCTTCGGAATCGTGATCCAAACCTTACCCATAAATGATGATAAAATGTAAGCTCATATGTTACTACATTATTGATTGAGAAAAGTCCTGAATTATCTTTGTAACACAGGCGGGATATTGGGGCCTTCATGCTGCAGTACGAAGACTGTATCCAGTCCGGGAAGCCTCTTGACTTTAGTCAGGATGATATGCGCAGGATAAGAGCCCAGCTCGCGGCCGCCCTTATCCGTGACGGTGTGGACAGTTGGAATGCACGCAAGAATGGAGGCCAGTCCGCAAGATGAACGCGTTTGTGTTGTGAATTTACTATGAATTTACTATTCCTTTATTAAAGAAATTGGAAATTAATAACCATTAATTTATACAAGACATTAAAAAATGATGGGATTACTATGATTCCTTGCATGGAGTTTTAGGTTCCGAGTATTAGTCCTCGTTGGAATTTGTGCCGGTGTTTAAGAAATTGCCCCAACCATATGGGTCGCCCTCTCTCCCTCTCTCCCTCGCGCTCGCTCGCGCTATTCCCTCGCGATCTCTCTCTCTTCCTCCCTCGCTGTCTCTATCCGCTCTCTCTCTCTCTCTCTCTTCCTAATTCGCTCTCTCTATCCTCTATCCTCCCTCGCTCTTGATGCTCCGTTGCTCTCTCTATCTCTTCCTCCCTCGCTCTCTCTCTCTCTTCCTCCCTCGCTCTCTCTCTCCCCCCTCGCTCGATCTCTCTCTATCTCCCTCGCTGTCTCTATCCTCTCTCTTCCTCCCTCGCTCTCTCTATCCGCTCTCTCTCTCTCTCCTCCCTCGCTCTCTCTCTCTCTCCTCCTCCGTCGATCTCTCTCTCCTCTCTCTCTCGTTGTCTCTATCCTCTCTCCCTCGCTCTCTTCCTCCCTCGCTTTCTCTATCCTCTCTCTCTCGCTCTCTTCCTCCCTCGCTTTCTCTATCCTCTCTCTCTCGCTCTCTTCCTCCCTCGCTGTCTCTATCCTCTCTCTCCCTTGCATTCTCTATCCCTCGCTCTCTCTCTCTCTCTCTCTCTCTCTCTCTCTCTCTCTCTCTCTCTCTCTCTCCCCCTCGCTATCTCTATCTCTTACTCCCTCGCTTTTTCTCTTCGTCGCTCTCTTTCTCTCTTCCTCCCTCGCGCTCTCTCTCTCTCTTCCTACCTCACTCTCTCTCACTCTCTCCAAGGTTCCTCTCTCTCGCTCTCTCTCTTCCTCCCTCGCTCTCTCTCTCTCTCTCTTACTCCGTCACTTTTGCCCTACATCGCTCTCTCTATGTGTTAGATATAAATAAAGCCGTGTGGGCGATTAACAAGATTTATTATGGTCTCCCTCCGTCGCTCTCCGCCGCACTCTGTCGCCGTCGCTTTCTCTCTCCATTGCTCTCCACCTTACTCCCTCGCCCGGGTTCCCCCTCTATCCTCCATCGCTCTCCGCCGCACTCTCTAGCTCCCTTCCCAGGCACGTGAGCTGTGCCAACCGTCGCACAGGGTTTTCCAGAAGGGGGTATGGGTTACGCCTAGCCTCAATCAAGATGACTTTGTGTAAACTTAAGTCTAATAACCGATGAGTCTTTTTGTGATCTTCTTTAGTTTGCGATTCTAGAGACATGAAAAAAAAATTTAACCTATATACGTACTTCCATTGAAGAAAAGCTACAAAGTCCAATGATTGCTAAGACATCGTGGCACAAGGAAAATCTTCTACAACGAGAAGAAGGAAAGTTACAGTAGCTACGCCTAAGGAACACTGATAGTAGAAAAGTCTTGATTTTCTCGGGGGGCTCCTCTCTAACCCATCTCTCCTTTTTAGACTTCGAGTGGCAGTCCACTATGACGGTAAGTTCCACACCTCGGGGTACAACAAAGACATGGGCAATTATTGTTTGTCATCAATACATACAGGTAGAAATCATCCGTCTTCAATTGGGCACATGCCCACTATCACTGATGCCACATTGATTCAGTAGAATCAGTAATAGATATATGCCATGTTTGGCATAAATGTGCTTATATGCTTCTGCATTAGATCACCCTCACTACTGTCCCACCAAAAGAATTACAAATGCTACTAAAAAGTGCACAAATGATTCAGAGGCAACACAACTGCCTAATGACCCACCACCATGACAAATTCCATCACTAACAACAATAAATCCAATAAAAAATAAATACCCATCGACATGAAACTTGTATCTTCAAGATTATTGATAGAAAAGAATCTCTTTGGAAGAGATTAAACAAACAATCCACCATAACATGTTATGCCACTTTAAAGTTTGAGTATCTCCACCTTTTCCATTCGCCCGCAGCCTACAATCTTCTTGAACCTTTCAATTGAGTGTAAACTCAAAACTCATAATATCACTTTGATATTGACATTGGCTACTAATTCTCACTGCATGTGTGGCATCAGTGTTCAACTGCTTGGCCTTCTCAAAGCCATACTTGCGCAATTGGTAGTCCTCAAAGGCCCGCTGGATCTCTGCCTGAGTGTTCATCACGAGCTGCCAGGAGTTAAACAAACCTCGATGAGGGTGATGAGGGAATTCAGGCGCAAGGGAGAGGGAGGCCGGGGCGATGGAGAGGGAGGCCGGCGCGAGGGCGGCGGTGGCGACGTCTAGGTCACGGGCACGCTAGGGAGGGGCTCGGGCTCCAGTGGATAGGCTCGGTCGAGAGTGGGGTTAAGTAGGCTGAAATACATCATGACCTTCCGATGGGATCGGACGGTCGGGAACCGAGTTCGCTGGATAAGCCCAGCGAACCGGTTCTATCCGGAGAACTGCCCTATACAAGGCTTTTGAATATATTCTGCGTGTATTCCCCTTTACAAGGCTTTTGAATATATAATTCAAAATTCATATTACACAATTCACAATTCAGTTATATAACTGGACAAATTACATCCGAAGATAAATTATATCCCATTGTACTTGAGACACCATTTGATCACAGGGAAAAGGGCAATCCCAACAACCCAGGACAGTAGCATACCAATCCGGTATGCCGTATCCCTATCATTTGATTGCCTCTTTTGCAACTCAAGCATGGCAATTAACCTATCCTTATCAGCAATTAACCTATCCTTTTCACTCATGCTAATCTTCATGGTTTGCATCTCCACCATGGCATCCTTTACAGGGATCAGCTGGTCTCTCAGTTCATCAACAAGCCTTCGTCCCATCCAGGCAAATCAGGTTCAACCCATTCAAAGAAGAGGCAGCCACCATGTTCCTGCAAACAGAGAAGGTAATTAATTCACAAGGGGTCAAATTACCTTCAAACAAATAACCAGAGAAGGTAATTAATTCACAAGGGGTCAAATTACCTTCAAACAAATAACCAGAGAAGGGTTTATCTTGCAAAGCTTAAAGAGTAAACATTAGTAGATAGCAATGTGAGTAACAGCTTAACGAGTAAACATTAGTATCTACTAATGTTTACTACTAATGTGAGTAAACATTAGTAGATAGCTCATGCAGTAACATGTTCCCAACCACTGCTAAAAAAGACAATCAACAACAAAAAATTATGATGTAGTAACATGTTCCCAACCACTGCCATATATATGAATCTACAACCAAAAGAAACCAAATTAGAGCAACCAGGAAAGACTGCAGTTGTTCAAAACTGACCATGAAGAAAGCAAGCTGAGGGGTTGACTCCCAAATCTCTAGTTGGGAACTCTGAGCCTCCTCTGTGTTTGTTCTTCAAAGGCTGCACTGCAAATCCAAAAACATGCATTAGCATCCACACAAAAATCCAAGAATAACTTATGGTTTTACAATGAATTGAAAGCCTAAAATATCATGTATTTACACTAATCCAAGAATAGCTTAGACCTCGTGGAGGCTCGAGGGCGGAGGCAGTCGTGGAAGCTCGAGGGCGGCGGCGGTCGTGGAAGCTCGAGGGCGAGGCACGGGAGATCGAGGGAGGAGGTCGTGGAAGATCGAGGCCGGCGGCGGTCATGGAACCTCGAGGGAAGAGGTCGTGGAAGCTCGAGGGCGGAGGCAGTCGCGGAAGCGCGAGGGCGGCGGCGGTCGTGGAAGCTCGAGGGCGAGGCACGGGAGATCGAGGGAGGAGGTCGTGGAAGCTCGAGGGAGGCGGCGGTAGTCGGGGTGGTTAAGACTAGGGCACGGGTGGCAAGGTCGAGGGAGGCCGGGGCGAGGTCGTCGGCGGCGAGCGGGCGGCGAGCTGGCGGCAAGCGGACGGCGAAGTCTAGGGCACGGGCGTGCTGGCGGCGAGGGAGCGAGTGAATGAGGGGAAGGTTGGGCTCGGGGGGGAGGGTAAGGGGGTTCAAGTCCCTGGGTTGATCTGGACCGTCCGATCCGATCGGACGGTCCAGATGATGGTTTTCTCTCCAATACGTAGAAAACTAGTTTGCCATAGAAAATTACCCTACTCTTTTATTGCCTCGTTTACTTGCAATGATGAAGGCGGCGTGATGATGATTTCTCGAGCCCGTTTGGCGAGGAGCATTTAATGCGCGCACCTCCTGACTGGTCGACGTCTCAGCTTCCGAGGGGCTACCCATCTGATCGTCTGTAGCACCCGTACGACATCACATCTAAGACCCTTCATTTTCCTTCCGATGCGCGCCACGTGGCGATTCGGGGCGTGACGGTCTACAGTATCACTCGAGTGCTTTTTCCTCGGTAACACAATTGAAACGACGCCCGGGGCGAAAAAGCATTTGATGGTTTTGGGCGCTCTAGGGTTTGGATCCGGGTTCATCGTTTCTACTCCTCGAGCATCTTTCTCTCTCAGTGAACCCTTCACCTATGGTTCCTAAGCTCAAGCGCGCCATAATGCCAGGCTCAGGGAGTATCTCATCTTCCGCTTCTGGCGATCAAACGACATCATGTTTGGATTTTTTGCGCCCTTCTGCGAAGTCTTTCGACTCCTTCTTGGAGAAAGAAGAAGATGCTGTTTTAATCCCTCGGATTTTCTTTGAGCAAGAAGACTTCGGCGACCAGAAGAGGTATGGATTAGGTCCGGCGATTAGTATCCCTTCCTCCAAAACTGATATCTTCGACAAACTGCGCACTTTTTTCCCTACAACTACGAGTTCTCCCTTGGCATGCTTGCCGAGCCCTCCTCCTTCGTTCGATCAATGGGTCCACGGGAGAATCCAGAAAGGATGGCTCGCCCCCGATAAAGATTTTGATGAATGGATTGAAAGGGTGAAAGCAGACTCAATCGGGCAGCGTCAAATTAAATTGATGCATCTCGAAGCCCTTATTGGTCTCCCCTGTCAACCTGCTGATGGTCCGCTTTTGTTATCGCTCCTTTGCTTTTGGAGCGTGGACTATAATTGCTTCTTGCTCCCGGACGGTCCGATGTCCCTGTCTCTAGCAGATGTCTTTTTCCTGACGAATACCCCTGTTTTTGGCGAGGATTGTTCTAGATTTTGTAAAAAGAAATCTTCCAGAGGCGTGGCTTCCCCTTCTCCCGACTATCCCGATGCCTGCACCGCCTACTCCCAATATTGCAGGGACGAGAAACAAACATCGAGTACGGTAACACGCCGTGAGCTGATTGCCTTTTTCAACTACTGGTTGAATAGGTTCATCAGTTGCAATCGTTCTACGAAGATGACCAAATCTTGGTTGCCATTGGCAGAACACCTCGCCACCTCCGATCAACCGGTAGCATTCGCTTCTCTCCTTCTTGGTTTGGCCTATCGGTGTTTGGGGGAAGCGTTTCGGCGCCGTTTCAAGAGAGGGTACTCTGGCCCTATGTGGTTAGTACAGCTCTGGGCCCACGCCTATTTCCCGAATCAATCAAGTTTGAAAGCCGAGGGCAAAATCTTTTTGTCCCTTCGCCCTACGCATGGGTTCCTAGGCCGTTCACTTGCCCTTCGGGCTCAGCCTCCAACGCTGTCTTTTGCCGTTGTCTTCCGAGGAGTGTCGACTTCCGATCCTCGGCGCAGATGGATGGCGTGGGATCTTCCTGGTTTTCAATGCACGGACATATTTAGGGAGATTCTTCCCGAATCTGATTTTTGGAGGGATGTATGCATTCCTCGAGATTTGCTCGTATTGGACACTGACTTATTCCTCGAGCCGTATTCTCCTGCCTTATTCGCCCGTCAGTTTGGACTTATCCAACTCTTACCCGTGCCGTTTTTCAGCCACCAACGTCAGATGTCTGAGCGACGCAAAGTTTCCGAAGCCGACGCCGCGGAAGCCCATCGACGTTTCCTCTTGGCCGTGTCGGAAACTAGATTTCCTGATGATGCTGACCGTATGCCTCGCTGCTCTGAGATTTTCTTACAATGGTGGGGACCCATACAACGCCGTATTGAAACCTCAGTCAACAGGCTGTCACCTGCTCTGGTAGCACTGTATTCGAGTCCTGGACTACGCAGTGAGTGTTTTACTTTATGCTCTTATTTTAGCTATGTGGATCTTTTTTGTTAAATTTTTTCTGAACATTTAACATCAGGACCTCGAGGTGGTGATCGCCCAGGTGACGACAGTGAGGATGATGAACCTCCCTTATCTAAGGATGACAGGGGTAAAGCTCCTAAAGGTTGGTTTTTTACCCTCGACCTTTAACTTGGTTTGTTTTTCCTCCGTACATCCTCTGTTCCTGGTTTTGAACTTTGCTTTTTGTTGTAGCCCCGAAACGGAAACGGGATGATCACGCTGATGATGATGATGACGATGATGATGATGATGATGATGATGATGATGATGAGGATGACAATCAGCCACTCCGGGCTCGGTTTAAATTCCCTGTGAAACCCTCTCTTAGCAAGGTCAGGTCTATGCGTCGACCTTCCGCTATTTTCACTCAACCGGCGCCTATTCGTCCTTCCCCCTCGGAATACAGAGAACCGGAGGATTCGCCCCTAGCTTCTGACCCAGCTCGACGCTATGATGACCAACCGCTCCGCCGTAGACGCAGGCGGTTAGTCATGACCTCCCCAAATGAGAGTTCGGATCCAGAGGCGTCTCTTGCTTCACCTCAATTCGAGCCTGAACGTCAAGCATCGGATTATCCTGATGAGGATTTTGAATCCTTATCGGCTCTTCCTACTGGAACTACCTCATCTATAGCGATTTGTCAATTACCCGAGGTTGAATCCGAACCTGTGGGGTTGGTTCCTTCGGGTTTGCTCAATCAACATGCTGATGCTTCGGGTGCGGCCGAGACCCTTGACTATACACTCGTAGAGCCTTCGGGCCTTTGTTCAGCGGATGGTGCGGTAACATATACAGCACTTCAGGTGGATTTCGAGCCTCTTCCCGAAATGACTCACATCCTGCCCGAATTCGAAGCGAATTGCGAACCAAGTGGGCGTTCAGTTCCTATTGAGATACCCTCCGAACCGTCAAACGGTCATGAACCACACATCCCTGACGTTGAAGAGCACGGACATGTTGCCCGGATTGAAACGGATTTGATGGGAAGGGATAAAGGGATCTCTTCTCCGGTTATGTCTCCCATTCCGTCTACAGGGATCGTTTTAGGTGATTCGGCCTCCTCACCAGAAGAAACCTTAACGGCCTCCCCCTTTGAGCCTTCATCAAATCCTATCAATCGAGGGAAACAGGTCGTCGAGACGACGGAAACCGTTGCCCCTTTGGCTGCTTCGAAGCTAACCGGTTAGGCCTTGATTATGTTGCTTCACCTTCTTCTCCTTCGTCCAGGGCTGATTCGAGGACTGACAATGTGGGAGCAAGCTCTTCATTCGGGGGGCTCAACGGCTGCGACTCCTACAAGCCAGTTATGGGTGACTCCGAGCGTGTTGCCCTTGAAGAGTATCTTCAAAATCTGGCCAACCTTGAGCCTGCTTTTAATCGCTTTATGGGCATTCCCGACCCGAGTCATCATGCCGTCATCGTTCAAGCCCTCGAACCCTTCCGTGCATGTACCATCCGTGAGCTTGTTAGAGGCAGCTTTCTCCCTCGTCTCTTTCAATCAGTAAGGGAAGTGCCCGCAACTTCCAACGTGAATTTCGAGCGTTTCCGGAAATTGCTAGTCTCTTTCCATCAGCAACTGGAATGGAGAATGGAACAAGTACGCCAAAGGGCGCTGACTGTCTCCGAGGTATCAACTCTTCGCGAGGATATGGCTACTCGCTGTGAAAATGCCAGCCGTCGGGAAGCACTTCTTCAAGATTTACACCAACAAGTGGTGGCAAAAGACCGCAATATCCAGGATCTAGATATGGCTTTGGCCCGGGAGATAGCGGAGCGGGATGCACTATGCCGTGTTATCGATGATGAGGAAAAGAAACATGGTGCTGACCTAGAGAAACTCGACGTTGGCATGCGTCGTTTCCAGGTTTTGCTTGCAACTTCTACCTCGACCTCTCCGGATTTTGCTATCTCGGAGTGCATGGTAGTTATGTTCGAGATGTTATGGGACCTTCTGATGGACTTTCGACCTCCTCTGTAATAATTTCCCTGTTCAGTGGAGATTTTAAGAAATGATCCCATAACTGTGGAAAATTTAGTTTTAGCAGTTCTTTGTTAGCCTCCCATATTGATGGAGTATAATGTTTGAAGTAATTCCCGTTTATCGTGTGCCGGTGTAAAACCTTGGCCATTCACATGTTGGGCGATAGACATTATAGGGAAAATTTAACCTCCGTCGTCCATGTTGCACAAGTTCGTAATTGTGGCAACAGAAATAATTTTTAATGGCTACAAGCGATCCCATTAAAAAATGTTTCTGATGATCCAGTGAAAAATTTCATCAGAAACATCATATGTAGATTTGGCATTTCACAAACAATTGTGTCCGATCTAGGGACAATGTTTGTAAGTTCTAAGGTAAACATCTTATGTATTTTTATAGATGGTAATGATCCCAAATATGGAATGTGGTCGCCCAACTGGGAAGGACCATACTTGGTCGATCTAGTATATCCAAATGGATCGTATCAACTGAGGACTATCGATGGTGGTTTACATCGATCAATGATCAATGGTCGATACCTTAAGAAATCCTACCCACCAACGGATTAAAAAGCACAGAAGAAAAACGTCCTTAGAATTTGGACGATAGCAATTAACAAAATTTTGTCCATTACAAAAATATCGGCGACAAGCTTACATTACAAGCTATCTTCTTAAAGAAAGTTGTTGAGAATAACGAGCGATTTTATCTCTGAAGGCTTTAAGCCGATTTTTACTCTTGACCAGTTCAGCGTTCATTTCAGTTAGACGATCTTTGGAAGAGTCAGCTTGAAGGGCGTCATATTCCTCTATATTTTTATGGCTCTTTTGGTCAATTTGCTGGCTCTCTTTGATAAGATAATTCTTCTGGGTCTTCAATTGAAGAATCTGTGCTTCTAACTCTTTAATTTGAGCATCAACTTCAGAAATGGCTGATTCCCTCTCGGCAATGGCATCTACATTCGCCGCCATCTTCTTAATGTCGTTGCTGATTGTATTTTTCAAAAGCGCTCGTCGCACTCGCCGTTCTCCAACAAGGACAAGCTCGTGGACTAAGGTTTTCTTCTCTGCATCAAAGCTTTCTACGATCGATTTAATGCTTTGAATGTCGTCCATTTCTTCAGAAGAAAATCCTAACACTTTAGGTTCAATAGCCAAGAAAACGGCAGTAGATTTCTCTAGGAGATGGTGATCGGCAGCTGTGAGGTCTTCCTTGGGTAGCTTATCCAAAATGATCGTGCAATCGGCCAATATTTTTCTAAGCTCATGATATCGACCTTGTCGGATATCAGCAGAATCAGTGGGCGTTTCTTTCCCAGAAAGACGAGCCTGCCATGTTTCATTCAGAGAATGAAGAGAATTGACCAATGCAGCCAGAACGGCCTACAAAAGTAAGAATGATAGAAGTCAACATCGATATCGATCTGAAATAAATTTATCGGCCAAAAGATGAGCTCATACCTCATCCGAAGCAGAGGTAGGTAAAGTTGCTTGCGGAGTGACGAACGCTGTTGATGGTGGTCCGATAGATACAATCGCCACAGCATCATCGGCCGACGTTGTCGATGACAAGATAAGAGTTGGACCAGGCGTTGTGACAGGAATATCTGTTGTTGAAGTGCTGGGGGAGCGCTGACATTATGTTCAACGTCACTGGCCGATAGCTCCAGGGCAAGTGATGTCTCGACCAAAGGTCGCGAGGTTGAAACCCCCACAGAAGCTGTGTCAGATGATAGTTGACTATCACCAAGGTCCCTCAAAAGACTAAATGGACCATAAACAAGCATCTGACCGATAGGTAACAAACCTGGGCTGATTGGAGCAAGGTTCAAAACGTCCAAAATATTATCGACGTTAACATCATCTCGTCTTTCTTCTTCAGACGATGAGATGATTATATTTTCTTCGGTACAAGGCTGTCGAATATAGAGATGAAGATAAATAAGTTAGACAGCCGTTGAGAACAAATCGTTAAAGATTGAATTTAAATGAACATATACCTGTTCAGTTAAGAGTTCAACTTGACTAGAGGAAGCGATAAGATTCTTCTCGATCCCTTCATCAACAGTCTTCTCAGGCACATTAGAAGGAGAAGTTGAAGGAGAATAAAGACGAGAAGAAGCAGAGGAATCCGATTTAACTCTGCCAAACCAGAAAAGAGTCAGTTCAAGATACAAAAAACAAGGAATGTAAGATAATGGACAAAGACTCACTTAGAAGCAGAGGCAGAATGCACACTCTGTCTACTCTCGGTTGACCTTGCCTCATCTCCAGCCGCTGAAGATGACGGAGCTTGTTGGTCAGATTCCTCAACTGCTGCTTCTTCAAAAAGTACATCTTCAGCCGCTACTTCATCGGCCATTGCCTCCTCGCTCAACGGTCTTTCACCTAAGAGAGATATCCTGGATTCACCAGTTGATATCCTCTTCTTCTTCTGAGAAGGAACCTCTTCAAATGTTTTCCCCTTTCTCTTTTTGGGCGATCTTTCACCCTTTTCGGTAGAAGCGGCGACTTTCTTCTTCTTCTGAGGTCTATCTTCTACCCGAGCCCGCTCCACAACATCCTTCTTACGCCCCGATTTCTTGGGAGGAATGAAGTTATCAAAGACATCACTTTTGTCTTTAGAGAAATGACGATCCTTCACGGCCGAATCCCAAACATCAACAATGGCAGAATCCACGTCGGCCAGAGGTTCAAAACTTGCAAGTTTAAAGCGTTTGCAGAGCGCTATATCTCTCTTCTCCACAGCAATTACTCTATCGATGCTGTGGAAAAGACATCGTCCTTTGGCCACTATGTTGTAGCTAAAATAAGGAGGAACTGGCCAAGCTTGCTTCAATCCAAACTGGCGAGCGAAAAAGTTTGGAGCGTAAACTTCCACTCCACATTTATTGTTTGGTCTTCCCCACAACATGTCAAAATGAAGATCTCGGCCGACTAAGAAACGAGCCCAAGCCAATTTCTTATCCTCATCGTCCAAATTGGCCGATAGATCAAGGATTGGGCGGATACAAGGTGGGTGAGAGTTATGATTGAAAGGACGATAGGAGGAAATACTGGATAGAGTATAAAAATAATTGAAAGTCTGCTGGAAGGATTTGGGAAGGAACGAAGAAGAAAGATACAAGTGGCCTTGTGTCCTGGCCGATGAAGAAGAAGGAGGAATATGGAGTCCAGGAAAATAAGCTCTCAACCACAATTGGACGATCCAGAGAGGGCCAAAACCAGTGAGGCTCCCACCTTCCCGCAATTGCTCGAGAGTAAGGTATATGCCTCGGTAGATGGCCGATAAAATAAAAGTAGAAAGAGACAAAACGTGCTTTCCTCCAACTAAAGCGTGAGCAAGACCGATATAAGCCTTGATGGGTTTCTTGGCAGGAAGACAAAGAACATACTTACAAAGCCAATAATAAATGAAGGCTAAACGTTCTCTAGCATTTGGTGGCTCATCGGTCTCTTCAAGTTTGGCATAGGTATTGATAAAAAGACCATAGTTTTTATCCGTATGAAAAATCGTCTCTTTAGCAGATAACTCCATATTGGCCGATATGAGTTCGCCCATAGGAGAAAGACCAGTTAATAGAGCGATGTCAAGCAGGGTGATAGAAAGAGTACAACAAGGGAAGACAAAGTTGTTATACTTTATCGACTAGAAAAGGAACGATGACAAGAGTAAATTGGGCTCTTGAGCAGGAACCCTAGTGCTCAAATCCAAAAAGTCCAAAATCCCGGCATCAGAAAAGATTTTCTTGGATTCCAGATGACTAATCATTCTATTATGCCATCTAGTGAACTTGTCATCGATCAAAGGCCATGTGGTAATGGGACTTTTGGAAGAGAGACTAGAAAGATTAAGATTTTGTGAGAGAGGCAAATCACAAGATGTTGGAAAACTTTGAACAACAACTTCAAGATCAGGGGGAAGAGAGGGCCAAAAATCAGAAATGAAGCAAGGACCCAAGGAAAAGGACTTAGAAGAAGAGTCTCCTACCTTGACCAGATAATTCCCTCCCGCCTCATCTGATCTCAGAATCCCATTGAAATCTCCATAGAGTTTGCACGCCTCTTTATGCACTTCTTCATCAGTCTTGGGTTCACGGACCATCGTGGCAGTAGAAAGTTTCACAGAAAGAAGAAGAAACTCTCATATATATCAGAACTCACAGGAAGAAGGCAAGCCTTGGCGCCGCAGATGAGAAGACCGAAAGAACACTAAAACCCTAACAGAAAGAAAAAAAACCAATCACGGTCTTTCGCGCCAAAGACGTGTGGCGAAAAGGGTGTGTATGTCAGCAAAGGACGGCGCATTAAATGTGGAATACCAAAAGATATGGATAAAGAAAAGAAACGACTACGACGTATCTGTTTCCCAAAGAATGATCATAACCGCCTTTAATGGTTAACAAGCAAGCTGTCAAATCACAACAGAGGCGGTCACCTCGTCATAATTTCAAAATTCCTCGATTACCGCATGGCAAAACAATCAATGATTAACATGTCAGCACAATATATATGGCCGACAAACTTCCAAACCCAAGCGAACGATATCGCTCATTAATAGATCATCGTCGAACGAAGTATATTATTCAGAAAGTCCCTTCATCGGCCAAAGAGCGGTATCGCTCTAACAAGTTCAACGCCCAAAGAGTGCTATCGCTCAAATCAGTTCATCGGTCGAAAGGTTAAAAACCTCGATCGAGAGTGATGATGACGTTCACAAACAGAGGCCGTTTGCCAAAAGCAATAAAGATTTAAGAATATTGGTATGGGTGACTACGAACGATGACTTCATCTCCTATAGTTCATCGACCAAAGATGACAATATGCTTTCGACGAAAGAGTTGGTTCAAAGACAGCAACATGACAGTTTTGGACGATGAAGAATTGAAAGAGCACCAGTTAAAGAAAAATGACAATATGAATACCAACTCACCAACTCGACGCAACCGTCATCGCCCAAGAAACTTGTAAACCCAGACGTGATCGTCGTCGACCAAAGCAAGTAGTGAAGAAACGAGGAAATATCGGAAAGCATGGGACACGCGGTGTCACCGGGAAAGTGCAGCGGAAATTTTTCTTCGAGTTCTTCCCAATGATGGCGTCAAGAGTCCTCTTGACAAGCCCTCCTTCGTCTTCTTCACATGCAAACACACAAGAAGACAGGGTGTAGGCAAAGGATTCGCCTGCTCTCTTGGTTGCTGCAATTGTTACAAAGAAGCTCTCAACTCCCTTTCCCAAACGGTTGGTTACAATCGGTCAATTTACAAAGAGAACCGAACCCTAAGCCACAGTCCAATATCCCCTTCATCATGGCCCGATCCCCCTTATATAGAGAACGCCTCCAGCTTCCCCTCTGAGAAGGACACCAAGTTGCGGTGCAACTTGACTTTGGATAGCATCTGCCAAGATCCATCGCATATCGACTTGAAATAGGCATCCTTCCTATTTCAGCGAGTCACCACCAACTTCCCCCCGTGCCATCTTCCATATTTGCCGTGTCATCCCTTATGGGAGTCCTAGGCGAATTGGAATTAGCTTCATGGCACGCACGGTTTGGCCTCTGTGGCTAACTGCCTTCCGTCGGTGCGAGTCGTGTCCTAGTCCGACTACAACTCCCGAGCAATAACGACTTGCCCGCATCAAGTCCTTCCATGATCCCAGTCCAACTGGAAGTAAGCCTTTTGCACGACTGGATTGCTCCCCATGGCCTCAGGCGTCTTGCTGGCCGCAGCATGGCGCGCCGAGTCCTAGTCCGACTAGGACTCGCGCGTCATCTTTGCTTTTGCCCGCGCCAAGCCTTGCCATGGCCTTTGTCAAGATGCGCAAAGTCCTAGCGGCAGTAGGAATTGGAGTCCTAGTCCCACTCGAACAGCTATGCCGTTGTGCTGCGCGCGCGTCGCGCCATGCCTTGTCGCGTCTTGCTGCGTTGCGTCGCGTCATGCCGCATGTTGCTCGCCGCCTTGCTGGATTAGCTCACCCGCGTCCCGCACGAGAGAATCCGCCCGTGGCGCGATAAGTTTTGTCCATGACTCGGTCCGCCGCGCCATCTTTGAACTTGCTCGTGCCATCTTCAAGATTTCACCCCTTCGAGTTCGTCCGGGGATCTATTTACAACTCTCTCTCCCTCCAAGGTACAAAGATCTCTCAATAAGGAACCTCCCAAACCCTAACCAAAGCCTAAATGCCCAACTCCTTGGCCGGCCTATTCCCTATATAGAGGAATAGTCCTTCGGTTGCTCCAACAAGCCATCCCTAAGAAGTCCTACGCAAAGTCCCGACTTACATCCTTATCTAGTCTAAGGATGAGCATAAGACTACGTTCCCAAACATAGCTGGACTCTACCTTAGACAGGTTGACTTGGTTAACGATCACCATGACCACCATTTGACTCAAAATAAGACTCCTTCCTCTTCGTCCGCGCCAACAGCAAGTTTCCGCCTAGGAAACTCCGTATCCCCCGTGTCATCCCTTATTCCGAGTGGAATGCACGAGAGACATCTGAATTTCCTCGGCTGGATCGTCCCCCAAGGCCTAACCGCTTCGGCTGGCGCGCCGTCTCCAAGTCCGACTCGGAGTCTCGTGCCAACGTCAAATTCTTCCGTGCGAAAACCGTATTTGACCGCGTCATTCGCCTTGGACCTTCCATCGGAAGTGGAACTAGGTGATCACGGTTTTGTTGGGGAAATGTCGGCTAGCCTCCATCTAGGACTTTTGCTCCTGTGATCATGGTGTTTCCATGTTTCCCATGGCTTGGTGTGCTGCATCGCGCCATGGCCTAGGTCATGGCCCGTGTCAACTCCGGCCGACGCGCGCCATGGCCCATGTCAGGACTCAAGGCCCTTACAGGTAGCGGTGCAAGTAAACAGAGGACTGGAGTTTTTTCAGGCCACGTGTCACGATGGCGACGGGAAAGCCGGGAACCGATACAATGTAAAATGTCTCGACATGGAATATAAGGGTAGGCTTCGCCGACTGAGCACTGGTCACAGTAGTCAAAGCGTTCGGATGAGGAAGAGACAGAGATGGAGACGGACAACACAATTGAGACATTTTCCTTAAGGAGTTCCCTGCATTTCTTTAGAGTTTCCGATCATTATTCCTCTTTCTGACTCATAAATCTCTCTCTCTCTCTCTCACTCTCGCCCCGTCTCTCATACTCCATCGTTCTCTCTCTCTCCGTCGCCATCTCTCTCTCACTCTCGTCCCAACTCTCGCCCTCTTCCTCCCTCGTTCTCATCGACACTCTCCTTCCCACACTCTCTCTCCTTCCCTCGCTCTGATCGACACTCTCTCTCCCTCTCTCTCCCTCGCTCGCTCTCATCAATACTTGGGAGACGACCAATTCGAGGTCAGGCAAAGACTGAAACAATGAAGAAGTCATGAAAAAATTCGGTCAAATTGTAGAGTAATTCATCCAATTCATTGTAATTGAGATAGACAATGAAATAGATTTTCAACGCAAAAGTAAGGAAGCCATGAGAACCCAAGAAGTAATCCATTCTAAATACCAAGAATTTCGTATGGAACAAAAGCTAATTCCTCCAACTCAAGGCCTTCTTTTCCACTCATTTAGAGTCAAGGGTTTTATATCAAAGCAGCAGCGTTCGTACATGTCCTTACGTTGTGTCCGGTGCCCCGACAGTTCTTGCACTTCTTAATGCTCTTTCGTTTCTCGCCTTGCGAGGGTCTCCTTTTCTTCCTCTTCCGTCCGAGGAGGACTTTCACATTTGGTGGCAGAACCTTGTGATCCTCAATGGCTGCTCTCGGCCAGTATTGCCTCGACGCAGTTGGAGCCACGCTGTCTGCGTAAGTGGCGAGATATGTGTCTGCCGTATACCACCGTTCACAATATTGGTATGGGTCTAACTTCCTGTCTCCAAGAACTGCCATCGCATGTTGGCATGGGATCCCCAAAACCTGCCATGTCCGGCATGTGCACTGCTTCAGGTCTATGTTGACAACGAAGCTTCTATCACACGAGTTTACCTGAAATTCTGAATGAGATGAGGCGTGGAGTCCAAGGTAGCTTGATGCTCGCCTCGCTTTGTCCATCACTTTCTCCGCACGAGGGGTAAGACGGGTGCTACATCTCTCCGCCAGTTCTTTCCTCTTGAGGAAGTAGCTTGCGAGCTTCCTCCTAGTTTCCTCTACCAAGTACTGAACAGGTAGCGATTTTATGCCCTTCACGACCCCGTTGAACGACTCCACCATATTCGTCGTGAGCATATCATACCTGCGTCCTTTGAAGCTGCTTGTAGCCCACTTCTGCATAGGCATATGCTTCGTAATATACTCGTACTGTTCCGGAAACTCGACTTTCATTTCCTCCATGATTTGTGTGAACTCTTCCGAGGTATAAGCCCGAGCGGCGGCCCAGAACTTATTATATGGGGCGGAACTTTTGGGTGCATTTGGCAGATTCTGTGAAAGGTGCAGCATACAGTATCCGTGATATGCCTCCGGTAAGACTTCAGCCACGGCATTAATGAGCCCTTTCTGCCTGTCGGATAGTATTGTGAGTTCTCTAAAAGGGCCAAGAACAGAACGGAGCTGCTCCATGAACCACGTCCAATTGTCTTGATTCTCCTTTTCGACGATTGCAAATGCGATTGGGAGGATATGGTTGTCACCGTCCATGACAGTTGCGATCAATAAGACCCCTCTGAACTTCCCAGTCAAAAATGTTCCATCAACCCCGATAGTCTAAAAACCAACGTATTTCAAATAAATGAGTTTCGAATGAAAGAAAGTCGGGTTAAAACGGAAAAGATGCAAATCACTTGGCCTGAAAGAGAATATGCAGTGCTCACACATAAAGAATTAGTAGGAGCTTGCCCGTGCGAAACGAACCTGTCTGAGGTGAGACCGCAATGATCGTAAGCAAGCCCCAAATGCCCAGAAAAATCTGATGAAGTGCCCAGATATCTCCCACTGAAGCGCGACGTCCGTATCAGGATCCCGTCGCTTGAGCTCTCGCATGTACGGGAGCAACCACTGGTAGGACTCTTCGAAGCTGCCATATGCTTCTTCCAGTGCAATTATTCTTGCGCGGTAAGCCTTCTGATATTTGACCGACACTCCATATTTAGTATGCAGATGAGTCTGAATCATTCTCGGTGAATAGCCGTCACTCCCAATCACATGCTCCCGGATTTCCTCCAAAATGAACCTGCTAGTGCACTGTTTATGATCGCGCCCAACGAGTGTTCTATTGCAAGTATGTTCATTGATGAATTTCTTGATCCGGAAGTTAGGAACCCCTGGCATCTTTAGGCCTTTCAGCGTCCAGGGACAGTCATCCGAATGGCACCTTACGAGAACCTTGTGAGTGTTCGTTTTCACCGATCGATATTCGAATCTGTTCTTTATGGCGTAGCCTTTGAGGAACAACGTGAAATGACGTACATCATTGAATACTTGGCCAACAAAAGGTTCCGCAGAAGAAAGAACTTCAGGAGCACTTGCTTCTGGCGTTTCGTTATGAAGAACCAACGGGATTCCGTCATCCATAACGAATACCGAATCGTCGGCAGGTGGCGACTCTGTGCTTTGACCACGATACCCGACGCCGTCGGTGGCCAGATATATACACCGAGACCGTTGACTTTCAACCTCTTCGGCGGCCTCTTGGGATGCATATGCATTGAAGTCTGCCAAATCAGAGTTTGCTTCGGGTCCGAAGTCGTTATTTGCGTCGTCATGTGGAATCATTCTTCCGTGACCGAAGGCTACACCATCATCTCGAAGCGAGCCAGGTTGTGGCAGTAGACCAGATCTGCAAGGTGGTCGAATCATCCTTAAAGATCTAGGAAATCAAAACGAGGTCCGGATGGGAGAAGAGCAGACAAATAAGCCACCCAGAAATGGATTTCGGTCACGTTTTCCTTTCCAATTAAATACAATTCCATTTTAAAAAAGGACAACCTCTTAAGAAATGGGTGTTCCGGAACTAGTGGATCGAATCCTAACAAAAATTATTGATAGAAAAGAAAGAGGGAGTGGAGAGAGAGAGACATGTCACTTACTGAAGAGAACATAGTTTAATTACCTTTGGCCGATGTCAGGTTGATTGTGGGTTTCACTTATACCATGTGCAGTGTATTGTACGCCAGTGCGGCTTTCTTCGTGGCGCTGTTGAATGATGGACTCAGTGCGCACGACGGGCTGTTGCACGGATGCTGGAGTCACACTGAGAAGTCAAAGACGTTAATTGGCAAACATGCCCATAAATAACGGTGGATGGATAAATAACTGACTATTCCTTGTAAAAGACTAGGAAATAACTCTTTAAATGTAAGTATTTCCGATAGAATAAATGCTAAGCACAGAATTTGGTAATCACGATTCGTGGAAGTCCGTCTGATTTTCCGTCACAGATGCATGATGAGAACTGCCCACGTAGTCTAGCTCCGAATGGCTCTCTTCGTGGAAATCTGGAACTATGTTATCCGTGCGGGCTACTAGCGGCTCCAGTCCTTCTGTGTCTATGCTGGAATAAAGGTAAGCTAATCATGTTAGTACTGGACATGAGTAGACAAAGCCTAAGAAAGTTATGCTTTCGTCAGCGGTGAAATACTTAATCATTTGACAGTGGTAGGAATTACATGTATGTCGTTGAGAAATACCTATGTTAACTGGAATGATAAGGGAAAAAATCGCATTGAATGATACACAGAATGATAGAGAGAGGCTTTATGTATCACCTACGATGGACTTCAGTCTGAATTCGTGTGTGAGGACGGTGTGTGGTCTCATTGGCGACGGAGTATGGTGGCCGTTCTTTGAGGGAAGTCGTGAGAATTTACTGAAAATCAAATGCGAACGTCCAGCGGACATGACTACGTTGTTTGACATGATTTATGGAGATATCCTTTAACGTACAGAGGAAAACAGAGGAGAAGGCTTCCACCCTACATGGAGATGCTGTACGAACAATTCAGAAGAGAATGACGAGTGACCGAGGAAGAGTCCCTTACGTCGGTGGTTCTTGTCGAGTCTGGATTGCAAACAGACGAAGTGCAGTGCATGAGGTCGCACATAGCTCAGCCATCATGAGAACGTCGTTATCATCCACAACGTCGACGAACGAGACGAATGTTTCCGACGGATATTTGTATTTGAGATCGATGTCGACGTGTTTGTGACACCCATCCATCGCCTTCAGCAGCTCAGTTTTTAACGAGGACAGCTTAGCGGCATTCTTGGGGCGAATTAGTTTGATTCTCCCTCCATCGTAGTGTAAGAACCGCTTCCTTTCGTCGTACACGACGTCCCCACCATAATGGAAAAGAAACCGAAAGTTTTCCATACTCGAAGAAGCCAAAGGCGACCTTTAACAGCCGGCCCTCCCGAGGCCGACGCCGGCAGCCGGCAGTTGCACCCACACGGACCCTCAACTACTTCAACAATCTCCAAATGCCCTGGCCAAGCGGATCGAAGATAAGCCTCGCCGGTCTATACGGTGGAAGACGATAAGTAGATGGTGGCAAGGGTGGCACGGGGAACGTAGATGATGCATAGGTCTTCAAGGGGTTTTAGAAGTGCCGATTAAACATGTGCCCGGAGGTTGAGATAGAGAGAACGACATAGAAAGGGGAGGGGATGAGGCGCCGGTTATGAGGCTCCCTTCCAGAGGTCAAAATAACTTTATTGGGAGGAGCGTGACTGTCACATCCATTTAATGAGTACTTCACGCCCTTGATATTTTAGATGCAAAGTACAGAGATCAGCCGAGAACACGAAGCCAGAGTGGCTTCAAATTATTTAATATACGTCCATCCCTTCATGCGAACAGTTGCCAATTAGGCAGCCACAGTTACTTCATGTTCTTCCACTCTTCCTCCTTGCACCTTCTGTCTTCAATCGGCCCATCAATCAGGACGTCGAAGACGGCAGGAATGTCCTCCATGATTTGACATCAAGAATCTAAGACTTGTGCAATACAAGGACACATATCAAAAGAAATAGATAATTCCTTGACAGTGAAAGCATACCGAAGAACATAGGAGTAGCAGAAAATACCAGTACAATGTGAGGTCTAGCTCTCCCTCGTCGAACAACCTTTGCACTGGAGGCACATTGAGAGGCTGCTACTTATTGAGGTCGAGCTCTCCATCCTGGTCCATCATTTTGACTGGCGGCACATTCAGGTCCTCCTCGAGGAAAGCCCTTTGGGATGGAGGTACGTTGACAGCGTCGACCTTATTGAGGGCGATCTCCCCTCTAGTGATCTCCGTCACAATAGCCCTCAGCTCCGTCAGCTCTTCCCTGAGAGCAATCAATTCACCATGCAGTTTTCTGTCGCGAGCAAGTAGCACAGTATCGTACTCCTCCTTTAATCTAGCTTCCATTTCCTTAAAATGAGCAACATTTTGCATCATGACAGCAATTTCGGACATGGCCCCATGTCTTCCCAGTCCTCACACATTCGGATTGGAAGGTACTGCCTCCGCAGGGAAGGAGACAGAATATTGCTTGCTGACGCTCGATTTCTTCCTAGACGGATTCGATTCAACCTCAGGCTCTGAGTGATTTTCTTCGTCACCTTCATCGGCCGGGTTGCCAACCACGAGTTGTGTCTCCACCTGGGCAATATTAGCCCGGTCAGAGTCCGTTATTCTGAGAGATGAACATAACTGTGCTAAGAAATGGAGGATGGAATCAGTATATATAAAGGCCAAAAACATTATTAAATTCACGTTGGAAAACATGCTTTACATTCTTGTAAATATCGCTGTGTTTCGTGGCCAAAACAAATGAATTCGTATATATAAATGTAGACGCAGTACATTGCTCATGTCATGACGGAGAAAAAATTAAAGTACATTACGTTGAGGGTCTGCATTTTGTTGATCACATCAGCGAGCCGCTCACGACGCTTTAGGTCTGACCCTGCCCATCTGCGGACCCAAGGGAAGGAGCTTGGCTGCTTAGGGATCTTCCAGCGTATGTGCTCACAAAACCAAACCTGAGTGTGTTAAGACGGGGACAATTACAAATTAAATGGAATAAAAAGAGGAATCCTGCATTTCATAGTAAATAAACGAAGGTTGGTGCGTGGGGATATTTACAGTGAGCACCAAGGTGCAGCCGGACAGGTACATCTCATGCACACGTCGACCCGCATCCGGCACCGTTCTATGGATCCGATTGAATGTGTCCTTCACGGAGCAGAGGATGTAATCATGCACGGCTTTGGCCCATGCATAGCTGCGGAGATCGTCCAAGTCGTCGAGGTAAGACAGCAACCTCTGGGGGCATTTGTAGCCCGAGCCGGGGAAGAGGACGCCGGCGAATAGATATGCGAGGTAGAAACGGACATAGTCGACCGGGTCCCCCATTTCGTCCGAGGTGGCGAGGGCTTTCAGCGCTCTCTCGAAGCCTTTTCTCGTGCAATCAGCACGGATGTTGTGCCTCTTCAAGAATGCAGGGGCTTCACTCTCCCCAGCGGCGGAGAGGGCCACGACAGAGCCACCCCTTGGCAGTCCAAGAATCATGGACGTGTGCTCCACGGTTAGCCTCAGCCTCCACTGACCAATGTGGAAGACGCCGTTGCCCCTCCACCCGTAAACGCACTCCTGGAGTATAGCAGTGTCTTGGGGAAACGCGGGGAAGTTATAGATAAGGCGGAAGGGTGTGCGATCGAGGATAGCTTTGTGTCGATCGTTCATCTGATGGTAAAGCTCACGCGTCCCCCACGCGTGACAACGGCCGTTGATTTTGCATCTGTCGACTACAACTACCCTTCGCATCGCTTTCTGAGGACGATCTCCTCCTCGAGTGCTGCTTGTACTTGGGACTGATTCGTAGTTATCGCGTGTGTGTCTCTTAGGCATTGCTACGGTGACAAACAAATATCAGCTATCATTGTTTCCACCGCCCAGCTATTACAAATAATGTTACCAAGGAACCGGTGGAAATTTATGTCGGTTTATTCCTACGGTGACAAACAAATATCAGCTATCAAAGTTCCAATCATCCAGGTATTTGACATAATGTTTCCACGGAAGCGACGTCGTAATATGAGGGATGACCTACGACATTAGGAACTCCTAGATATTACTTCGAAATCGCAGGAATAGATATGCGACGAAGGGACCGATATGCTTATGGATTGGAAAGGTGGTTGTAATTGCTGTGTGTCGAGGTTTGGATCCTTAAATTAGGAATCACAAGTTTTCCTCGAACGAGGGCTTTCACATACCAGAGACGCATGTTTTACCGGGACTCCGGCCTTTGTGCATAGTTTGGAGGTTAGTTACTCAGGATGGTGTCGAGATTAGTAAGTTATTACGTTGAGTATTGTAAGGAAAACTTGATACTTCTTACGTATTCCTACAAATAAGTAGGGCATTCTTGGGGCAAGAAGCAAATGGCAAGTGGAGGGGTTCGAAATGAACATTGTTGACTAGGGGTTCGTAAGTTAGCAGTTCTGAGGTATGGAAAGCTAAGAATAAATTTATCCCGGCTACGTTAGTATTTTGTGAGGAAGTTTCACAGGTTAAGAAGGTAATACTTACTGTTTCCGCGACAAATCAGGGCGAAATACTTACTGTTTAAATTAAGCAACAGCATTACATATATGGCCGCAAATGACGATAAAATCGTCAGTCTTGCTAATGTGAAAATTGGTATTTCTAAGATATTCCTAAAACTTACTAGGGCACCCTTCATGTTGCTTACGACGGAAGTATGTTTTAGATGCATTCATACGGTTCTACCCAGGTTCGTAGGACAACATGTGTAGTACATACAAAGGATTTCAGCTGAGCATAGAAGGTTTCCATTAAATGAGAGTAATGAGAGAAGGGTCTATGGAATCGAAGGAGCGCATGTACCTGCGTCTGGTCGGGGAGGTAGGGTAGGGATCTGCTCGCAAGTGTGAGTATGATCGCCGCACGAAAGAGAGAATGTCACCGAGTCTATACGCGCCGGGGAGACGATCGACTGGGAGAAGTAACGCCGGGGACAACTAACGCTTTTAGGTGGGAAAGGGGTGAGCTGATAAAGAGAGAGAGAGTGTAAGAGAGAGATG
>OY986975.1:1071274-1337224 GCA_963920575.1 Narthecium ossifragum
CGCGCAGCGCGTGGGCGACGCGCTCATGACGCCCAGTCCCCAGTCGGATAGGCCTTGGAGGCCGACCCAGCCGAGCAAATTCAAATGTCGCGCCTGCATTCGACTTGGAGTAGGGGATGACACAGGGAATACAGAGTTCGGCACGAGGAAACTTGCTGTTGGCGCGGACGAATAGGAAGGAGACCAATTTTGGGTCAAATGGTCGTCATGGTGATCCTTAACCAAGTCAAGCTCAAGGTAGAGAACATAACTGTTTGGGTCCCGTAGTGTTGTGCTCATCCTTAGCCTAGGTTAGGATGTAAGTCGGGACTCTGCGTAGGAGTTCTCAGGGATGGCTTCTAGGAGCAAACCAAGGACTATTCCTCTAAATAAGGAATAGGCCGGCCAAGGTGTTGGGCATGTAGGCTTTGACAAGGGTCTGGGAGGTTCCTTATTGATAGATAGTTGTGAGTGATTCTCTTGTAATGATTGTTTGATCAATAGAGGAAGAGGGCCATCCCTTTGCCATATATCGTAGGTCCTTCATCCTTGTTGTGATCTTGAGCAGGAAGGAGACGAAGAGGACGTGGAGAAGGGTGGTCAAGGAAGGACTTTGCTGCACCAAACATCGTCAAGGCGCGGGGCGCGACGTGGGCAAGGAGCGGGCAAGGCGTGGAGCAAGGAGCGGAGGGTTCTTGGCGGCATCGTCGGGTAACTTCAAACTTTGAAACATTTTCCTCTGCGTAACCCGGTGACAGGAGCTATCATCCGGCTGTAACTCATAATACGCGCTCTCTTTGCCCACCATGTTGCTGGTTGGTGAATGAATGGACGGGGTTACTGGGTGCAACACGTGGCGACATCCCAACGCCGTTCGGGATCTGAACGAAGGTGGCCCTATATGACAACACCGTTCGGGATCCGCTGCGTAAACCGGTGACACGCGGCATGGCCCAAGGCGACCAAAGAAGCGCGGGGTCATGATTTGACAGCTTACTTGTTAATCACTTAAAGCTAATCATGACCATTCTCTGGGAAATTGAATCGCCGTCTCGTTTGATATCTCTCTCCATATCCCTTAATATCCCGCATTTAATGTGCCGTACTCATCCTGACATCACTACCCTTTTAGCCATAGTTCTTTAGCGCGACAGAACTTCGTTGGCTCTTTCTTCTTTCACTTAGGGTTTTATCTCTTTCTTGTTTGTCACCGGTGCGGCGCTCGAGTTTTTCTCTATTCTCTGCGTCGGCATATAGCTGTGAGCCTTTCTTCTTCTCTTTCACTAGGGAGGTGAATCGTTTCAGCCATGGGCCGTGAAATCAAGGCTGATGAGGGCATGCACATGGATGTTTATAGAGCCTACGCAAGTTACAATGAGTTGCTGACATCAAATGGAGCAAGAGGGTCATATCTGACCAAAGCTGGTGATTCTTCTTCCAGGTCTTTTTCTCTTGGTCCTTGCTTCGACCCTGATCTCATGCCCACTCTCAAATCCGATCTCAAAGGCATTGTGAATTCATTTCCCCTTTCTGGTAAACTACCTTTGTCCCAACAACTCAATTTGTCGACCCTTTCTTCCAGAAACCCTATCACGACATGGCCGTTGACCGATGCTTGCTTCATTCAGTGGCATACTAGGATGATTAAGCATCCTGAAACGCGAAAAATATTTGCCGATGCCGGTATTTTGGACTTCTTAGATCTGTGTTGTTGGATTCCTGCTCAAGAATCCAACTTACTCCTCTCGTCGTTTCTTTTTTGGTCGACGGAGTATAATAATTTTGTTTTTCCTTTGGCACTCTTTCTATCACTCTCCTTGATATCTCTCTTTTGACTGGTCTTTCTCCTGTTGGCGAGAGTATCTCGGCCAATATGGACCTTCCTTCGTCCTTATCGGCCTTTGAGCATGACAAAAGTTATGGCATCTTCATCAAAGCTTACGCCAGAGCCGAAGGGGCCGAGGAGCCACCAAACGCTCGAGAACGATTGGCCTTCATCTACTACTGGCTATGCAAGTTCGCGCTCTGTCTTCCTTCTAAAAAACCAGTTAGAGCCTATATCAAACTTGCCCAAGTCATTTCCTCTGGGAAACGGGTTTTGTCCCTTTCTGTTTTCATTTTATCGGCCATATACAGAGGCATCTACCTTACTCTCGAGCAATTAAGAGATGGTGGAACCCTAACTGGTTTTGGCCCCCTCTGGATCGTTCAGTTATGGCTTACAACCTATTTTCCTGGACTGCATTTACCTCCGTCGTCATCATCGGCCAGAACTCAAGGCCATTTATATATTACTTCATCATTCATCTCCAAATCCCTTCAACATACTTTCGATTACTTTTATACTTTACGTACCTTTTCTTCCTATCGTCCTTTCAATCCTGCTTTTCACCCTGCCTCTGTTCGTCCTCTTCTTGACCTATCGACCAATTTGGATGATGAGAACAAAAGAATGGCGTGGGCGCGTTTTTTGGTTGGCAGAGACCTCCATTTTGACATGGCGTGGGCTAAGCCTAATAATAAGTGTGGAGTAGAAGTCTATGCTCCAAACTTTGTCGCCCGCCAATTCGGTTTGAAGCAAGCATGGCCGATTCCCCCCCTATTTTAGCTTCAACACGATTGCTAGAGGTCGATGCGTGTTCCTCAATATCGATAGAGATGTCGATATAGAAAAGAGGGATAGGACTCTTTGTAAGCGATTCAAGCTTACATATTTTGACCCTGTGGTCGACGTTGAACAAGTCATTGCCAAAACTTGGGACGCGGTCGTGGGGAAGGAATTGTTTTCCGTAGACAAAAATGTTGTCTTTGCCAAATTTGTTCCTCCCAAGAAATTGGGACGCAAGAAAGGGGTTTTGGACCAATCGGTTGCACAGGAGCGAGGGAGGAAGAAAAAGGGAGACTACTGCTCCGAGTAAAATAGGTGACGCATCGTCCAAGAAGAGAGGCGGAGAGTCTATTGAAGAGACTTTGGCTCAGAAAAAACAGAAAATAGCAACTGGATCAACCAGCATATCAACATTGGCCGAGGACTCCTTTGGACGAGGACGTACTGACGGAGGGAGTAGCAGGCAGACAAGTGGAGTCCGAGGAAGTAATACCCGGAGAAAGTGGACAACAAGACCCCTCACTTTCTTCAGCAGGAGAGGATGTACAATCTCCTGGCAGCGAGCAAAGTAGCCGATCTGCCTCAGCTTCCAGGTGGCATTCTTCTTTGTCCTTTTCTGTTAATTCTCTTCTCATTCTCAATTACATTTTCTTCATTCTCTAGAGAGGAACCAGATTCATCTACTCCTGTCGGTTCTCCCTCAAAATGGAGCAAGGTAGGTGTTTTTTAAAGCAGTTAAGATTCCTGAATAGTCAAAAAATTAATATATGATCGGTTTTTCGAATCCAACTTACTCTGTATTTGCAGCTGTCTGAAACGGATAAACTTGGCTTTTATTCGTCTGAAGAAGACATTGGGGACGAGGGTGAGGCTCCATTCTCTGGTCCGTCGACTTCTCAACCGATGGTTGACATACCACCCATTATGGACCCATCGGCCAGCTGTGCTGAGCGAAGAACCAACTTGCCCTCCGGTGCTACAACGGCGGAGATGTCCACCGGTGTATATGCTGCTTTGTCCATCATGCCGCAAGTGACGTTGACCGAGAGCTCTCTGGTGGTTCAAGCTGCTGCCATGACGCCGGCATCCCCTCACACACCAATAGCAGCACCGATCTTCCCCGACTTCAGATTCGGTATTAGTCATTTCAGACTTGGTGTATATATATATATATATTCGATCGTTATCGATCTTGACTTATGCTCGTTGTTGGTTTAGGAGGATATTGAATTGGTTAACTTCATCCAAACTCTCTCTGCATCATGGCGAGCTCACAAATGTGGGAAAAGCAAACTTCATCATACAGGGACTATCCAAGAGGAGCAACATCATCAGATTCGACGAGCTTTATCCGAGTGTAAGATCATTTTGGAGAAGCCGCCAGAAGAAAATCTTACACAGGCGGATCTTCAGAAACTCGAAGAAATAACACCTGTCTTCTCAACCATCGACAAAGAAATGTTAGGTCTTTCGTCTAGAGAGATGGAAATCATCCAGAGTCTATCGTTGAATATTGGAACTTTGGATGCTGAAGGAAAAGACCTATCGAATGAACTTGTTCTTGTTCGAGAATGCCGACAACGGCGGGCACTCCTTAGTAACATGGTCGACGAGAGCATGGAAGACCTTTCAGCAAAGGTGACTGCTATCGCCCAGAAGGAATCGGATATTTCCAGAATTGACAATCAAATCAAAGAACTGAATGCTCAAATCCTTCAACTTAAGATTGAAAGGAAATATCTGGTCAAAGAGTGTGCTCGGAAAGCCAAAGAGAGTAGCAAAAACATCCAAGAATATCATGGGCTCGAAGCCAACGCCTCGAAAGACCGCATGATTCAACTCGACGCTAATTTGCTGAGGAACAAGCAGCGGCGTAAGCAACTTAGAGATGACATCGATCGCATAATTCAACATCTCTCTGTGAGGAGATAACCTTGTTATGATGATTTACAGTTGTTGGCCGATAACATTTTCTGATATATATTATCGTCGTCATTATCCATTAGAAAATAATGTCCACAGGTCGACCAATGTATCATCGATCGCATAATTAGTTGTTTTGCATGATTTAGGTTTACATTGAAGGGTAGTATGTTTTCAGGTACCGACCATTTATCATTGATCCAGTCGGCAGGGTTTTGATCGACCAAGAACGGTCCTTCCCAAATGGGCGAGCATTTGGCATATTTGGGATCGTTTCGATCTATAGGTAAGATCGTTTGCCAGTATTATGTCTAATGAAATGAAGTCCTTTCTTCGTTCTTCAATGTTTATTAACATCTTCATTTCGAAGCTAACATGGCTCACAAGGTGTTTGCGTTACGTATGGTCTTAGGAAAGAGCTTAACTAACATAAAAATAGGTTTTATATTAGGGAAAGGCAACTCTTGCCCCGTATTAATACGACTTGGAATCTAGTCCGTCGCTTATTTTAAAAAATCCCAGTATAGACATGAGTGGGCCGTTGGATTGAATGGCGTGCCCATGTCACACGAGAGTGACGGAAACCTTATCGAAACCTTCTACACAGATATCCATGGCAGGTGCGTGAGGAGAACGATATTGTCCCCGGCTCTGCTTCGCCGGAATCCATTGCCATGCCATCATCTCCCCCTTCCCCTGTTCTACCGGATTCCACCTTCCTAGCACCATTTTCCCCCTCCCTCGATGTGTCATTATTTGTAGCGATGTAGCTGTTATTTAAGTGATACTAAGAAAGCCGAGTTGATTTGCTCCATTTTTGTCTTTATTAGTTAATATATTTGTATATAAAATAATATCTTTTGGTCTTTATTTTCCATTTTGAATTTGATCTATGGCTGGGAGAGAGAAGCCTCTAAGAACCACATTCGGTGCAGTACTATAGATAATCTTCAATTGGTTGGCTATGAACAACTTAATGGGTTCATATATGATCCCAACGCGGGTGATACGCTGTAAATTAATGCCTCTGTTCTTGAAGCAGCAAGCTCCTAGAATTGTGTTCAAACCTCAACAGGAGCAGTTGAATACTCTATGTTATGAATGAAAGAAATTTCAATGAAGATTACTTAAATGGTGTACAAGGTCTTACGTACGTACTTTAGACTGTGCAGCTGTAGCCAGGAGGAGGGGTCTTCCCACAAGTGAGGAGAAGCTGCAGAGCCAGTGGAAGGTACATGTTTGATGTTAAGCAGCTTAAGTTTAATGGTGGTGCAGAGGCACACCGCCGGCTCGAGCTCCACCAGGCCGAAGAGCAACGGGCAGCACACGTTCGCGACCTTCTCGCCGATCGATTACCCCGTGCACCAGCCCACCAAGCAAGTCGACGCACTCGCCGAGCATCAACGTGTCGAAATGGCACGTCACCGCCGGTGCTGGTGTCACCGGTGTAAAAGGCGGCGGCGGAGGAGGCGTAGACGGCAGGCATGATGGTGATCACTAACGCCGTGTCGGCTTCGTTCCGGGTGTCGCCGGGCTTGGATGATCACTGTAGCAATCCCTCGATGGGCTTAGGAAACTAAGGGTGGGTGAAATTTCCACCGGTCGATTATCACATCTGGATTGCCACGTGTCGACAATCTAGGCTAGGCACCTAAGGTTCGCTGATAACCAACCTTAGTTGACGTTGGCTATGAAACACTTTCATAAAAGAAAGGCAGAAACGAATATTTCTGGGGAATCACTCCTTATGTCAGGTGGGTCCCATGTCAGGTGATGATTCGTTAATTATCTGAAGTATTGCTTAGTTATTTCTAAGAAATCCTTATAAATTTAAAGTATTTCTTACTCATTTCTAAAATTTTAAGCCTCCCCTCTCTTTGAGAGGAATTCTTGTAAATTTGAAGTATTCGAACCCAAATGATGTAAGCGCTATAGTTAGCCTAGGTGACTACGAGACCAACTCATCTGTGCATTATTAAGGAATTCATTACTTATGCAAGGAAAACTCCTTGCTAAGTATTCAAAGCCTCCCCTCTCCACCCATCTTTCTCTTATTTGGGGAACATTAGGAAACGCAAATTCCTTCACGTGTAGTACGAAGAGAATCTGCACTTCGAGTGTTTGCCACGTAGGCTTTTCTTCCCACGTGTTAGTACCCAGCGATTATATGTGAGACCTGCCGTGCGACGTCCGCTGGACGGCGTCATAGAAAGATGACGGTAAACCGGTCACGTGACCGGTTTTGAGACTCTTCCCGCGCACGGAAACTGTTTTGGACCACCACTCCCGCCCCTGTCAAGAACTATTTAATGGCCACGACTCACGAGCGAGAAGGGGCAAATAAGACCGACGACCTCGCTCGCCGAATTCGGACTAAACCGCCCACGGCCACGACCATCGTAAAGGCACCATGTCGAGGAGGCAAGGGTCGACCACGACTCTAAAAATCAGCATCGGATCGACCACGACTCCACAAATCAGCAGCGGATCGACCACGACTCCACAAATCAGCAGCGGATCCATCGCAATGTCGAGGGGGGTCGGACAGCACATGCCACTGCTTTTGCGGTTTCGAGGCCCGCTTATTGACATCGCGTACAGAGCAAACCTACGGCAGGAGGTTCCTGGCCTGTGCAACACCATGGGTAAGATGCTCTTAGTCCATTCCCGCCACCCTGTTTAACAACTCCGCACCTACATTGTGACCTTGTCCCCTTGTGTTGGCGTCTACAGGAGCATGGTGGTTGCAGCTTCTTCATCTGGCACGATGAAGAAGTCTTCGATCGGGAGGAGGCTGAGCTGACCAGAGCATATTCGAGCACTGGTACAAGCTTAGTGGATGAGAGGGACGTCTTGTTGGCCCGGCTGGAGCAAGAAAACCATCGATTGAAGCTCAACTGCATGACATACAAGATTGCTGCAGTCTCTACCTTGGCCATTTCTGTCTACTGTACAATGTATAGTCTCTATTGCAATGGCAGGTCATAACTGCATGTTTGCACGTATCAATTATACAAGTAAATTGGCCAGTTGTAGGAATTATTATGCTATTCCTATGGACTTCATAAGATGTCTCCGATTTGCCATATATTTTGCGACTTCTCCGCTAAATCTCGAAGGTCCCTCGGTCTCTCTCGCTCTTCATCCCTCGCTTTCTCTATCCCTCGCTCTCTCTCTCTCTCTCTTCCTCCCTCGCAAAAATTTATCCTCGCTCTCTCTCTCTCTCTCTCTCTCTCTCTCTCTCTCTCTCCCTCCCTCGCCTTTTCCCTCCATCACCCGCTCTTTGTCTTTCTCCTCTCTCTCTGCCTTTCTTCCCCCCTCGCTTTCTCCATCCCTCGCTCTCTCTCTCTCTCCCTTCCCCCTTCCTCCCTCGCTTTTTCCCTCCATCGCTCGCTCTTTGCCTTTCTCCTCTCTCTCTGTCTCTCTTCCTCCCTCGCTTTCTCCATCCCTCTCTCTCTCTCTCTCTCTTCCCCCTTCCTCCCTCGCTTTTTCCCTCCATCGCTCTCTCTTTGTCTTTCTCGTCTTTCTCCTCTCTCTTCCTCCCTCGCTCTCTCTCTCTCTCTCTCCCTCCATCTCTCTCTCTATCCCTCTCCTCCTCCCTCGCTCTCTCTCTCTATCTCTCTCTCTCTCTCTTCCTCCATCAGTCACTCTCTCTCCCTCTCTCTCTCTCTCTCTTTCCTCCCTCGCTTGCTCCCCTCCACACTCACCCACTCCCTCTCTCTCTTCCTCCAAAGCCGACATTTCCCCAAAAAAAACCGTCATCACCTAGTTCCACTTCCGGTGGAAGCTCCAAGGCGAATGACGCGGTCAAATACGGTTTACGCACGGAAGAATGAGAAGAAGCTGAAGCAACATAATCACGTCTGGGTTTACAAGTTTCTTGGGCGATGACGGTTGCGTCGAGTTGGGGAGTTGGTATTCATATTGTCATCTTTCTTTAACTGGTGCTCTTTCAATTCTTCATCGTCCAAAACTGTCATGTTGCTGTCTTTGAACCAACTCTTTCGTCGAAAGCATATTGTCATCTTTGGTCGATGAACTATAGGAGATGAAGTCATCGTTCGTAGTCACCCATACCAATATTCTTAAATCTTTATTGCTTTTGGCAAACGGCCTCTGTTTGTGAACGTCATCATCACTCTCGATCGAGGTTTTTAACCTTTCGACCGATGAACTGATTTGAGCGATAGCACTCTTTGGGCGTTGAACTTGTTAGAGCGATACCGCTCTTTGGCCGATGAAGGGACTTTCTGAATAATATAGTTCGTTCGACGATGATCTATTAATGAGCGATATCGTTCGCTTGGGTTTGGAAGTTTGTCGGCCATATATATTGTGCTGACATGTTAATCATTGATTGTTTTGCCATGCGGTAATCGAGGAATTTTGAAATTATGACGAGGTGACCGCCTCTGTTGTGATTTGACAGCTTGCTTGTTAACCATTAAAGGCGGTTGTGATCATTCTTTGGGAAACAGATACGTCGTAGTCGTTTCTTTTCTTTATCCATATCTTTTGGTATTCCACATTTAATGCGCCGTCCTTTGCTGACATACACACCCTTTTCGCCACACGTCTTTGGCGCGAAAGACCGTGATTGGCTTTTTTTTCTTTCTGTTAGTGTTTTAGTGTTCTTTTGGTCTTCTCATCTGCGGCGCCAAGGCTTGGCTTCTTCCTGTCAGTTCTGATATATCTGAGAGTTTCTTCTTCTTTCTGTGAAACTTTCTACTGCCACGATGGTCCGTGAACCCAAGACTGATGAAGAAGTGCATAAAGAGGCGTGCAAACTCTATGGAGATTTCAATGGGATTCTGAGATCAGATGAGGCGGGAGGGAATTATCTGGTCAAGGTAGGAGACTCTTCTTCTAAGTTCTTTTCCTTGGGTCCTTGCTTCATTTCTGATTTTTGGCCCTCTCTTCCCCCTGATCTTGAAGTTGTTGTTCAAAGTTTTCCAACATCTTGTGATTTGCCTCTCTCACAAAATCTTAATCTTTCTAGTCTCTCTTCCAAAAGTCCCATTACCACATGGCCTTTGATCGATGACAATTTCACTAGATGGCATAATAGAATGATTAGTCATCTGGAATCCAAGAAAATCTTTTCTGATGCCGGGATTTTGGACTTTTTGAATTTGAGCACTAGGGTTCCTGCTCAAGAGCCCAATTTACTCTTGTCATCGTTCCTTTTCTGGTCGATAGAGTATAACAACTTTGTCTTCCCTTGTTGTACTCTTTCTATCACCCTGCTTGACATCGCTCTATTAACTGGTCTTTCTCCTATCGGCGAACTCATATCTGCCAATATGGAGTTATCTGCTAAAGAGACGATTTTTCATACGGATAAAAACTATGGTCTTTTTATCAATGCCTATGCCAAACTTGAAGAGACCGATGAGCCACCAAATGCTAGAGAACGTTTAGCCTTCATTTATTATTGGCTTTGTAAGTATGTTCTTTGTCTTCCTGCCAAGAAACCCATCAAGGGTTATATCCATCTTGCTCAAGCTATTGCTTCTGGAAAGCAAGTTTTGTCTCTTTCAACTTTTATTTTATCGGCCATATACCGAGGCATATACCTTACTCTCGAGCAATTGCGGGAAGGTGGGAGCCTCACTGGTTTTGGCCCTCTCTGGATCGTCCAATTGTGGTTGAGAGCTTATTTTCCTGAACTCCATATTCCTCCTTCTTCTTCATCGGCCAGGACACAAGGCCACTTGTATCTTTCTTCTTCGTTCCTTCCCAAATCCTTCCAGCAGACTTTCAATTATTTTTATACTCTATCCAGTATTTCCTCCTATCGTCCTTTCAATCATAACTCTCACCCACCTTGTATCCGCCCACTCCTTGATCTATCGGCCAATTTGGACGATGAGGATAAGAAATTGGCTTGGGCTCATTTCTTAGTCGGCCGAGATCTTCATTTTGACATGTTGTGGGGAAGACCAAACAATAAATGTGGAGTGGAAGTTTACGCTCCAAACTTTTTCGCTCGCCAGTTTGGATTGAAGCAAGCTTGGCCAGTTCCTCCTTATTTTAGCTACAACATAGTGGCCAAAGGACGATGTCTTTTCCACAGCATCGATAGAGTAATTGCTGTGGAGAAGAGAGATATAGCGCTCTGCAAACGCTTTAAACTTGCAAGTTTTGAACCTCTGGCCGATGTGGATTCTGCCATTGTTGATGTTTGGGATTCGGCCGTGAAGGATCGTCATTTCTCTAAAGACAAAAGTGATGTCTTTGATAACTTCATTCCTCCCAAGAAATCGGGGCGTAAGAAGGATGTTGTGGAGCGGGCTCAGGTAGAAGATAGACCTCAGAAGAAGAAGAAAGTCGCCGCTTCTACCGAAAAGGGTGAAAGATCGCCCAAAAAGAGAAAGGGGAAAACATTTGAAGAGGTTCCTTCTCAGAAGAAGAAGAGGATATCAACTGGTGAATCCAGGATATCTCTCTTAGGTGAAAGACCGTTGAGCGAGGAGGCAATGGCCGATGAAGTAGCGGCTGAAGATGTAGTTGTTGAAGAAGCAGCAGTTGAGGAAGCTGACCAACAACCTCCGTCATCTTCAGCGGCTGGAGATGAGGCCAGGTCACCCGAGAGTAGACAGAGTGTGCATTCTGCCTCCGCTTCTAAGTGAGTCTTTGTCCATTATGTTACATTCCTTGTTTTTTTTATCTTGAACTGACTCTATTCAGGTTTGGCAGAGATAAATCGGATTCCTCTGCTTCTTCTCGTCTTTATTCTCCTTCAACTTCTCCTTCTAATGTGCCTGAGAAGACTGTTGATGAAGGGATCGAGAAGAATCTTATCGCTTCCTCTAGTCAAGTTGAACTCTTAACTGAACAGGTATATGTTCATTTAAATTCAATCTTTAACGATTTGTTCTCAACGGCTGTCTAACTTATTTAACTTCATCTCTATATTCGACAGGCTTGTACCGAAGAAAATATAATCATCTCATCGTCTGAAGAAGAAAGACTAGATGATGTCAACGTCGTTAATATTTTTGACGTTGTGAACCTTGCTCCAATCAGCCCAGGTTTGTCACCTATCGGTCAGATGCTTGTTTATGGTCCATTTAGTCTTTTGAGGGACCTTCGTCGTAGTCAACTATCATATGACACAGCTTCTGCGGGGGTTTCAACCTCGCGACCTTTGGCCGAGACATCACTTGCCCTGGAGCTATCGGCCAGTGGCGCTGAACAGAATGTCAGCGCGCCCCCCAGCACTTCAACAACAGATATTCCTGTCACAACGCCTGGTCCAACTCATATCTTGTCATCGACAACGTCGGCCGATGATTTCAATTTGGCGATTGTATCTATCGGACCACCATCAACAGCGTTCGTCTCTCCGCAAGCAACTTTACCTACCTCTGCTTCGGATGAGGTATGAGTTCATCTTTTGGCCGATAAATTTATTTCAGATCGATATCGATGTTGACTTCAACCATTCTTACTTTTGTAGGCCGTTCTGGCTGCATTGGTCAATTCTCTACATTCTCTGAATGAGACATGGCAGGCTTGTCTTTCTGGGAAAGAAACGGCCACTGATTCTGCTGATATCCAACAAGGTCGATATCATGATCTTAGAAAAATATTGGCCGATTGGACGATCATTTTGGATAAGCTACCCAAGGAAGACCTCACAGCTGCCGATCACCATCTCCTAGAGAAATCTACTGCCGTTTTCTTGGCTATTGAACCTCAAGTGTTAGGATTTTCTTCTGAAGAAATGGACGACATTCAAAGCATTAAATCGATCGTAGAAAGCTTGATGCAGAGAAGAAAACCTTAGTCCACGAGCTTGTCCTTGTTGGAGAACAGCGAGAGCGACGAGCGCTTTTGAAAAATACAATCAGCAACGACATTAAAAAGATGGCGGCGAATGTAGATGCCATTGCCGAGAGGGAATCAGCCATTTCTGAAGTTGATGCTCAAATTAAAGAGTTAGAAGCACAGATTCTTCAATTGAAGACCCAGAAGAATTATCTTATCAAAGAGAGCCAGCAAATTGACCAAAAGAGCCATAAAAATATAGAGGAATATGACGCCCTTCAAGCTGACTCTTCCAAAGATCGTCTAACTGAAATCAACGCTGAACTGGTCAAGAGTAAAAATCGGCTTAAAGCCTTCAGAGATAAAATCGCTCGTTATTCTCAACAACTTTCTCTAAGAAGATAGCTTGTAATGTAAGCTTGTCGCCGATATTTTTGTAATGGACAAAATTTTGTTAATTGCTATCGTCCAAATTCTAAGGACGTTTTTCTTCTGTGCTTTTTATTCCATTGATGGGTTGTATTTCTTAAGGTATCGACCATTGATCATTGATCGATGTAAACCACCATCGATAGTCCTCAGTTGATACGATCCATTTGGAAATACTTGCTCGACCAAGTATGGTCCTTCGCAGTTGGGCGACCACTTTCCATATTTGGGATCATTACCATCTATAAAAATACATATGATGTTTACCTTAGAACTTACAAACATTGTCCCTAGATCGGACCCAATTGTTTGTGGCACCACAAATCGACATATGATGTTTTCACAAATTAATTTTTTCACAAGATCATCAGAAACATTTTTTAATGGGATCGCTTCTACCCATTAAAAATTATTTCTGTTGCCTCAATTACAAACTTGTGCAGCATGGATCAATAAGGATTCCTCGAGGTCGAGGCACCGAGAAGGAACTCGCGCCTCGAGGCCGAGGAGGAACTCTCGCCTCGAGGCCGAGGAGGATAAAGAAAGATGGGCGGAGGGCGAGAGTCGATGGAGAGAGCAGACCAGGTGGAGAGAGTGAGAGAGAGTCCATGGAGAGAGAAACATGGGGATCACTGGACACTCATTGGCTAAATAAGATAAGGAATTCCTCTTATAAGTGAGGAATGCATATGCTAAGTGAGGAATTCCTCCATTCTCCCTCTCATACTTGTGTCAGGTGGCATCAAATCCAAAGGATGATGAGTGAGGAATTCATATGCCAAGTGAGGAAATCATATGTTAAGTAAAGAAATCCTCACGTAAGATAGAGAAATTTTCTCATTTCTCTATCTCTTTCTCATACTTGTGTCAGGTGACATTAAAAAAGGATGGGCGAGGTGACATTAAATGATGAGAGTTGTGGCATTAAATGATGACAGAGACAGAGACTTCGTCGGGGGTATTTTGGTCCTGAATTTATGCATTTCCTCTGCTTTGTCACGAAACACGAAACTGTCCCTCAATTGACACCTGCTTTTCTGCCACCGATGCACACAACCAGCCGTTGGATCTTGATCGGGGACCTCCGATGAAGATTGACGGGGTGGTGGTGGGGACATCGTCCTTGGCCGAAGTCTTCCTTCTTTTGGTCGATGATCTTCTGGTTATCGTTGAACGACATCGTCCACATCGGCAGGGTAGCCGTCGCCCATATTTGTTTATTATGCACACGTGTGTCCAAATCGGGAAAGGAGAATAAGACAAGCAAGCGCCGCAACACGAGGCAATATAGAGTCCTCTTTTGCCCACAAGACTTTAGCCCAAAGGCTACAAGTGTCAGAATAAAGTGCGCCGCATTAAATGCAGGATTTCACGCGATGTGGAGAGAGAATGAAAACGAGATGGTGATCCGAGTTCGTACAGAATGATCATGATCATTCCGTGTTGGTAACAAGCAAGCTGTCAAATCATACCTGATGCGGTCATCTCCTCATAAATTTAAACTCCTCGGTGATCGCGTCGGTGGCGAAAGCTAAGCCAAAAAAATGGCTAACCGGTCAATGATTGACATGACAGCGGAATACATATGGCCGACAGCCTTTCTAGCTGAGTTGGACGATGTCGTCCTAATATCATCGCCCAGATTTGCAAACGTCATCATATGTCAACTGCAAAAAACGATGACAATCTTTACGAAACTTGGTCAAGACGTAACGATCACAAAGAAAACTCCTGAAATATGTTACTCCCACGCTTCTCTCTCGGTCTTCATCCCTCGCTTACCCTCATCGTCCATCGCTCTCCCCCCGTACTCTCTCTCTCCCTTCGGCTCGTTCTCTCTTCCTCCTTCGCTTTCTCCCTCCATCGCTTGTTATAACGAATACTTTAACTTTTTTTGGGAATTCTCACAAATAACACATAATATTTAAAAAAACGTGTTCCGATGGAAGAGATCTCAATTGCTTAAAAATTTAATCGGATTCTCAGAATTTCCTGACAAATAACTGAAGAGTCTTCCACTTACTAAAGAATCCTCAGAAATAACTAACGAATCATTGTGAACTTAAAGTGCTTACAAATAACTAAGGAATCATTCTTCTTCCAGGTCTTTCATACTTCCATTTATCATCGATCGCATAATTCCTTTTCCTGCATGATTTAGGTTTCCATTGAAGGGTAGTATGTTTTCAGGTACCGACCATTGATCATTGATCCATTCGGCAGTACTTGGTCGACCAAGAACGGTCCTGACACAATTGGGCGAGCATTTGCCATATTTCGGATCGTTGCGATCTATAGGTAAGATCGTTTTCGGGTATTATGTGTAATGAGATGAACTCGTTTCTTCGTTCTTCAATGTCTCTTCTTCATATCATTTACTTTAAATTACGGGGTTTTAGATACAAACGATAGTTTCTGTAGAGTTATATCTTTTCAAACACTTTCTTTAAATTATTCCCTTCAGAACATTATTTCTTCATTCTTTTGGTTAATTTAGTTTAAGTATATTAACATCTTCATTTCCAAGCTAACAAGGCTAACAAGGTGTTTGCCTTACGTATGGTCTTAGGAAAGACCTTAACTAACATAGTAATAGGTTCTATATTAAGACGAGGCAACACTTGCCCCTTATTAATACGACTAGGAATCTAAACCGACGGTTATTTACAAAATTCCCAGTATAGAAATGAGTGGGCCGTTGGATTGAATGCCGTGCCCATGTCGGAACAACGGCAGGCGGATCAGGTCATGATGTTTGATACTTATTATTAAATAATGCGGACCGCGGATTCGATCCAACGTCAGCTTAATCCGACTCCGACTCCGAGTTCCCGTATATATATATACAAGGGAGTCCAAACCTATGTATATATAGAAGGGAGAAGTGATCGGGAGGAGAGAACAAATAAGAGCAACAAGAGAATTGGGTACTGAGAAAGAAGGAGAGATCCAGGAAGCTAGCCATGTCGTCTCGTTTGGTTTGGTCTGAGAATTCGAGGGATCAGCTGCAGGTCATCTCCAACCTCAGGAGATCCTGCCGGTACATCGCCATCGACACCGAGTTCCCGGGCTGCCCGGTCCAGAAGACTCCCCGCTACGCGTCGGAGGAGCAGCGGTACGCCGATATGAAGGCCAACGTGGACGCCACGAAACTCATTCAGCTCGGCATTTCCGTCTTCGACGACAGTGGCCACACGCTGTTTCCGTTCTCGGCCAACTCTTGGCAGTTCAACTTCCGCGACTTCGACCCCTCCGCCGGCGCCGACGAAGCCCACGACCCAGCCTCCATTGCTCTGCTCCGGAGCAGTAGCATTGACTTCGAGAAGAACCGCCGTGACGGGATCAAAGCCGTCGACTTCGGCGAGATGTTCGTGAATAAGGTGGTCGCATGCGGCGTGAGAAACATCGCCCCTGCCAGAGTCTCTGCATGACTTCATCGCCCTCGTCGGGACACTGCTCGGGGTGGTCTTCGACGTCAAGCACATCGCGAAGTCATGCGACGGGCTCTGCGGCGGGGAGATTGGACTCGTCAAGATGTGCCAACTCCTGCACATCGACATCCAGGCCGCCGGTCACCAAGCTGGCTACGACAGCCTGCTCACCGACTACGCCTTCTGGAGGATGAAGCAGGGCTACGATATCGATGAGGGAAGGTTCGAAGGTATTTTGTACGGCGTCGTCGACGCATGTCACATCGTCCAATCATGTCTCCAAGATCAAAGCGCCGTGGAGCAACCTCCTGATCCCGGCACCGGCTTCGTCTTCGCAGCAAGGGTGACCGAAACCTTCTACACATATATCCATGGCAGGTGCGTCAGGAGAACGATATTGTCCCCTGCTCTGCTTCGCCGGATTCCATTGCCAAGCCATCATCTCCCCCTTCCCCTGTTCTACCGGATTCCACCTTCCTAGCACCATTTGCCCCCTCCCTCGATGTGTCATTATTTGTAGAGATGTAGCTGCTATTTAAGTGATACTAAGAAACACGAATTGTTTTTGCTCCATTTTTGTCTTTATTATTTCTCAGATTTGTATATATTAATGACGAGGCGTCCAGCTCTCTTCACACGTTATTCAGGGAATAGGAAGCTCAATTGAAGTAATACTTCATAATATTACGGTAATTCTGATATTTTTCCCAGGAAGTTGCTTTTGACGAGGGTGAGATATCTCTAGGTGAGAAGGAGCAAATGGGACGTTAGGCCCCTCTCCTTCAAATAACTAAGGAATCCTCCTAATTAATAAAAAAAATACTTCAAATAACTAATGAAACCTCACAAATAACTAGGGAATCTCAGTAAATTTGATATGACATGGGAAGATATTTCTCCAGATCATCCAAAATGCCCGATGGCTTTTGGTCGATTGGAATATGGCCATCGGAGGCAGGAGTCGAGGTCGGAGGTTCGAGGTTCGTGGTCCGAGACGAGGCTAGCATCTTGAACACATTCAAAATGCGCTGAGCTCGGAGAGCTCATTTGAATGAGATGGGAGCATTTAATGCTCAATCGCATGTGGCATTTAATACTCAGTGCAGCATTTAATGCCTATGATTAGACATGTCAGGGTACGTGGAACTGCCGCTCTACTTGAACCGGAGGCCACCTCGGAAGCTCGAGGGTTTTCTGGGGGTATCTCTCCTTATGTGCGGTGGGAGCCATGGCATGTGATGATTCGTTCGTTATCTGAAGTATTTCTTAGTTATTTGTAAGGAATCCTTGTAAATTTAAAGTATTGCTTAGTTATTTCTAAATATGAAGCCGCCCCTCTCTTTGTGAGGAATTCTTGTAAATATGAAGTATTCAAAGCCAAATGATGTAAGGGCTACAGTTAGCCTAGGGGACTAGGAGACCAACTCATATGTGCATAATTAAGGAATTCATTACTTATGCAAGGAACACTCCTTGCAAAATGTATTCAAAGCCGCCCCTCTATCCCCACCTGGTCTTCTCTCTCCATCCTGCCCAACTGCTCTGTCAACTCCCCGACTCTCTCTTCTCTCTCCACCTAGTCTTCTCTCTCCATCGACTCTCTCTCTCTCCACCAAGTCTTCTCTCTCCATCGACTCCCTCTCTCCACCCATCTTTCTCTCTCCAAACATAAGCGGAAGACCAGCTGAAGAGAGAAGGCTAGGTGGAGAGAGAGAGCCGATGGAGAGAGAAAGATGGGTGGAGAGAGAAGACTAGGGGGAGAGGGCAGACCATGTGGAGAGAGAGAGTTTCTTCAGGAGATAGAGCAGAAGGAATCCTTATTAATGCCTCTCTCCGTCTCTCTATCCACCATCTGTCACTCTGTCTCCCTCCCTCCCTCTCTCCAACTCTCTATCCACCATGCACTCTCTCTCTCTCCATGTCATATGCATTAAATGCATCATCATATGCATCAATAAGGATTCCTCGAGGTCGAGGCACCGAGAAGGAACTCGCGCCTCGAGGCCGAGGAGGAACTCTCGCCTCGAGGCCGAGGAGGATAAAGAAAGATGGGCGGAGGGCGAGAGTCGATGGAGAGAGCAGACCAGGTGGAGAGAGTGAGAGAGAGTCCATGGAGAGAGAAACATGGGGATCACTGGACACTCATTGGCTAAATAAGATAAGGAATTCCTCTTATAAGTGAGGAATGCATATGCTAAGTGAGGAATTCCTTACATAAGTAAGGAATTTCCTCCATTCTCCCTCTCATACTTGTGTCAGGTGGCATCAAATCCAAAGGATGATGAGTGAGGAATTCATATGCCAAGTGAGGAAATCATATGTTAAGTAAAGAAATCCTCACGTAAGATAGAGAAATTTTCTCATTTCTCTCTCTTTCTCATACTTGTGTCAGGTGACATTAAAAAAGGATGGGCGAGGTGACATTAAATGATGAGAGCTGTGGCATTAAATGATGACAGAGACAGAGACTTCGTCGGGGGTATTTTGGTCCTGAATTTATGCATTTCCTCTGCTTTGTCACGAAACACGAAACTGTCCCTCAATTGACACCTACTTTTCTGCCACCGATGCACACAACCAGCCGTTGGATCTTGATCGGGGACCTCCGATGAAGATTGACGGGGTGGTGGTGGGGACCACATTTCTGTCTCTTTCTCTGACACTATCTCTCATAGAACGAAAGGGCTTCTGCATTTAATGCATCATCATTGTACTTGTCTACGGGGTCATATTGTCACCTCTCGACATTTTTGACTATCTCTCTCCAGGTCACTCACTCACTACCTCTCTCCTTCTCCTCATCTCAACCCTTTCATCATCTCTATCTCGAGGTTTTGCTCAACATCCTCCCTCTTCCCGCGCTCTCCTTCCCTGACTTTATTATAAAAAGAGGAACAACACAAATAAACTACTAATGAAAGACTGCTCCGAACTATCAAAGAAATGCGTAGGAAACTAAAGGAATTCGTCAGATTAAGGGAAAAGCTATAAAAGGTAATTGGGTATTCTTTACAGGCCGAGGTGGAGACAGAGCGATAGAGGTAGAGAACATATTTTAGTAGTATTCCTCAAATAATTCATTCCATTTCTTCTCGTCACATTGGAATGAGAGAGAGGGAATGTAAAGAATACCCAATTACCTTTTATAGGAGGAGAGCGACGGAGGGAGTGAGCGAGGGAAGGAAGAGAGATTGCCTGAGAGGGAGGGAGGGAGAAAGCGAGGGAGGAAGAGCGAGAGGGGGCGAGAAAGAGAGGGTGGCTTAGAGCGTAGGAGGCAGCGAGCGAGGGCCGAGAGTGCCCTTATGTTTGATGAACAACCTTTTCTTCCATACGAATTTATTGGTTTCATCGATGAATTACTTCTAGAATTCACATGGAATCCTTACTTATGCGTATAGGTATCGCGAGTGGGGAGGGAGCGAGACAGTGCGGTGGAGAGCGATGGAGGGAGAAAGATGAGCTGGGCGAGAGACTAAGGCGGAGAGCAATGGAGAGAGAGAGAGAGAGCGAGGGCGAGAGAGTGCGGCGGAGACCGATGGAGGTACAACGCGAGGGAGGAAGATAGAAGTAGCAAAATATTTCTTGGAAGCTGCCAAGGAGTACCATAATAATTCTTACAAGTGGACAGATTACTTGTATAATAGGGGTAGATACGTGTAGTTATGACCTGCCAATGGAATACAGTGTACAGTAGACAGAAATAGCGGAGGTCAATATTACAGCAATCTGGTATGCCTCGCACTCGAGCTTCAATCGATGGTTTTCTTGCTTCCGCCGGGCCACCATGACGTCTCTCTCATCCACTAACCTTGTACCAGTGCTCGCGTGTGCTCTGGTCAGCTCAGCCTCCATCCGATAGAGGATGTCTTCATCATACCAGATGAAGAAGTTGCAGCCACCATGCTCCTGTAGACGCCAACGCAAGTAATGGACAAGGTCAGCAGGGGTAGCTACGGAATTCTTAAACAGTGTGGCGAGAATGGACTAACAGCATCTCACCCATGGTGTTGCACAGGCCAGGTACGTCCTGCCGTCGGTCTGCTCTGTCCGAGTGGTCATTAAGAGGGCCCTTTTACCGCACCAGCACTGGCATATCGTGTCCGACCCCCTCGAGGTTGCGATGGCTCCGCTGCTGATTTTTAGAGTCGTGGTCGATCCTTGCCTCCTCGACATGGTGCCTTTCCGATGGCCGTGGCCGTGGCCGTGGGCGGTTTCGTCCGAATTCGGCGGGCGAGGTCGTCGTCTTATTTGCCCCTTCTCGCTCGTGAGTCGTGGCCATTAAATAGCTCTTGACAGCGGCGGGAGTGCTGGTCCAAAACAGCTTCTGTGCGCGGGAAGAGTTTCAAAACCGGTCACGTGACCGGTTTACCGTCATCTTCCTTTAACGCCGTCCAGCGGACGTCGCACGGCAGGTGTCACATATCATCGCTGGGTACTAACGCGTGGGAAGAAAAGCCTACGTGGCAAACACTTCGAAGTGCAGATTCTCTTCATACTACACGTGAAGGAATTCGCGTTTCCTAATCTGCGTCCGGACGCTGGACGGCATCGGGGACAGGTGAGCTTTCGTGAAGATCGGTGGCGTTGGCCGATCTCGAGGGAAGTCCGAGATGGGGCAGGTGATCGAGCGTCGTCGGCCTGGTAAGAGGACCCTCGGGAAGAGTTCAAGTACACAGCGTATCGTTATAAGCAGTAATAATGCCCTCCTAAAAGAATGGAATCCCATCATAAAAGCACAGATCCCTTCATCTCTCTCTCCGCCCTCGCCCTTGCAAACCCTATTCCCTTCCCTCTTCCATTATTTTTTCCCACCTGCGATCGTCTCCTCTGCATTGCATCTTCCAGCCGACCTGCACCCCCCTTCCATAAATCCTCGATTTGTATTAGACGAATACTTTGTACAAATACCTTCAATTAATGATCGAGTTTTGCGTAGCAGTGACAGAAGGAACATGCAAAAATCATCGATCGACGACTCATTAGTGACTACAAAGTCAAAAGTTCCCAGAACTTAGGGAAAACTTATTTACATCACCTTGTACTAGATTAAAGGTTTTTACTTGGGAGGTCGAACCTCCCTTATCACATCCCGCGTCTGTTCTAACACTCCGAAGGGCAGATTCTCTTCGTACTAAACGTGAAGGATTTCGCGGTGCGTAATATGCGTCCGGACGCTGGACGGCATCGGGGACAGGTGAGCTTCGTGAAGATCGGGGCGTCGTCGCTGGCGTTGGCCGATCTCCAGGGGAGTCCGAGATGGGGAAGGTGATCGACCGTCGTCGGCCTGGTCAGAGGAGCGTCGGGGAGAGACAAAGTACACAGCGTATGGTTGTAAGCACTAATAATTCCCTCCTAAACGAATGGATATAAGCACTAATAATTCCCTCCTAAACAAGTAGCACGGATTCCTTCATCGCTCTCTCCGCCCTCGGCCTTGCAAACGAGGAGAGAGAGATGATGGGGGGGAGGGTGGGCCCTCTCAGCAGGTACATCGAGTAGAGGAATAGATGGGGGATCGGTTATTACAAGGTATTTCTTCAAAACAAACAATCGATGGCATTTCTTTACATATGACCAGGCATTACGTGAATAATATTACGGGGGAGCATGTCAAGCGTCCGGCGCGACGGGCCTGCCATCGCCTTCTCCACCGGCTCGCTAGCCACAGCCTCGCGCCGCCGGCTCGCCAGCCATCCCCCTCTCTCCTCTATCCTCTTACACGAGTGCCGTGTCATACGCCATTTAAAGCGGAGAGAGAAACGCGGTCGGAGAGTGCCAACCCGAACCGATGACGTGCCGAGGGGCACTTTGGTCTCAGCTTTGGGGATTCGGCCTTTGTAAACAAACACGAAAGTGTCACTCGATTGACAAATCGAAAGACAAGTGGATTTAAAAAGAAAATTTCTCGTGGTTCTACTCCAGATTAATTTTCTCAATAAAACCTTAATAGAGCCTACTTGGGAAACAAAGAAAAGGTAGGGGGTGAAGTGTTAAAAGATCGGCAGATGGTGATATTAATTTAAATACCCTCCCATCTCAGTGCTATTTACTGGTGAGCTATACGCACTAAAATTGATCCACTGAAGGGTAGTTCGGGTACTTTAAAAGGGTATTCCCCACCGCCGTTTACTGCGTCATGCTTACGTGTGAACGGCAACTACACCACCGCCGACTGAATTCGCGGCTAAAAAGCCCTTGAGGTTTCTGGTTATTACAAGGGTCGCCATGAATTGCACGGATAAATAAGCAAAAGAGTCCAATAAAGCCGGGGGCTGCAATAGCTAGCCATTGCACACCGATGTGCAATAGTAAATCTCCACCGTCCTTATCAATCAATTTAACATCCACGGTGAGATATAAAAGGAGATAATGATTGATGGGTCCCATCTTATTTTAAGTTGAACGAATCGGATCTGAACCCGACGGGATATAACCCGCTAACAAAAAGTTTCTCATCCAATGAAAAACACGCCCACCAAGGTGATCATCGGGGCTCTCTGGCTCTCTCTCATCGTCTCCGATGTCGACATAGAGTCTGATTTCTCATGGTGTCAAGATGGATTCTCTGACGCTGATATGGAGTCCAATTTCTCTCGGCATTTGGATGGATGATACTCCGATGCCGGGAATAGGACGCGGTCGTCCCGTACCATGACGGAGGCATCCCTCCCACCAATTGCTGACGCTCAATGCCTGACTTCACAATGGAGTCCTTGTTGCCTGCTCACTAGCTTCAGGGCTACTCCAACACCAAGAATTCCTCCTCTGTGATACTGTTATCTTGCTATCTTCTTCGGGCTTATTCGATGTGAGTTTATGTTATGTTTATATATTGTTCCAAGTATGAGGGTTTCATCCTAATCCATGATCTTGTATAACTATAGTTAGATAAGAATTTGTACTATTTGAGAGATTCAATAAGATAATTTAATGGTGTTATGTGGATTTGAGATAAAGAGGTTTTTTTCCAATACAAATGGGACATATAATAATATAGAGATATATGAAGCTTCTAAGTATGTTAGGTATGTCTAACATTAATGTTAGTGTTCTTTTGACAATTTCATCAAAGTAATAGAATTAATGGCACAAGCCTATATCGGAGAGATTACTTGAATGATGTCTTTTGGTAACTTTTTATGGTTAATAGTTTCTAACTTTTTGAGGGTTTCATCCTTAGTTTCTAACTTTTTATGGTTAATAGTTGTCTAGACCAATCTTTTACTTGAATGTTTTGATTTTTTTAGAATGAAGGTTGTTACGCATATTTACTTCATTGCCTAATGGGAAAAAACACTCTATCAGCTGATGACGTCAATGAAATCCTAAGATCATGTTTTGTATGAAGAAAATATCTTATCTCTCCCTCTACTATATGTAATTCATAATTTGTAGTGCAAAACCTACATTGAACGAAGACTAAAATTAAAGCTTCTAGAGTTGAAGCTCAGCGGTAGATTGGTGTTGAACTAAGTTAATAATGTCCTTTAAGAGTCTTGAAATAACACATATGTGTTCTCAAATATTTGTAATACAATCAGTTTTTATATCCTGTGAAAGGTCATCAGTAATTTTTTTGTTATTCATGAGCTGAGCTAAAGATGACCTATAATACAATCAACTTTTATCTCAAATTTGAATACAATCAACTTTTTTCTCCAATGGGAATTGTCCAGTAAAACAAGTTTTGAATGTGAATTATAACACACTGTATTACAACATTCATGTACACGGTGAAATCTGATTCACATTCACAATACAATTCAGTTCACACTCACAAGATATTCAAGTTATGCTTATAAAGGTTGAGCATCAAGACTAACATTAGCACTCCAATTCGCATTCACAAAACATTCAAAGTATGCTTATAAAAGTTAAACAGCAAGATTGACATTAGCAGTTGATACATTCACAATTTTTGGACAAAATACAATCCAGTTCGACGATTATCAACATTGAATTGAGATCTTCACAAAAGTCTTGAGATCTTCACTAGTTCTATTACATTACAAATTTGAACATTAAGTACATAATAAATAAAACAGGAATAGCTCTTCAGATCTTCACAGAAGTCATGCCACAACAATCTAGTCGAGCAATGACAGTCTTTATACTAAAAGCCAGCTCCATTATTTCGAAGTTGAATTCAGCCTTTTCTTCAATATTGGCCATTGTTGCAAGTATTTTGCCTTCCATAGAATCAAGCCTCTTCACAATTAAGCCATCATCCGCTCATCTGAAAAATTCTTCATTAACTCTAGACAACAACATTATCACCATTCATATGCAAAAAAGCTAAGCTCATCTCTAAAAAAATAAATGAGAACATTTTGAACATAATACAAATAAGATTTCCTTACCATCAAACATATATTCTATTATCGTACTTAACGAGGTTGGAGGATTTAAAACCACTCCAGGTTTAGCTCCCAAACTTTTGATCTGAATCACATTAGATAGACACATGTTGGCACATCTCAGAGTGAAGCTGAAACACATAACTGCAAACTTATATACCAAAAGATCAAAATCCTACACCACCAATAAAGCGACTTAGTACAAAAACAATCAATTGGAAACTTAATAGAACATGCATGTGCCAAGAGAGTGAATTCAGTTGCATATAATACATTGACAAACAAATTACAAATGCCACTTTTAATATTTAGTACATCAGCCCTGAATCACAAGTCTCAAGTAGGATATATATACTAGTGAATGCTAGTGAATGCTAGTGCCTACGACACGGATATTGAGGGTTTCTTTCAAAAAAATTCGACAGAATCACCTTTGTACCGAGGGCTAAATGAGACAATTTTACAACATTCCTCAAATACAAAAATTAAATCACTGTATAAATGGGCGAACATTATTCCCGGGGCAAACCTTGTCCCCACAAACCACACAAGTCACAACTTCCTCAAATACAACATTATCTCCACAAATCACAACTTCAAAAAAAAAAAAATACAGAGATTCTGATTTCACAATAATCCAACTGTATGCATGTCCAAGTCTCCAAACTCTCTGAAATGTTTGTTTATGAAACTATATGCATGTCTAACTCCAGAAGCAAGGGAAATGCATAATAATCTAACAAAACAAAATTAAAGAATTCTTATAATATTTGACAAGTTGATGTATATTATTTCTAAATAATGTGAAACTTACGTTACCTTATTATGATTATTCCAATTCTACGACGTAGCATTACAACAAAACCTCATTTTCTGTGTCATGACTCCTAATGGTTGCCTTAAATATCTCTATCCCTGTTCCGTCTTTTTACAACCTACAAATAGAAAATACACATGGTTTCCATGAAAAGGCCTTCCCGGCAATTACTAGCTTTGGATAATTATTGGCTTTCTATAGCTGAGCAGGAAGAGTCCTATGGAGTTTTCAGAGGAAATAGCTAAGGAAGCTTATGAGTACAATGGATTCAACCTGATAGTAGCTGCTCTTGTTTCAAAGAGCATGATGTACACTTCCAACAGGCCTAAGGGGGAGCCTATCTCTATCCGGGTGGTTTCTCCGGGGCTACATGTGCTTTCTAATGCAAAGTTAGATACACCATGGCACAAAGTAAGCAAGGAATTCAGATGCACTAACCCACTAATGATGTCTTCTTCCATCCAAAAAAACTCTACTGCTGGTTAGGCCAATCAAGCTAACTTCTCCAATATATCATACTTCAGAGAACAAGAAGTAACCACTATGAAACCAATATGATAAAAACTCCAAGGGAGCAATTTGAGATGCACACTGATACTTCTCAGCTCACCTATGAGAGCACAGAGAGAGTCTCTGCATCCAACTTAAGTCCAGCCATCTCTACTTCCTTGCATATCTGTTTACACTTGTTGGCCCATCTTCCCGAAGCTGTACTCCTTGTTCACAATGTCAGCTATGATGAATCACTGTAGTGTGCATGGCAATAGTCACATCCTTCCAGATTGCTTGAACCAATTGAAGAGGCTCTCCACGATTTCGATCAGACCAAGCTTAATGCAAACCTTCATAATGGCAGTGCAGTCCTGTGGCTTCAAATCGAGCTTCTCCCTCTCTGAGAGTTCATCCAATAGCGCCGATGAAAACCTGTATCCGTCCGGTGTCTTTCCGGCCTCTAGCATCAACTTCGCATGGATGCTTGCATCCAATGTCCTGTTTTGATCTTTAGCCAACAAAAGAGGTTAACGGGAACGATGCAATTTTTTTTTTATTAATTCAGCCCCGAAGGCTAGTATTACATGACCCTAACACATGATCCAAAACATCACGTCCATCCTCATGAGACCACCACAATGGGGCTCAGAGGCGACGCCGCGACGGCACCATTTTGCAACAGAGTCTGCCAAACAATTGGCAGACCTCGGAATATAAAGGAACACCACTGAGTCAAAGCACAAAACCTCCAACCGAATAGATCTAGCCACTATATCCAACTCCTCCGGAACAATGCAATTGCCCTGATCTTATGAAGCCAATTACAACCCTTACAACTTGTTTTCAAATTAGAAAACCTCGTCCTTTTATTCTTTTTAGATTTTTTTTTTTCATATATGTACCTTTCAAAAAAGATTCTCAATTGCATAAATATATTTGTAAAATCATAAACTACATATAACTATCTAACTGCCAATTGTTCCAAAAATTAAGCTTCTGAAAAGAGTACATAGGCCAAAATTGAGGCTAAGCTTTTCTCTCTCTAGATTTTTTTTAATTTTGCCAAAAAGTTGAAAAATGGTTATATGAGACTATGATAAAAAATAAGATAAAATATTTGATAGATTTTTATAATAAAAAAAAGATATGATAAAAATATTAGAAAGAGGTACTTGTATAATCTAAAAACCATATTGAGAACAGATCAAGCATGCCAACCAAACTCATGTTTAATGCTTATTTTTCTTTTCTTTTTTATCGGTAGGTCGCCGGCATTTCTGACCGGTGAGATTAATCTAATATAAGATTTTGAGACTGATAACATGAGCACTGAAGCTTTTTAGGTACAAATGCGGATTGTCAAACTGCTTTTTCCAAGTTCATGACCAAAGTTATCAACAAATTAATGGGTTCTTTTAGTTGGGAATTTCGAAAAAAATGCATTTAAAATTCACTTTATTTTCAATCATAAAATTTAGAATTATTTTGGGTTTTTTATTACAAAATAGGTCAATTTGTAATTTGTATAGAAAAATCTTATTTATAAAATCAGGAATTCTGATTTGCAAGTAAGAATTCCAAACCAAATTACCTGTTTTGCAAGTAGAGCACAAAAGCATCTCATAAAAAAAAAAAAAAAAAACACAAAAGACCCGAAGTTGTAAAATAAAAAATAACTGGGATTTAAAATGTAAAACTTTTCTATAGAGTCCGGTCAGGGGCGGACCTATTCAGAGATTAGGGGGGGCCTGACCCCCCCTAAAATTTTTTTTTTTTACCTAACCTTCCGTGGGCCCCACGCCCCCCACCCCCTATCCCAATGTCCCTGGCCCCCCCTCATGCACTGCCTTGCTCCCTTGGCCCCCCCTTGCTTGAAAGGCTGGGTCCGCCCCTGAGTCCGGTTGTTACTCCCTTTACTCGCCATATATACCTAACTGAATATTAGCAAAACCACTTATTATCCTATCGATATTAAAAAAAAAATGAGATAAAGCCAAGGAATTTGTTTTTTCTTGATGAGGAGTGCAACAACGTGGATTGTTTTGGACAAATATGATTTTTAGTAGTAACTTTATGAGCAACCCTACGTATGGTACGCACTAACTAATGGGTTTTATTTTAGAAGAAAAGGCTCATGGGCTTTTGGGCTTATTTTAGAACATTCCCCCCCCCCCCCCTCCCCCTCTCTCTAATACGTCTACAATTATAAAAACATATCCTATACAATTGCATTTTAATTTCACAATATATTCATCACATGATGACATCATAAGAAGATATATAATTATGAAGGTGGAATACTTGTCGTCCCCGTCTGTGCTCTGGACATCGTCGAACCCTTCGACTATTTAAATATGCAAAAAGAAAGAAAGAAATATCTGGCAAAACTCGAGTACAATTCAGGATCCAGGTTTGGCTTTCTTTCTTATTTGTTTAAAACTGAATAATGCCATCATCACACAAAAACGGGAACTCAACATTTTTTTTTTTCCAGTCAACCCTCAACAGTGGTCAATATTGTCTCGCATGAATCTATTACTTCAACATTGTTGTTCAAAAATCGCGTCAAAGTACAATGGATTCGGAGGGCTTATATAATAATAGAGTATTGATTTATGCACATGCCGACGTCACAATCGGTAGTTAAAGTATTGATTCTTTCATCTATCCCATCGATAATAGGCTACCAATGGGATAAATGAAGCTATCAATAGTCCACTACCGATACATTCTTTCATCTGTCATATTCAATCGGTAACCTACTACTGATATCTTCATCTATCCAATCGGTAGTGGGCTACCGATAGAATACATGAAAGAATCGGTACTTTGACTACCGATCGTGACATGTGTGCCACGTCGACATGTGTACAAAACTTTATTTATAATAGCAAAGTCATTGTAGGCTCTGCAGTGGTAAATCTCATTTGTTAGATAGTGATTCAACGGTTGAGATCAAAATCACCTTTGTCTGGTTAAAAAGTAAAGTAAAAGAAGTAAAGGTGATATCGATCTCCACCTTTGGATCAACATCCAATGGTTGAGATCTCTCGTATGCGGTAACTCAACTACTGCGAGCCCCCCGAATTCCAATTATAGTGTATTATCATGGCTGAATTCGTATAAAAAAGATATTGACTCAACTACTGCCGCCTCCGTTTGGTTGAGGGATAAGGGGGATAACCCTACTTTATCCCCCTTATCCTCATTTTTTACCCAAACACCAAAAGTAATGATTACGGGGTTATCCCCATTCCACCTATCACCACCACACTACTTTTTCTTACCCCCATTCCTCAATCCTATGTTTTCTAACCCCATCTAACCCTATCCCCTCTTAACCCCACTTTTTCTAACCCCATACCAAAAGGGGGCTAATACGATTGCCACTTGTTACAAATTTGATAGAAAAAAGAGCTCATATATTTATATCCTGATATGTTTTTTCATGTGAATATTGAATTTAAAATGTAATATATAAAAGCTAGTTTTAAAATTCACCGACCTATAATTGCTAATTTATCATGATTTTACTTTTCTGTCACCTATTTTATGCACCTCAATGATCGCAATCAAACAATCGAAATTGTACATTGTAAAGTCCGCTCTCGAATCCTTGCTCTGGTATCGTGTTTGACTTCATCAATTGTCCTAAAAATTATATAACATAGTCAATAATCGGGATATATTCATATTATAAATTTATAATCTAACAAAAAATAAAGAGATATTCTTCTATGCAGAACTCCCGCGTATTCCGTAAACTACAAGATTAAGGGTTCGTTTGGATTGAGGATAAATATGCATAAACCCCATTTATGCATCAAAACACTTTATTCACAATCTTATATAACTATATTTAATGCTTGTATAACTTTTACTTTATCCAATATACAAACTTATCATATCCTCAATTCAAACGGGCCCTAAGTGAAATAAAACAACATGGGCGCTGAGTTTCTCGGAGAGAACAAATCTCACATTCGTTATGGAATTAACTAATCCTCTCCTACACGTGGGCTATGAACTCCTAATGCAATTAGTACTCATGTATTTAATGCATGTTTGGATTGAGAATATGATAAGTTTGTATAGTGGATAAAGTAAAAGTGATGCGAGCATTAAATATAGTCATATAAAATTATGAATAAAGTGTTTGGATGTATAAATAGGATTTATGTATAAATGGTATTAAATATACACCAAACGTAGAATAAGATAAGAGGAGAGAAGTACTTCTCATGTCCTCTCTCTTTTACACACTGTTTGGCGACGTCGTTAGATGGCCTCGTTAGCTCTCCACCCGGATTTGATATCATGGGGCCCACCTCAAATCCCCTCTCAACCTTCGTTGGCCAACGACAGGGTATACCCTTCACCCGGATTTGAACTCATGTCGCCAAAGAGGGCCTTATGATGTGAACATACCATCGCCCATCCTATCCTATTATACTAATGACCATATATCACTTTCTTATACAAGTCCGTTTGGATCGAGAATAAATATACATAAACTTCATTCACGCATTTAAATATTTTATTCATAATTTTATATAACTATGTTTAATGCTAGTATATCTTCTATTTTATCTATTATGTAAATTTATTCTATCCTCAATCTCAATCGGGCATGAATATGTTCTAATCTCACGTGACGGTCATGATCATTAATGAAAAAACTGAGATGCTCTTATTGGGTTCGGTTATGGGTGTCCACGTGTCATCATCTCCAACTAACATATTAATTAATTCGTCGAGGGTCACAATAATGGGTCAAAACTACGGGTCCGCGTGCAGGACATTCAAACCTATGCTTATTTTCGCCGAATCCAACCATTGTTCTGTTACCCACGCCGCCCCACCCCACGTGCTCGCCGGCCACCCCTCCATCTCGTTTCCCGTGTGAGAGACCCTTCGAAAATTCCAGCCACAACGCCAATTCCCTTCCGCCACGTGTCTTATCCGAAGTTACACGACACACGGCGTTATTCGAAAGGGTTTTGGATGGGGAAAAGGGACCGCCAGAATCCCTGGTGGAGAATAATGTGAGAATACACCTGGAGAATAATATTTGTGCTAGATTGAAAGCCTTATTTGAAGCTAACACAAGATTTTCACAAAAATGCTTTACGGTGCTATGAAATTTGCATACCAATCTTATTCTCGTCTAATACATAACTGGTTTGTTTGGTTTGCTGTGTAATTTAAGTATACTAGTGGACCCTCTGGCACGTGTAACTCGTGTAACTAACACATGTCTCTGCCCCCCACTAACTTATCCCTTTCCCGTTAGATTTATTTAGATACACACATATATATAACATACACTGTCTGATAGGATGTATTGTGTCTTATAAGATTGATGTTGGTATATAGTATCAATGCAAAGTAATGAATCCATAAGAAAACGCAAAGAAGCAAGAAGCAATATCGAAAACTAAAGAAAATAAAACTAGAATAGAAATTATGGAATTTTCTCCTCTTAGCATGTTCATGTATTAGTACTGTTTAAATAGATACATAGTGCTGCTAAGATAAGAAAATGAACAATTTACACAACATGTTTTATTATGTGAGGAATTCTAACAATGATGAGTTGTTTCTTATGGAAAAAGATTTTGCTCTTGTGATTGATTGATTGATCTTGTCTTTCGTACACAAATTCCTGGCTGTCTTTGTAGTTGCATGATCTTGATTAATCTCTTAGATTGATTGATGGATCTCGGTTATTAGAAATGACATGCAGACTTATGTGCTTCAAGAAAAGTTCTCTACATCCACGACGGAGACATCGTCTTCTTCCGCTATGGAGAAATAGGAGGTTACAGTCTCTCTACCTGAAAGTCGCTCTAATACGTCTCATTACTAAAACCCTAACCCTAAGTTATATCAATATTAATACTCCTAACACAACCTAATTCGAGTTGGATTCAAAGACAAAATAGTTCGAGTCCACCTAAACATGTCTCGTAAACCATGTAGATTTCATGAACTCCACCATTGAACCCCTGGTGTGGGCGCTACCCCCTCGGTCTCCCTGCCAAGGGAGGCGCCAACTCCCCTACGCGCCCAGCGACCTGATAGGCAGACCCGTACGACTCTGCATAGTGTGTCATAATCAAGTTAGCAATAGAATCCAAGGCATTCTAATGCATAATATTTCTAATGCATAATATGATATATAACTTATGCATTATATACACTAAAGGAATTTTTGCATTCCGGTACCATATATTTTTCCAGGAATACACTTTGGTACCATCAGGTTTGGGATTTTCAATTTGATACCACCAAATTATAAATCAAGTGAAATTTAGTTCTGACCCTTGACTCTGTTACTATTATTTCACGAAAAACCGCTCACGTGCGCACACGTGTGCGCACGTGAGCAGTTTTACACCCGTTTTCAGGGTTTTGCACCCGTTTCCCACCTCTCTCCCGTCATCTACCTCTCTCTCGTCGCCTGCAAACGCCGCCTCCGTGCCCATCGACTGCTCCCTTCGGCGTCGGCTCCTTCGCCTTAGGCTAATGGTAGTCACGTGCATGTCACGTGATCAGTTCACCGTCAGCCTACATAACGCCGTTGAGGGTCTTGAATCACTTTGCCTTGGTATTATAACTTAGTGGTATCAAATTGCAAATCCCAAACCTGGTGGTACCAAAGTGCATTTCTGGAAAAGTACATGGTACCGGAATGCAAAAATCCCTACACTAAACAACGGATAGTTTATGAGTACCATCTCGTACTATACAATACAATATTTGATGGAGCATATGATAATATTGTATAAGAAAAATTGAGGGCAAAGATTCTAATTTAGAAAAAAAAATAACACAATAAACTTTGTATCAAATTATGCCCCACTCACAGATGATATAAAGTTATATTGCATCGAAAATATTAATATCCTCGATGTATCAACCTTATAAGGAGCAATAACGGTTACAATCGTTTACATCCTATTAATTTATTTACATGTATATTTTCCTAAGTTAACTTTGTATATTTTTATCATATTACCTAGGTTAGTTTTAAATATACATCCTTATAATCATAAACCAGAAGATTAGTTTTAAATATACATACTTATCTACCTTATAAGATCCAAGGGTAGTTACTTTTATGACTCATCATTATCTGAGTCATAAACTTATACACACATGACATACGCGTGGTATAAAATTATAATTAAATAAACAAAAAAAGGATAATGGCTGATGTGGCGTAAGTTATAATAGAGATAGTGGGGGCGGGCAGTTAGCCGTGCCATGTGACACGGGTCCACCACTTAGTAATATTATATTATCCAACCGGCACACCAATCAAATGACGTGTTACAATAATAATAGATAAGAACTATGAAATAAAATTATATAAGAAGAGTATGATATAAAATCTAAAACTGTTTTTTTTAAGCCGGTCACTATTTGGGTCATTGTCTTAGGTGCCCATAGCACCCCAAGGGAGGAAAAATTAGAGAACTAAAAAGAAATAAAAAATCTCATACTTATTTATCTCTCTCTCTTCTCTCTCTGGTCTATTTCTTTCTCTCTCTCTTGTCGGTCAAGCAAAAGCGAGCAGCTCAGCGACCGATTCCGGCACCCACCCGTCGGCGGCGGCGCATACCGCTTCAACCCCAACGGCGATAGCGCCGGAGATCTCACCAACGGAGCTTGCACAGCTGGTTGCGTCGGGCCTGGTCGAGAACTGTATGGAAAGGCTGTTCTCTGGCTCTATTCCCCCTTGTTTGCTCCGTCGGGGAGAGATCTAGGTGCCCGGCGCGGGGAGAGGGGTGGTGGAGACGGGGGGAGGGAGGGGAGACCCCGGAGAGGGCCTCCTGTTGACCAGCTTCTCCTCTGGTGTCGGCTCGGGAGATCCAGGGTTTCGGGGAGAGAGGTGTAGGAGGGGGACGAGGGGGTCGGGGGAGGAGCTATGCATACAGTCCCGCCTCCACGGGGCCCGGATCTGGCAGTTGGCGGGATGGCGGATGACGCCGGGCCTAGGGTTTACGAGGCCTGGAAGGGCAGCAATGTAAGTGTCGATCTCCGTCTCTCGCTTTCTGTCTCATTTCTCTGTCTCTATATTTCTTCTATTAGCTGTGTCGGGACGCGTTGAATGATGTCAGAGATTCCACTATTTTGGGCGAAATGATTAGGTTTTGGTGAATTCGTCGAGCAAAACTAGATGTTATTCACCCTTTTTAGTACCAACTTTGTAGTATTTGTCTATTGTGTCGTTCTAGGTTTTGGAGATGTAATGAGGCTTTAGTTGGTTCTCAGTTTGTTGTATAACTTCTAGATCTCCTCGCATTGTTATTGTGGCCCAAAAGTATGATGTTTTGGTGTTTCTAGGAGATGAGCTATAGCCAGAAATATATATACATGTTAGCTAATAAAGTGATTGTTTCTTTTGTTAGGATTGTTTTTATGTTTTTGGTTCGAATTACATCAAATCTTGCTCTAGACTGTCTTTAAGTGGGGATCGAAGAAGGTTTAGACCCTGCTATGGAAGAGCATAAATGACATTTAGAATATGGAGCTAAATTTTCTCCTTGAACAAAGCATTGAATCACACCAAATGTTGCGTAAATGAAATGGAGAATATGGAGCAAATTTTTCTCCATGGCAGGCATTAAACTGGTCAATGTAATGGTTGTTAGCATTCAAGGTTGTATCCTAACATCGATTATGTTGAGATCTTTTTATCTTTTCAAACTCAATGCTTGTTTCTAAATGATCACATGATTTTGTGAGCAAGGATTTCACAGTTACAACAGTTCTAATACCGTTTGCAATGTTTTCCTGACATGATTAGAAAAGCTGATAGCTCTAGCTTTATGTGACATAGCTATGGAAAAAAAAGGCGTTGTAGCAAAAATACTACCAATATGGGAATCCATCAACACTGGGTCAATTGCTCCTTTTGGAGTGTCCAGTTATTTGTTTCACCAGTTTGACACGAGACTAGAGATTGATTTGATAAATCATCATCGTTTTTATCTGAGGGCAATCTTGAGATTGTATATCTCCACTATTGTCTATGCTTCTGTATGCAGGTCATGCTATATGTTTAACCGATACTAAGGGTTCATATTCTTTTCCATGGCGAATAGGACCTCATACCTGTGCAACTATGACATGTCTCATCAGGCCCTCTCTTCTTTAATGTTGTCCGCATGTTTTTTTTTTTGCTTTACGTCCATTCACAGAGCATAATTCTCATGGTAATCTTTATGGTGACTGATAAAATCATAAAATGGTTGTTGACAACTTGACATACTTCGGCAGGTATTTTTTCTTAAAGGGAGGTTTATATTTGGACCTGATGTGAGATCATTGTTTCTCACCATCTTCCTCATTGTTGCTCCTGCCTCAATTTTTTGTGTTTTCGTCGCCAGAAAGCTAATGGATGATTTTCCTGGTCATTGGGGGATATCTATAATGGTTGTGGCTGTTGTATTTACTATTTATGTGAGTATCAGCTCTATCTCTTTACTGCATTTCTATACTTGTTTGCCATCTTATTATGAAGCTTGACCGTGCTTCTCGTAGTATGTACTTAGGATTGATGAAAAACTATCCTGAATAATGTCCAAGGGCATTAAAATATTTTTGTTGGTTGCAAAGTCATTTGTTTGCTATGTGATAAGTACTGTGTGCCTTGTCCTTATTAGCTAGTCCTGGAAAGGTTACTTGAGCTTTAAAAGTAATAGAATATTGGGACTCATATATACTATCAGTTTATAGTCCTCCTGATCCTCTTTTTTGAGGACTGCAGAATGTAGCTTCCATTCCTGTGAAAAGTTCCATAATTTTAACTTATAAAGCGAGATATCAAAGTTAAATTTCCGTTTTGTGTTCATCGATAGCGTTGGACTTTAGGTAGCAAAGTTCTCGATAGATGAAAAGATGCAACCTGGATGCTTACAATAACTTTTCCCTTGTACGATTTCAAGGAGCACTCTGTCATTTGAAGGAATTCTACAATATGTAGATTTTTTTTCATATGCGGTGCTCTTGTTTTATCTTCAATTTGACAGGTATTTCTCGGATTGTCGTAGTTCTTTGGTTTGAATCAACTTAGCTACATACTTTAAGGACAGCCATCATTTGCTGCTAACAGTCTACTATTCTTGCTGTCTTTTGTTTTGTCATGAGTGAGCCACTGCCGTTACTTTCTTGTATCTGAGCATGTATTGCCATTTCAGCTCACTTGAAAAAGTTTTTGATTCTCAAATGCTTATGACTAGCTTATGACATAATCATTTTATGTCATTTTACCATTGCTAGGTCTTCTTCTGCCGCTGGATCTCCTATCGAGTTGTTGTGGTGGTGGTGGACTGTCTGCAGTAAATTATGAAATATTGGTGTTCCTGGAAACTAAATATTATTCAATCATCTAAGGAAAAGGCTAGGTTGATTGGGAGCTCCCAGCTCAAGGAATATTATCCCAACCACTTCAGTAACTGGAAGTTTGAGAAATCTCAATTCCCATAAAGAAACATATCATAATCCCACATACGTGTGACGGAACATATCATATTTCAGTTGAATGCATGCTCAATGCTTTATGATCAACAAATTCTATAAAAGGGTTAGGCTAAGGCAAGAAATTGCCGAATTCTTGGGCAATTTGCCTAAAATGTGCCTGCAGTTAAGTTAGAAATTAGTAAAATTTAAAAAATCCATAAATACTCGGTCAGAAATTTGAGTGGGTCTGTGCCATTTAGTTTAGTAGTTTGTGACCGAGATTGGTATAAATCATTTTTGCTTGAAATTCTTCAATCTTTTGAATCAGTTGGTGGTTATATTCCATGCATTTGTTGTTTATAGACCTTTGTTGCAGTTTCAAAACTGACTATGAAATAATGGCTACCGTTCAGTGCAGATCCGTTACTATAATTGCTTATGTGGCAGGGTAGGATGAAGTGCTACGGTGTCACTAGTAGAAAAAAATGTTGTTTTAAATGCATTCTTTTCATCCTGAATGGGAATATTTATTTTCTCGTCTTAGGAAATCTTATTTTCCCAAAAAAGTAAGTAATTTATAATGTTTCCTTTTTTCCAGGATTTAACCCTTTTACTATTGACCTCTGGAAGAGATCCTGGTATAATACCTCGTAATGCACATCCTCCAGAACCGGAAGGCTTTGATGGAAGTATTGAAGCTGGGGGTAGTCAAACCCCTCAACTACGCTTACCTCGAGTTAAAGATGTTACCGTAAATGGGATTACTGTCAAGGTTAAGTATTGCGATACATGTATGCTCTATCGGCCTCCTCGCTGCTCCCATTGCTCAATCTGCAACAATTGCGTGGAGCGTTTCGATCATCATTGCCCATGGGTTGGGCAATGCATTGGGCTTGTAAGTAGAAGGCATCTTCATATACTCATTAAAGCTTTGTCTGCTGCACTCCCTATATGCAACTGATCAATGCACCTAAATTCTAATCCAGTATTTTGAGATATCTGAAAGAACTTAGATGAAATCATTGGCTAGAATGAAAAATTTAAGGTTAGGATGTTGTAAGGATCCATTTTTTCTGACTATTTTTCTCCAGGATAAGTCCCTTACGATTAATCTACATTATGCTGATTGTTTATTTTTCTGTTTTCTGGATGCAGCGAAATTATCGGTTCTTCTATATGTTTGTGTTTTCTTCAACTCTACTGTGCCTGTATGTCTTTGCTTTCTGCTGGGTGTACATTGTAAAAATCAAGAATGCGGAGCACATTAGCATCTGGAAGGCGATGACCAAAACCCCTGCTTCCATTGCTTTGATAATCTACACTTTCATATCAGTATGGTTCGTCGGTGGCCTGTCTGTCTTCCATCTCTATCTCATGAGCACCAACCAGGTAACTATTTGGTTTTAAGCAAATTTTTCCTTGAGAACTACTATTGTTGGACACATGATCTCTGAATCCTGCGACTCTTGCAGACAACTTATGAGAACTTCAGATATCGTTATGATCGACGAGCAAATCCCTATAATCTTGGGGTGGTGGCTAATTTTAAGGAGATCTTCTTCACAAGCATCCCACGCTCTAAAAACAAGTTCCGGGCAAGGGTTCCAAGAGAGCAGGGTATGCAGGGCCGGTCTGTCTGCGGGGGTTTTATGAGTCCAAACATGGGCAAAACCGGGGGAGATCTTGAGATGGGAAGGAAGGCTGTAGCTTGGAGTGGTGAAGACGGAGCTGAAGGAGCCTTTGGTGACATTGAAGCAGGGCTGAGCATGCCCGACGAGAAGGATGCTGCATTCCCTGATGCCTCCCCAGATCTCACCAGGCCTCTTCCCTCAGACGACATGGAAGGGCGAGTAGTGGTGCACTCGAGGCGGTCCAGCTGGGGTCGCAGGAGCGGCAACTGGGAGATGTCTCCAGAAGTCCTGGCTCTTGCAGCCGGAGTTCGGGATTCCGACCGGTCCGGCGACGGTAGTGGTATCTCCGGAATGAGCACAAATCGATAGGGTTTCCGGTTCAAGACAGGACACCCTAACTGTAACAGTACTGTTGTTTCACCGATCCCTGCCTGATTTTCTCCATTCTCTTGTGCTTTCTTTTCCTGGATTGTTTCGTGCAGTTCTGAAATGGGGTTTGGCTTTTGTTGTGTGTGAGGGCATTATTTATCAGAACAGGTGGTCTTTCTTTGATTTCCGAGGTGTAAATATACATATATCACTGAACTGGTGGCTTTCATCTAAAGTTTCTCTTGTTCTGTCTCCGATTATTATTACCACAAAAAAAAACACCAATTCATCCAACGTTGTGTCGCAACTTATTGTTTAATTTTAACGTATGGTGCCAAATATCTGTTATTATTACAATACAAACGTTTCATATGATACGTTTAAGAGTCATCAGAGCTTTGAGAAGTTGGGCCTTCGCTTCTGGAGACGGGCCGCCACGGCCTCCTCGAGGTCACGTGACTTGAGCATGCCAGCATTCCACGTGGCGATGTGATCGAGGCCATCCTCCACCGTTAGATCTCTGCTCCTCAGCATCACGGCTTTCGTCCCCATCACAGCCAACCCCGATTTATCCCCCAATTCTACACCCAAATAAGTCGATAATAATAATAATAATAATAATAATAATAAGGGTCTAAAGGGCCATAAAATAAAAAAATTAAGCGGATAATTACGAGATTACCCTTGGCGAGGGCGGCTGCGCCGACCTGGAGCGCCTCGGGATCGGCGAACAACCGCGAGACGAGCCCCATCTCCTTGGCCTCTCGCCCGGAGACCCTCCGGGCGGTGAGCGCCATGTCCATGGCGTTGCCGAACCCGACGATGGCCGGCAGCCTCTGGAGGACTCCCAGGTCGGCGGTGAGCCCCAGGTCCACTTCCTTCACCTCGAAGTACGCCCCCGTCTCGCAGCACCTTATGTCACACGCCGTGACCAGATCTACCCCCGCCCCCACGCACGCCCCCTGGATCGCCGCCACCACCGGCTTCCTGCACCGCTCTATCGCGGTGATCGCCGCCTGCAGGGCCAGGATCCGGCGCCTGAGCTCCTCGGCAGCCGCGGCCGGGTCGGGGCTGGTGGAGGCGGCGACGGATCCGAGAGCGGAGATGTCGATGCCGGCGCAGAAGTGGGGGCCTCGGGCGGAGATGACGATGGATCGGGCGGTGGGGAGGGCGTCGAGGGCCGCGAGGGCGCGGGGGAACTCCGTGAAGAAGGCCAACGGCAGGGCGTTGCGCTGGGCCGGGCGATTCAGGTACACGTGGTACACCGAGCCGGAAGGTTCCTTCCGCTCGACCTCGATCGCCGTGAAGCCTCGCCGGAGCTCCGCCTCCGCCGCCGCCGAGTCCATTTTTAAGGTACGGCTACTGAACTCTGCTCGAATATTATCACGATGGTGGGCATCACAGACAGGGTCGGACCCTGATCCGACAGCAATATGGATCCGAACCCGGTACCAGACATCAGATGCTTATTGGGCTATTGGACTTTAGACTAGTTTTGCAAATAAAAAAAGTGGACTTTTAAACAAATTGAAATAAGTACATTAACTAGCCAATCTCTGACTTTAAAACCTGCAGATAAAAACAAAATGGGATTTCTTGTCGAAATGACACCAATATCACTTTTGTCGTTATGGGACCCTACGTTATTTTTTTCACATCAGAGGACCCAACAGCATTTATCTCGTTTCTATCCCTACCAATAGGCACGGCCATTCGGATTTTTAACCCAACGTCTGCTGCCATCATAACCCTCTCATGACATGTATCATTCTATTGGTTTTTGAGTGAAAATAGTATAAAAAAAAAAACAAACATCTCGTCGCATTTTTGAGCGGATTCCATTTTCCCAGTATCCGCCGATTCCCCATTCAAGCGGATTCACCCTCATTTCGGTCATCCAAATAGGCCCAATGTCTCCCACCGAGCATGGCTCCCCCGCCATCTTCCATCCTGCATGTCAATTCTCATTTCTCTCATCTCTCTTCCGCTTTCTTTCATCTTTTCTTTTTTTCCTCTGCCTCATCTTCTCTATCTTCGTACGTCTCAGTTTTCTTCATCAAAATAGTTCACCGGAGAGAGCTTTTCACACATGCAAGGCAATGAAAAACGTTCCGCTGCATTGCCACTTCAACGGACATGTTATAAACCTTGGATGCAATCCATATTATTTGGGAGGTACTTCCATGATCAAGGAGTTTTCGTCGGACCTTACTCGTGCTCAACCGAAGGCCCATTTCTATGTTTTTAGCAATCTATCTCCTATTGACGTTGAGTTGTTTTTAACATACGAGATACCTGACGATTCATATAGACCATATAGCCGTGTATACGACGACAATGACATGGTCCAGCTCTTTCGTCTTCTTGCACGACCATCATGCACAGTCGTTAGAGTATTCACCTCCACTGTAGAAGTGATGGTTGACTCAAGGTATGCGTCTCGTCCATGTAGTTTTCTCGACTTCTAACTCATCCCACACTGTCTCAGTTCAAACAGCAATGTCTCGTTGATACGAGTTGATCCGACTCGACCAACTGGACCCGAACCCAGAAGAGGAACCAAACTGGTTCAGCCTCTTTCCTGGTTTGACTTGGACTTCCCTAGTTCAAACTAGAGTATTTAATTAGTATTTATCATTAGTCTTTTATATTTATTTGAGTCCTAGTCGATATTTGATTGTTAGGAATTAATTAAGAGTCCATTTGAGTTAGGAAGTTGAGTTGACTCAGAAAGTCTTATTACTTGCTAATTAAGCAAGGGGGTTTTCTAGTTGGATTAGGACTCTGTCAAGATCTCTATAAAAGGACCTTAGTAGTTTGTATTAGGTTATGCATGAGATGAATGATGAATAGATTTATTAAGAATAGTTGATAGAATATCATAGGAGTAGAGGTAATGTAGATTCCACCAAAAATCCACCATAGATCCACCTTCTTCCCCGTCGGTTGACGCGCCCAAACCACTCGTCGTTAAAAGTGACTAGGGCATCAAGATTACAATTTATACCGAATCCTAACTAACTACTACGTAGTTAGTGGGAGTCCGGGTCGATCCGCAGGGAAATGAGAATTGACTAACGTACTCGATAGATAACTCCAAACAACTAGCTAAAATGATTTGGGTTTTGGATTAATGTCTATTAAAGCAATTAACTAAGTGAAGAGAAATATAACTAATATAGAGAGGTCTTGGGATCTCCATTTCATTGTAGGTTCTAGTGTAGCCTCCTAAGGAATTGAGGTGTGTAATCCAATTGGGCCGATCGAAATCAAGAAGTCGACAAGAGGGTGATTAGCCTCACTTATCGCTCGACGGAAGTCGGGTTAGGATCATCCGCCGGAAATAATCACATTCACAAAGTCGACGAATGAGTGATTAGCTTCTATCGTCGCTAACGAACCTTCGATTAAGATCGATTCGTCGCAAGAAAAAGATATTGCATGGAGTCGGGCATTGGATCGAGATGGTTCTAGCACCTCGAATCCAATGCAATAGAAAGATAGAATGGATCCTTTGATTAGAGAGATAGGGATGGTTCTAGCATCCCTAATCTCTAATCTAGGGCTAATCATCATCCCAATGTAATTGGATGTGTTTCTAGCACATCCAACTCATTGGGGCATAACAACAAACACCTATCATGCACAAGTCCTAGCTCATACCAAAGAAAGGCATTCATCCATTCAACATATAAGATCCATGTACAAAGATAGAGAAATAATGCTCAAATCCATACAATAGATCAATCCCAAAGATTACATATCAAAAACCCTAAGAAAACTACAAAAGAATCCTACAACTACATGGAAATCCCAAGAGAAAGGAAGTTAGCTACTCATCTTGGATCGATCCATGGATGGAGGGTGATGAAGCTCTCCTTCCATGGGTTTCCTTCAAGAAGTCCTCCTCTCAATTGGGTAAGAAACTTAGAAGGGCTCGAGAAAGAACTAAGAGAAGATCCCTAAAATCCCCCATAAGGGGTCTATTTATAGTAAGCAAGCCTCTCCCCCTCGGATTAGATTTGGGCCATTGATTTTGCTCGGCTGGCACCAAAGGATCGATCCTCATAGGGTGGAGGATCGATCCTCCGCTTCGTGTGATCGCTGGTCCCGTAAAGGATCGATCCTCCTATAGGCAAGGATCGATCTTTTCTTTCTTGAATGCTGGTTGCGCCCCGATGAAGATCGATCCTCAAGTGTGTGAAGATCGATCCTCTAGAATTTGCGTTCTGTCACTGGAAAAATGCGCAAAAGTGATCGATCCTTCCCATAGTGAGGATTGATCCTTCAGAACTTGCGCTCTGTCACTGGAAAATGCGCAAAAGTGATCGATCCTTTCCATAGTGAGGATCGATCCATGTTGTCCTGATTGGCTTTGTTCTTGATGTACTTCACAGGATCGATCCTCCTTGAATAAAGGATCGATCTTCTTCATAAAAACTGGCCCGAATGACATCGTTTAAGCTCGGAACTTGATCCAATCCTCGTTGAGGGCACTTGTACCTGTAATAGGGTAAAATCCATCAGTAAGGCCTTGCTCGGAGCCTAACAAGGCCAAGTTAAAAGGGTGATTTATGCACTTTTCACGTCTTATCACATCATCTTCTCCGCAGCCGGCACCGCCTCCACCGGTATTTCTCTCTCCCCGCAACTTTCTCTCTCCTCCACGTCATCGCCACGTTAGCGCCACTGTTCATCATCACCTTCCTCTCTCTCTCTCCCGTGCCCTAAACCCTAGCATCACCGCCGTTCCCTCTCCGACCATCCCCATCACCATCCAAGACCTCCATCGACCTTGTCGCGCCCCGACCCGCGAAAGCCCAACCGGGCCGGGCAACACGAACCGGAACCTAACAAAACGCGAAAGAAAAGCTGGCGAGGGTTCCCTCTAACCTATTGGTCTCCCTAATCATTCTAATCAAGCACTAACACATACAAGGTCAGTGTGTGCACACACGGGTGTGAAACAAACCAACAAGGCGCAATTTACCAAATTGCCCTTGCGGTTCAAGAAACAATATGATCCACCGGATCGCGTGCTGGACGCGAAACAAACCAATGAGCCACGGGTCCGACCCAACCGGTCGACCCAGGAGTAGAGGGACGGGTCCTCACATCCTAATACTCTTAAAGGAAATCTCGCCCCGAGATTCGATAAGGGTAGGGCTCGGAAAAGAAAACAACGCCTATCAGGATACTACAAAGCGGTAAAGGGTACCTGCTGATGTGACGCTAGTGCTGAAGCCAACCCGGCCGCCTCTACTGGCCTCCACTGCCGCTGCCACGGCCTCCGCCTCGCAGCGTCGTGCACTCTCGGCGAAGGTGACCCAGCTGGCCACACTGATAGCACGAACCCGGCACTAGGCCTGCCTGCATCCTGTCCCGCCTGGTCCACACTCTCTGCAAGGGGCAGTCTCTCCGGTAATGCCCCAGCTGCCCGCACTCAAAGCACGTCACAGGTCTCTGCTCTGCCTGTTGGATCTGACCAAACCCTGCGAACGCCTCCTGCTGAGGCTCCTCCTCCGGAAACCGCTCGTCCGGATCATCCTCCACGAACTCCTCCTCTGCCTCCGAGAGGGGCTGGTCCTCGTCGTACTCACCGACTGACTGCTCCAGCTGCTCATCCTCTGAGAACTGCTGATTGGGATCATCCTCGTCATTCGCCCCCTCCTCTGCCTCTGGACTGTCTCCACTGATGTCCTCTGGCTGGTGCTGATAGGGCTGATGGCGTCGTGAACGGGCCTCCCCCCGCCACGGTCCTACTCCACCCTAAGCCTGCTGCGGCTGGCCGGCGCGCCCTAAACTCGAGGGGAACACTGGCTGAACTACCCTAGGCCCTGCCTCCAGCAGTACGGCCTCCACTAACAAGGCACAGTTCACCACCTCCCTGAGAGCGCTAGCAAACCGCGCCGCCATCAGAAGCCTGATCTCGGGTCGTAACCCCCACTGAAACTGCCGCGCTCTGGCGAGAGGATTGCTCGCCACTGGACCAGCGAACCTGAATAGCCTGGTGAACCTAGCTGCAAATTGTGCCACTGACTGCGTATCCTGGGAGATGCTGAGGTACTCCCGAACCAAGGCCTGACGCGCACTCTGAGGGAAGTACGCGTCGAGAAAAGACGAACGGAACATGTCCCACGAGGGGTCACTCCCGCTCCTATCGGCCAAGATAGTACTCCACCAGTCCAAAGCGTCCCCGTCGAGCTGGAACGCCGCCAGTCTGACCCGAACGCGGTCATCCCGGATGAACAAGGCGTCGAGGACAAGACTGACTCCTCTCAGCCAGTCGTCCGCTACTGCCGGATCACCCTCAACACCACTGAACCTGGGCGAGTTCAGCTCCTGAAAGGTGATCACCGCTGCCGTCACAGCGCGTTCGCTAAGTGGCGGAAGAACCCTCTCGGCGAAAAGAGAGGCGTTTTCCCCCACCACGAACTCAACACTCGTCTCTGGTGCTGGTACAGAGTCTCGGGGCAAAGCTGTCGCGGCTACTGGAGCCTGTCGGGCGGTGCGCTGCACACGCGACCGACCACGACTCACAACGGAACGACGTACTCGACTCCTCGGCATCTGCACACTCACCAGAAACAACAAGTATCCACTTGTCAGAAACCGCAAAACACCCAGTAGAAACAGGAAGTGAAAAGCACAACACATCACAGAAGAGCATGCACGGATGTTCTAGACATAGAACTAACCTATTCCACGCTCAATCTCAACCGAATCCTGATCCTAAACCCTGGGATCTACAACATATGCTCTGATACCAAGCTGTCGCGCCCCGACCCACGAAAGCCCAACCGGGCCGGGCAACGCGAACCGGAACCTAACAAAACGCGGAAGGAAAGCTGGCGAGGGTTCCCTCTAACCTATTGGTCTCCCTAACCATTCTAATCAAGCACTAACACATACAAGCTCAGTGTGTGCACACGCGGGTGTGAAACAAACCAACAAGGCGCAATTTACCAAATTGCCCTTGCGGTCCAAGAAACAATACGATCCACCGGATCGCGCGCTCGACGCGAAACAAACAAACGAGCCACGGGTCCGACCCAACCGGTCGACTCAGGAGTAGAGGGACGGGTTTTGAATCTGTGGTTCGAGGTTCTGCTAATTAATTGTTGTTTTAAATTGGGGGGTTTTGATGAATTGCTAGTGAGACCAATAGGTTAGAGGGAACCCTCGCCGTCTTTTTCCGCGTTTTGTAGGTTTCGGTTCGCGTCGCCCGGCTCGGTTGGGCTTTCGCGGGTCGGGGCGCGACAGACCTCCCCTTGGCACCACGACTCCGTCCAGCTTCTCCACTTCCTCCGTCGTCCTCTCCGGCACCTTCCCCTGCTACCGGACCTCCGTCCCCATCTCCGTCAACCCCCTTCCGACCCTGATCTCACCCTCAAACCCCTCGAAACCCCTCGCCGCACTGCCTTGGCCCTTCCTCCGGTCTTTCCCGATGTCCCAAGCCTCCTGCCGAGCTCCCCCTCGTCTCCGACGCCGGTGAACCCAAATCCTACCGCCGTCGACCTCCAGATCCCGTCTATCCGGCATCCCTCCAGCCAATCCACACCGGTGGATCTCTTCCCCACCGTCTGACGACCTTCACTGCTAAGATTCCGACCGCCGAAGACGCCCCTACGCCGACGATCCACTCCGGTGATCCTCAGCCATCGGATCCACTCCGGTGAACCCTCAGCCAACTTCCCTGGTTGACTCAGTCAACCTGACTCAGCCACTTAGCCCAATCCCATCAGGTCAACTTGATCCAGATTAATTCAGACTTGACCCAGTCAAGTCCTATCCAATCAGGCTCAGCCAGATCTGAACCGGCTCAAGCTAGATTCAACCAATTGGACTCAAATCAAGTCCGATCAGGCTAATTCTGATCGATTGGAGCAATAGAGACCCGATACGAGAGGATTACGAGTAGACCGCTCGTATCACTCGCTATCGCTGTTAGAGCAAGCAACTATTCCCCGCTTACTGAGTGACATTGATCTGAACACACCTCTCGAACCATATCTCAGCAGAGACGAAGAATTAGCTTAAGTGGTGGAAGAGATGATGATTAACGGACTCACACCAAATGCTGAGGGGTAAATTATAGAAGCACAGGTATAATTATAAGATGCGTGTGTATAAAATTCTGCATACGTGTATGAACTTATTTTCACAAGTATTTATAGGCTACGCATGTGTACAGAATTTATGAACGTGTACGAAGTTTACATACTTTTCAAGTGTATTACTAGCTCACGCACATGTTCATGCACGCGTATAAATCTGAATACATGTATGTTTTGGTTCTTTTACGAGTATTGATTTATGAACTCCTTGTACACACAGTCATGAAGACTGGTCTGCTTTCGACACGTATGACCCATACGAGAAAATAAATTTTGTAAATGACTGGGTACCTGATAGCGAATGCGAAGAGCCATCGGAGATGTTTGACTGTGACGAGATAGATGTGTACATTCTCAACTTCGAAACACTGGAAGCTCAAGCAACCTACTTTTTGAATGCTCCCGAGCCATATGTTGGAGAGAGGTACCCCGACAAGACAAACCTGAAGCTGTCGCTCTCAAGATACGCCATAACGCGCCGGTTCGAATATAGATTAAAGAAATGCAAGGGGGATAAGGTGCTTGTACATTGTCTTGATGCTAGCTGCCCATGGAAGATCATTGGTAGAGGAATACCTGGGCTACCGACTTTCCAGGTAAGCATATTCGTCAAGGACGACATGTGCAATAGACCTTTGGTTGGGCATGGACACAAGCAGTTGACGTGCTCCTTTATCGCTGAGGAGATAAAAGCGCAAATAACAACAAGTGACAAATACAACGTGAAGATAATCATCACCGAGCTTGTGCAGAGATACGGTGTACGTGTGTCCTACTGGAAGGCATATCACACAAAACGTAAAGTTCTTACTCCGGTAAGCATATAACTTAAGGTTGACGCATATAACTATATACTCGTATGTTTGTACGCACATTATATTATATGTGTACTAAATAGACGAATATAATGAACTGAAGACACACATACTTCAGACGTGTTTCAGCTTAAATGCGTGTTAGTCTTAGTTATACACGTATTACATAAGCGCGCGTGTGAGGACCCGAACCACCAACCTGGTCTGACCGCGTTAGGTCGAGGGTCTGGGTTTGTGGTTTAGCTCGGTTGGCCTTGGGATGCGATCGGTTGATCGCATCGCTGTTTTTGACCCCAGTGGCATTTTGGTAAATATGCTCCCTGGTGGTCAGTTTCACACCCGCGTTGCACACATGGCCTTTGATTGATGTATGTGTTTGATTAGAACCTTCAGGGCGCTTCCGATCGGAAGATCGGAGCTCGATCGGGAGAGATCGAATCGGACGGTTGTGATGAATTCCAGCTTTCTATTTAAACCATTTCTCTTTCTCTTTCTCTCTTTCTTTTCTTCTCCTGCGTTCTTTCTTCTCTCTCTCTCTCCTTCGGCTGGGTGCTAGGGCATCGGAGGCGTGGCTTTCGAGGAGCGGATTCTGGCGATCGGAGTTGGGGAATGCGTGAAGGAGCTGTCCTATCTCTTCAAGTAGGTGTTTCTACCTCGATCTCTAGATCGGGTTCTCCTAGGATAGGTTTAATGCCTTTTCGCTGTAGGAATACATGTTAGAATGTTGTGTAGCTTGTAGCACTTGTGGTGTGGCTCGTTTTCAGTATTCCTACATTGCGATTTCGGTATTTTAACGGCTGGTTTTCCGTATTCTCGCCGTTTATCGGTTTTCGGCCATTTTAACCTAAATTGGAGATTTAACCGTCTTTTCCGCTTTGTACCGCGCCGGTTGATGATGAATAGTGTTAGGACCCTCACGCCTCGTCCTGGATGGGTTTTCTGGGTCGGGGTGTGACAACTTGGTATCAGAGCAGGCTGTAGGTCCCAGGGATAGAATTAGGCTTGCGGTTGAGGTTTTGAGTGTGGAATGTGATAGTTCTAGGTCTAGAACATCCTTGCATGTCTGTTTGCGATTGCGTGTGACATGCTTATTTTTATGTTTGTTGTTGTGTTTTGCTGTTTCCCGGTTGCGTCATGACGTCTCAGGGGGAGATGTGCATGCGCACCGGTGTCGTCCATTCCCTCACCTGACAGCGTCTCCCCCCGTGCTGGAGACGAGCGAGTAGGGATTGGACGTGTGTCGTTTTGTACTTTCGAAATCTTGAGAGGTGAACCTGTTAGGGTTCAGAGACGGCGTTGGAGATCCTTCGACAGTAGAGGACTGATCGAAGGGGGTGACCCGGATCCCGGATGTTCTGGACATCCTGGAGTATCGCTTGCTTGGGGAGTTGTGTTTTCTTGGCTTCCCAGGAAGCGATTCGTAGTGGCGCTTGTCGGGGCCACTAGGGACACTGTTGGTTGTGTGTTGAGAACAGTTTGCGTACTGTTCTCTGGCATCTACCCTTGGAGGGTGGTGTAGTTGGGAGTACCCTCCTCTGGTTCCGGGTACTCGCACCACGTGGCGACACGTGGGTTGGCTAGTTCATCTGGCTCTGTAGGCTAGCGCGACAGCAGGGTGCACCCTGGACTGTGTACTAGCTACTGAGACAGGTGACTTGAGGGTTGACACCGGGCAGTTGGCCGGTGGTCGTGGTGAGTTTCGGGGTTGTCGTTCCTGCTTCTGGGGAACAGTAGGTTGGCCGTTGGCAGAGGCAGAGGTTTCAGCAGCAGCGTCGTGCCTGTCCTTTGAGAGGTAGCCTGGGCCGCCATACTGAGAGGTGTTCCACCGGTGCTCGAGTGCTAGCCGTTGTGGGTCTTTTCCGCCGACGGTGCTGGTTGCGAGGGACGCTGGGCGTTTACCGCAGAGCAGTCGGGCGTGACACACGGCGTGGGCCAGAGCGGTGGACTAGTGCCTCAGTTGGGGCAGGTACCTTGGGCAGACGCGGGAATTCAGATTCAAGGTAATAGCTTCAGCAGTAGCCAGTTTCAGAGCCGCCAGCTTCGTCTTTCAGCTTTCAGCTTTCGGAGCTTCTCGCAGCTTGCGTTTTCCTTGTGGCTCTGGGCTTCCCCCTTGTGACTCGTCCTTGTGCAGCCGTGTTGGCTTGGGACTGGAGTCGGGCGTGGCTTTGGGAGTAGCCACCGATTGGGACAAGAGCTTGGGTTGGTTGCTCTTGTCGGGGCGTTTCCTAGAGGTTGAGAACCTCTAGGTGTCCGTCGCCCACGTGTGGTACACGTTGGGGTTCGACGGCTTCCTCGGTTGCGTCGGTTGGCCACGCACCGAGTTGTGCTTCTTTTGCCATGGGAAGGTGTCGTGGGTACACCTGACGGCGTTGTTCGCTCTCGTTGAAGATCGCGGTTCGGCGATCCTTCTGCTTGTCGAGAGCTGGGGTTTGTTCACCGGCTTGGTGAACTTTTCCCCCCGTTGTTTTCGAGGGTGCTCTGGAGAGCAGCTTCCCCTCATGTTGTTGTTGTTGTTTGTGCAGCTGTCCTTTATGAAGAGCTTTCTGTATTGTCGCCTTCGTGGGACACCAAGTTCGAGGTTGAGGTTCCTTTGGGCGGTCTTGAGCGTTGCGAGTTCGCACGTGGATGCTAGCAGCGTTTGGAGAGTCGAGGACTCAGTCGGCCGAGTCAGTAGCTCGGGACTTCGTTCGCCCAGATGTGTTGCCTCAGAGGGTGTTCCGGTTCTGATTGTGGATGGTTCCCTTCATAGATGCATAGACTTCAGAAAGCTGGGCAGTGTTGCAGCACAAGGTATGCGCCCGCTGCAGTGTAACTCTGATGTGTTAGCAGTTGAGAGACTCGTCGACTCCTTCAGAGTTTGACCTTCACGTCGACTACACCAGCTGAGGATTCGGGATTGCGACATCCCAGAGACAGCCTTCCGTACGAGGTACGGACTGTATGAGTTCACAGTGATGCCGTTTGGTCTGACGAGCGCACCAGCAATCTTCACAGATGTGATGTGGAAGATCTTCAGGCAGTATCCTGATCAGTTGCAGTGGCGTCATCGACAACATCATATCTACTGCCGCGTTGAGGAGGAGCACGAGCGATGTTTGGCGTTTGCATCGCAGCAGCCGAGGGTGTATCGGCGTTATTTGGCTCCTAGCTCGAGGGGTTGGCCTTCAGAGACAGGTTTCGACCGACGAGCAGTCTCAGCGGCAGGCAGATCGATTGATTCAGCTGGGCTTGACACAGATGTGCGACGGCAGAGGTCGAAAATGGTGTTCGAGATTCAGTGGAGGCATCTCCAAGACTGCGGGACCGTTGACCAGAGTGACCAGGAGACCGAGACTTTTGCCTTAAAGTCACTCAGTCAGTGCCTTTAAGGGTAATAGCCCCCAGCAGTTGTTAAAGAGGCTAGAACAGATTTGGTGGATTTGTCAGCTCATCGGAGGAAGATAGTCAGTTGGATCAGATTTCGAGGATCAGATTCCAGATGACTCCCGTTTGGTGGTTGCAGCATCCCAGCTCTCCCGGCCAGAGTGAGATAGACCCAGGGTATATATCCGGAGCTCGTGGAGATCCGTGCTGCGGTTGGTACCGAGCACGTGACTGAGAGCTGGACAGCGTCAGCAGATCGCAGGCTGTGCTTCGTTTGCGGGGTTGCAGATCCGGCGGATCCATTGCAACTCCTTCCAGTGTCAGAGTGGGAGCGGAAGCACACCATGGCATACGTCTTCACCAGATTGCAGGAGGCAGCTGAGAGGAGCATCTTCCCTTGCTGGAGTTTGCCTAGTGCAGCGTTCATCAGTCCAGATTTGTGTGGTGCCATCTGAGATGAAACACGGTGGTCCGTGTCGTTCTTCGAATTGCTCAACCGAGTCTGGTTGAGGCAATCCTCAGAGGGATTAGCACAGACCAGACGAGAGAGCTACTCAGGTCAGAGGCGATGATCTCTGGGGTTCTCAGTTCCTGGCAGAGTGTTCCTGAAGGTTCCTTCACGCAGAGGATCAGTCGGAGTTGGCAGAGAGCGGAGGCCAGATGAGGTGGAGGCCGAGGCAGCCCTACTCCGAGAGTCTGCACCAGAACCATGACGGCGTGGAGCGATGTCGACATCGAGCCTATAGAGATTCCTGACGGATTTAGCAGACAGTTGATAGTACTCCAGAGGTGGAGTAGCAGATCCAGAGTTGCACGAGGACATCCTACGTGAGGTTCGCTCCTCTCATGCTGCTGTTCATTCAGGAGGCATGGAGGTATACCGTGGATTTCGTCATCAGCCTGGTTGGCATCAGATGCAGAGATCAGATTTAGGATCAGAGGTCAGATCCAGAGACCAGATGCAGAGGTCAGGTCAGCACATACCATGTGAGATGAGTTTGTGTGCCACATAGCAGTCCATATGTCAGAGAGGTGATCAGATGGCGTGATGCTTCAGCTTCCATCACTTCAGGTCATGATTCCAGGATCACAGACTTGAGTCTAGTATAGCTCTTGGGAGCCGATGATCACAGCGTTGACTTCCAGCACAGCACCTCGCGGTACAGATGGACAGACGGTCAGAGAGGACCATTCAGATCCATGGTGACGTGCCTAGAGCACGTGTTGTTGATGCAGACGTCAGACGACGAGAGCACATCCTCATGGCGGAGTTTGCCTACTTCCGCAGTTGACGGCTCAGCACCAGTGTTGCACCTCTTGGGGCAGAGGGGTCAGTGCAGATCAGGTTAGAGGTGACAGCCATTAGAGCTCGCAGTTGGCGACAGAGGGTTTGCTTGCAGATCGGATCTATCTTACGCACTTGTCAGTTGCGTGTCCTACCGCCACATGTTCGGTGTTGAGGGAGTACAGCCAGTATCCGTCCCACATGATCAGACACGGCGACGTCGTAGTCGAGGAGGACGTCGCCTACATAGAGCAGCAGTGCAGATTGTGGGCAGACGAGATCAGATGCGGAGGTGCAGATCGGTACCGTTGGTGATGATCAGATAAAGGCATGGCAGTGCAGAGAGCTTGACGTGGGAGCAGGGGGATCGCGTGTGCCAGGAGTTCCCCGACTGTTTGACCTAGCAGGTAGTTTCCTTTGTGTGGGCGTTCGTGCCACTAGGACTAGTTGGTTCTTCTTTTCCGACCCTACCCTTGAATTTCGGGACGAAATTTCTTTAAGGGTAATAGGTTGTGAGGACCCGAACCTCCAACCTGGTCCGACCGCGTTAGGTCGAGGGTCTGGGTTTGTGGTTTGGCTCGGTTGGCCTTGGGATGCGATCGGTTGATCGCATCGCTGTTTTTGACCCCAGTGGCATTTTGGTAAATATGCTCCCTGGTGGTCAGTTTCACACCCGCGTTGCACACATGGCCTTTGATTGATGTATGTGTTTGATTAGAACCTTCAGGGTGCTTCCGATCGGAAGATCGGAGCTCGATCGGGAGAGATCGAATCGGACGGTTGTGATGAATTCCAGCTTTCTATTTAAACCCTTTCTCTTTCTCTTTCTCTCTTTCTTTTCTTCTCCTGCGTTCTTTCTTCTCTCTCTCTCTCCTTCGGCTGGGTGCTAGGGCATCGAAGGCGTGGCTTTCGAGGAGTGGATTCCGGCGATTGGAGTTGGGGAATGCGTGGAGGAGCTGCCCTATCTCTTCAAGTAGGTGTTTCTACCTCGATCTCTGGATCGGGTTCTCCTAGGATAGGTTTAATGCCTTTTCGCTGTAGGAATACATGTTAGAATGTTGTGTAGCTTGTAGCACTTGTGGTGTGGCTTGTTTTCAGTATTCCTACGTTGCGATTTCGGTATTTTAACGGCTGGTTTTCCGTATTCTCGCCGTTTATCGGTTTTCGGCCATTTTAACCTAAATTGGAGATTTAACCGTCTTTTCCGCTTTGTACCGCGCCGGTTGATGATGAATAGTGTTAGGACCCTCACGCCTCGTCCTGGATGGGTTTTCTGGGTCGGGGTGTGACAACACGTCTACAATAATTTAACGTATTTCCTATGTAAACAGGTACGCAGCACGTATGAGAATTCATTCAATATATTATGACCTTATATGCGCGAGCTAATGATGAGGGATGCTAGAACCGTGACAACACTCTAGTTGGATTTGTTCAACTATTTTCAGAGGGTTTTCTGGGCCTTTGGTGCGTGCACACACGCATTCAAAAATCATCTCTGACCAGTCATTGGGATAGATGGGACATTCGTCACCGGAAGATATCCAGCGACGATATTTGTCGCGTTTGGAATGGACGCCAACAATCGAACATCGTCCCAATAGCGTTTGGCGTAGGGGAAAAAGAATTTGCGGATTCTTGGTCTTGGTTTCTCGTACGACTGCACCAATGCATCAGTCCATTTGAGGCATTGACAATCATCTCCGATCGACACAAGGGCATAATCAAGGCTGTGGAGGACGAGTTCCCAGATGCCGCACATGGGTTCTGCATGGTCCGGTCCATCTGTCGTGCAAGATCAACGCACCGAGACGTACTCATCCGTATAAAATGTTCTGGTTGGTCACGCATACGTGCACGAAGGCAAGTTTCATATGGATCACGGAAAGAGAGGAGAAGAAGAGCACGGGAAGAGAAAAGAGAGAAGGAGAAGAGAGGAGAAGAAGAGCATGGGAAAAGAAAAGAAGAAGAAAACTGATCGGCGGTGGTCTGGTAGGTGAAAAGCGAAGAAGAACATTGAACGACGGGTTTTTGCTGAAATACCCGTGCGAAAAGGCGGTTGGAGCGCAACGCGCCGGTTCGAGATGTGTCGTACGCCCAACCTATCATAAACGGCCACCTGGCCCGTCGCATTGAATGCGACGTTTTTTTATTTATTTAACTAATTCGTTATCCGCCACATTATGTTTTTTTTTTTAATTCTTTTATTCTTTACACGATCTAGTAGAAACAAGCTATGTCAAAAGTATATTATTATGGCTTTTAAAGCGAGACGTTGGGTAAAAAAAAGGATGCCCATGCATGACCATCCCATGGGATGTGAGGCCATGTATCGACAGGAGTAGAAACGGGATAAAGGTTGTTTGGAGTCCTCTGCTGTAAAAAAACAACGTAGTAGGTCTTATAATGCCAAATATGAATATTGGAGGTCCTATTTGACAACAAATTCTATAAAATGTCATATTTCTATATAAGGTCAGCACATGTCTATTAACAATTTACTCGGCCCTTTATGATGAATGATAGGATGCCGGCAGCAAGTGACTCCCCCGTTTGGCAACAGGGGTAAGAAACAGGGTTAAGTTCTTATCCCAAAACCCCATTCTTATCCCCAAACGCGGTTAAGAGGGGTTAAACCCGAAAATGGGGTTAAACTTCTCTCTCATTTACAACCATCAAATATATTATGATATTATTTTGATGATGTAAATATATAAAGAATGATAAAATAATATATTTTTACATGATGTGGACCAATCATGTATAACAAATGGCATGCGGGACCCACCTATATTAATATTTTATTATAATAATATGTTATTGATATTATTTAATACACTATGCATAGGAAAAAAAAATTACGCCCTTAGACTTTTTTATGCGCTTCTAAAAATAAATGCAAATATTTTTATGATCGTATAAAAATGTTTACGTGTGTAATAACATTTTTTGTGCGTGTTTGTTTTTCTACGTGTAAATATTTTTGTGAGCCCATAAATATTTTTGTATGCGTTTTCATGAGCGTATAAAAACTTTTGCGCACGCAGAATTTTTTTTATATATGTGTACTGTATTAAATAATATTATTAAATTGCCAATCATGATATGACATGTGGCATGGGTAACCTAGTGGGTTAAGATTTTTTTATGATTATATTGGGAAAAAAAAGCATTTTTGTATGGGTCCACATGCCACATGTCATATCATAATTGATCTACATCATGCAAAAAAATATTTTATTTTATATTATTTAATAATAAATATTAAAATATTATTATATTAATATAAGTGTGTCTGCACGGGGATGTATTGATGTGCACAAACATTATTTTATATTATTTTAATAATAAATATTAAAATATTATTATTATATTAATATAAGTGGGTCCGCATGGGGATGCATTGATGCAATATTATATATTTTATACACTTTACTTACAAACATTTTAAGTAACTTAATAATTAATTCAAATATTATAATCTTAACCCACTATGTTACCCATTAGTATAATATTATATATTTTATACACTTTATAATTTTTACCCTTATCCGAAGCTTAACCTACTAACTTATCCCTATTTCTAAGCCAAAAGTCAAAAGTGAGTGAAATTTATCCCCATTTTTTATCCTCATTTTTTTACCCCTAGCCCCCCTTAACCCTATTCCTCTTAACTCCGAATCAAACGGGAGCTGCAGGATTTGTCGAATGAATGGCAGTGTGCAGGTAATTTTGTTAATTTTTCTTTAATTTTTATTCCTAGAGTGGTCAATATAAGGGCCCATAAGTTAGCTCGTCTGCCCGGGTTACGAGTTTTGATATCCCTGTAAGCCTTAGGCGATAGCCAGGCTCATCTTGTTAAAAAAAAACAAGAAAAAAACAAATCACTCGGCCCTTTGACATTGGGCGGCCCTCAGTATGTAAAGCATTTGTCCAAAAAACCTGGCCGGTTCATCGATAGCTGCTTGACCATGAACAAAGACGGTAGTTGGAATCCAAGAGTATGGAAAACATTCAGCCAACTCCGTCGTCTTTTTTTATTATTAGTTAAGCCCAAAGGTTATTACCCTTTACATTGGTAGTGGAGTTAAGTGCAGGGACGGACCCCTTAGCTTGATTAACTAGCCAATCCGTTCGCTCGTTACATATTACATTCCCGAGAGGATGTAGCCAACTCTAACCCGTTGAAAAACCCGACTCTCTCACAAGATATCATCCACCAAGGGGACTCTAGCCAACTCCGTAGTCGCCGAACCTTATTTCCCCTATGGGTACTCTAGCTGTTCATCACTTCGCTCGCGCGATTATGATTGACAGCATTCCTTCCCAATTAAGATAGTCACATTTCTAGTACGAATGTGAGGAACGCAACAAATACAAATGTTGCTCGATCGATCTCTCTCGCCAAGTTGCCAACTCAAAAGAACAAACGGAAAACAAGTACTCTTTGCAAGCTGTATACGTAGAGTTGTTGCACACTTGTGTGATAGTGAGGGTTCTGAGTTAAAGTTCATCATGCCAAAGTTTGGAAGGTAAGTTGCTTAGTGGCATTAGGTGGAAGGAGTGAGCCCTCCAACTAGAGAGCCCCAATAGGCCAATAGGGACCTTATTGAGGCCAGGGAGGCATGCACCCAAGGATTGCCATTTTCTCATTCCTCCATTTTTCCACAAGATAAAGGGCATATATCCCTTCTTTTTCACTCCTCTATTATTTCATGTGATGTGGTCACTCATGTCATATCATGCAATCTTAACTATCTCCACTCATGAAAAGAATACGCTTATTATACCATACATGATAGAGTTAACTATCAGGTTGGATAGGGAGATAAGCTCCAATCAAGCATGCATAAATAATATTGCCCAAGGTTGGATTGGCTTAGCCTTAGAGATATTGATTACCTGTTCTATACTTGTAAGGTTCTTCTTGCAAAGAATCCATATATATATGCACCACTCACCATCTCGCATAACACATGTCAGGAGAGATTAGATTTATCTTGTTGGATTGGATAATTAACAACCCCATAGTGTTGCATAAAGATAAAACACCAAGCATACATATATAACTTGTGTCAAAGGCACTTTAATTTTGAGCAGATACATATACACCACTCACTAATATTGCGTAACGCATGAATGTTGGATAAAGATAAACACTAAGCATGATAGGAGGATCAAGAATGAGTGATAAGCTTGGTTTGGTTGAAGCAAAAGATCAGATTGACCGAATAATTAATGCCCCAAGGTGGAGACGTGGATATCTTGTTTCGCTTTAGAGATATTGATTGGTTTTCTTCTACACATAACACACATCATTTGTTGTATCAAAAGCTTTTTGTAAGCACCCAAGAAAGAATTATCATATGTTTCTTTCATCATGCATACATTAATTTGCTGATTAGAATGCTTCCTACGTCTTAAAAAGGTGTTTAGCCTATCTGCATATCTTGTGCAGCTTTAGACATATTGATTAATTTACTTGTGGAGATAACACGCATCATTTGTTGTATGAAAAGCTTTCTGTAAGCACGCAAGAAAGAATTATCCTATGTATTCTTACATACAATCTTGCATACGTTTGCTGATCATTAGAATGCTTCATAACTCTGAAAAAGGCATTTACCTCCTTATCTGTATGTCTTGTAAGAAATTAAGTACACAGTAATGCATGTCATTTATCTTAAAACTTTCTTTGTGGTTGTTTCTATTTCTCAGAATAGAATTGAATCTTTCATCGGATCGAAACGCACTTAAGCATGGATGTACAACGTTTTCCAGAAATTAAGATGATAATAATATCTATGTGCTCTGTAATGTATCCAACTCTGGGAATTACTTTGTAGAGAATTCCTTCATGTTGCAATTAAGTCCTTTCTATTTCTCATCATTAAGTCATAAATGGAATTGAATCTTGATCGAATCAAAATGCTCGTACGCATGAATGGAGAATGTTTTCCAGCAATCGAAATAATGTCTCTGTCTGTCTCTGTAATGTAACTTACTCAGGGAAATGGGAAATTACTTTGCAGAGATTCCTTCATGTTGCAAGAGCCCTTTGTATCCTCATATGCAGACATCCAATAACGAAAAGCCAATAACTCTCTTCAGTTTCTTTCTCCAGGTTCATTCTTCTTCTCTTTACCAATGCCATTTTGCTCTTTACTTCCTAGATATAGGATAAAGATGGCTCAACTTGCACATCTAGCTTTGAGTTTTGTTCTCACATAAGAGTACATATGCATGGCTGACTTAGATCCTACCATTTCATGTCTCACATAAGTCTATATGATTGTGACACTTTAGATAATCGATGGAGGGCATGATCTCTTTTTAGAAATTGGTATATGCATGATGAGCTGGGGGGGTTCATTGGATTCAATTATTGGATCCTCTTGCATGAAAAATCATCATCAAACTCAAATATTTTTGGATTTGTAGCTCACAATTTAGCTCTTGCATACATGCATATTGTGTATTGGGTATATGATCACTACCTATATATACATACTTGTTATTATGTCATATATCCAAGAAAAAATAGTGATGAGTCTCACTTTCAAAAATGTGCTAAATCCCATCCCCTAATTGATACGGCTAGATTTTGCATTATCACAAGAGAAATGCATGTCAAAACTAATTGATACGGCTAGATTTTGCTGCATTAATCTAGATTTCAGCCTTCATGATCATAGCTTTCAAATGAGTTAATTCCAAGGGGTTTGCTACTTTTTAATTCTTCTTACCGGATACATACTAAGATATGGCAACAACCAATGGCCGTACACTCCTTCCATCACCGAAAGGGGATTGAAAATGGGAAGAAGTTTTAGTTGATGGGGATGCTGAACCAATAGAAATCATCGCTGTATGCTCGGATCTCTCAAGCTGACATAAACCCTCAAAAGAGCTCCATACCGAATCATATTTCTCGTCTTCGTACAAATATTTAGCAATCCAGGATCAAAAGGCAGATCAACCATTGAAGAAAATAACAGCTGGAAATCACACTACGTACACACCCTATACATTGTGTGAGCTTTTGCTAATCTTGGATATGAGACAATGGCATTGCTCTAAAGCTGCCTCATTGATTAGTCACGTCTATTATTCTTCTTAAGATCTTTATCCTCTGTTTGGAGTCTAGTGGATTGAACCTGAATCACAGTTTGGAATCTAGAGGGTCCCTAGAAAAAGACCCAAATTGCAATGAAGGCAAGGGGATCAAAGTAGTGTCCTTGTGTTGTAATGGCAATTTGCATGCCTCTGGAGAAGTTGAAGATCTTGAATGATGAAAATATATGGCAAACATCATTGTGCACGTATTATTCGACAAAGATGTTACTCTAGCTGGCTAGAGGTTGCATGTAATCAGGGAAAAGTCATGGATTTGGGAAGAGACTAGTTACTTTAGAGAACCACCATATTGTAATAGCTTCTTCTTTTTTTCTTTTTTCTTTCTGAGTTGAGCCAAGAGACTGAGTGATACAGGTCTCTGCTTCGGGTTACATCAAGGCGGCGTGGTCACTGACACGGCACCAACATTCGCATGCCTAGCCCAGCGTGTTAGATCATCCGCCACCGCGTTTGCCTCACGCGGTACATACATGAAAATAACTCCGCCTAGGAGAGCAGTCAGACTCCAAATACTCCTAAGGATCGATGGATTCCATACCAATCACCCACACCTCTGTACCATTGATGGAGTTCACTGTGTTCCTCGAGTCGGACTCAATAATGACATCGTGAATCCCTCGCGGTACTGCCTCCTTTAGTGCTCGGATGACCGCCAACAACTCCGCCTCATCACCACTGCTGGCCATTACGCTCTCAGATAAGACCCATCTCAGTGCAATCCCCTCGTTCTCCCAACAAGGCACACCAATCCTAGCAGTAGAAGACCCAAAACACCAAGCTCCATCCATTTGCAAGACAGAGCCTCTGTTCCTATCAATAACCTGTGCTTGAGTAGGCCTTCGTGCATGACTCCCACCACCCCACCCCTTGCTATGCCAGAATTCCCTTGCCATCTTGTGGGTCCGCCAAGTCAAGGCTTACGGTGTGTAGGTGTTATTCCTCCATATGAGTTCATTCCTCTCTTCCAAAGAAGCCATATTCCATAACCAACAAGTGCTTTCATCCACCTTTTAGAGACATTGGCGGAAGAGGAGGCTGCCAATAGAGCCATGAGATCCTCAAGAACCAGCCCGCCACTCCTTGCCAGCAGAAGCTCCCATACCCGACGAGCAATCACCAAAAATATGTTGAAGAGATTCCTCACCTCCGCATCCACGCGGACATGCTCTGTCCTGTATAAGGCCAATCCGCCACAAAGAGTCTCGAGCATGAACCTTCCGATGCATGACCTTCCATATAAAATGCTTAACTCGCGGCCCAACTGGTGCATTCCAACAGTTCAGCCAAACCTCCCTCAGAATGCTCGATGTCGCGCTACACCCCTTCGTCAACGCCTAGGAGTATAGGGAGCTAGAGTTTGGCTTCCCGGAGCTACTAAACATCCATCTAGCCTTGTCGACCATCAACATGGGATCAATTTCAACATCAAGAGCATGTTGCACCATGGTTGGATGAAATTGTTCAATAACCTTCATCCTACACCATTCGTCGTTATCCATTAACCAAACCAACTTTGAAGATTCCAGGGCGCCACCCACCCGGATCAATGACGGCTGCTTGGATAGAGGCCCCTCGCCGCACCACCAGTCCTCCAATGGGTCCAACATGCTATTGGTCGCCGGCGTGAAAAATAATCCCTCTCGGACTTCCCCTGCTGCCCTACAAATTGCCATCCAGAAGGGAGAAGCGGAGGCCTTGCATCTACTAGGCGGCAGTAGGCCGGACCAGTTGTATTTGTCGCGCGTCATCACAATCCAGTTGGACACCCTGTCCCTAGCAGCTCTTCTCATGTGCAGAGAACGCTACCATAGAATCATATCTCTAATGCCCATCCCTCCCCCATTCAATTGGTTTGCATACCACTTGCCACTTCACTCTAGATAAGGAGCCAGCATCCTTCCATAAGAACATGAGACAGAGGGTCTCTAGTTGGCGTAACAGGGACACTGGCACACATGAAAACATCATAGCATGGACGGGAAGTGCTTGAAGAACCGATTTCAAGAGACTTACCCTGCCAGCTTCTGAGAAGAGTGCAACCTTCCAAGAAGAAACCTTACGAATCAACTTGTTCAGAAGATCGTCGAAGTCCGCTGCCTTCAGCTTGTAGCCTGACACTGGCGTCCCATGATATCGCCAAACTCCCTCTGCTTCCAGAACGCCAAGGATCCTACAGATGATCAGGCATCTCTCATCCGATACAACCTTGGAGAATCGCACGGTGGACTTCGACAGGTTGATCTCAAGTTCCATCGAAGCTCGAAAACTAATGAGGATCTGCTTAAGTCTGCGAGCTTCTAAGGGACATGCATCCGTTGCGAAGATGTAGTCATCCGCATAGAGTAGATGTGAGAAACTCCCACCGCCACGTCGAAGCTGCGCACCTTTCAAGCCAACGCTTGGCCTCAAAGTTAGCCTAGATAGCACTTCCTGCATGGTGAAAGTGGATCGCCTTGTCGCAGTCCACACTAAGGGACAACTCGTTTGAAAACTCTGCCATTAACGATGAAAGCGAACTTTGGTGTCGTAATGAACGCCATAGTCCATGACACCCAAGTCGCCGGGAATCCCATGCAACCCAACACCTCATTCACTGTTGGCCACCAGACTCGGTCATAAGCTGATTTTAGATCCACTTTAATCACCATCGATGCCCGTGACTTAGGTGCATGCTCCATGGAGTGGAGGAGCTCATGTGCCGCCGATATGTTGTCATGCATCGCCCTCCCTGCAATGAACGCAGACTGTTCCACCCCCACGAGGTCATCCAACACCTCCTTAAGTCTTCTGACCATGATTGTTGACACAATTTTATAGCTAACATTGCATAAGCTGATAGGCCGGAAGTCCTTCACCCATCGGGGATTCTCGCACTTTGGTATGAACGAGATGAAGGTCTCATTCCAAGAGGGTGGAAGTGAGGCTGTTCTGAAGAAGGAGATCACTGCGTTGGACACCTCTCTCCCCCACCGAGTCCCAATTCTTGGTGTAAAATTCTACCATAATCCCATCAGGCCCGAAACATTTATACTTGCCTAATGTGAAGACAGCTTCCTTGACTTCAAGATCAGAGACCTCTCGTGTTAACCACTCCTTCTGTCCGTGCGGGATGCATGGAAGCTCTGGCAAGTCCCCCGCTTGATAGCCGTCTCCATCCGTCCAAAGCATAGCAAAATGTCGAGCAAAGGTCGCACCAATCTCTTCCGAATTGGTTACAACCTCCTCATTATCAGTAAGAAGTTCCTTCACCTTGGAACGATGCCGCCTTGATAACACCAACTTATGAAAAAGGGTTGTATTTCGATCCCATGCTACACCAACATATTGCAATAGCTTGAATAGCTTCAAAGGTCAGTACAAAAGGTCATGCAAGTGTTTAGATGCTTCTATGAGTTTATCTACTAGCTAGTCTGAGGGAGAGGGGGGTTTGCTCTACGTCCATATAGATAGCCTTAATAAGAACCTACCAACCAAAAATTAAGGAAAAAAATTAAAATGGTAGTCTTTTCCTTTCGTCCCACAATTCTTTTCTGTAATGGCAATTGGCAAAGATTAGATCTAGAAGCATAAGAAAGTCAGCTAGAGGCATACAAATAGGGAGAAGAAATCTCAAAGTAAGTTTATCTCATCTAAACGCTTACTTGACTCAAATAACTAAGGAAGCTTAATGACATCAAACACTCTGTTTAGCATAATCTTGTCATTTTGAGAAGAACTTAAAAAAAAAAAAACAAGACCAGATGATGCAAATTAGTTACTTTTTAGCTCAAACATTAGCTATAAAAATTTATGTCTAAAAATGGCACTCTAAAACTTTTTTCTTACACCCCGTTTGGTTCGGGGTTAAGGGGAATAGAGTTAAGGGAGTTAGGGGTAAAAATGTGGGGATAAAAAATGGGGATAAACTTAACCCACTTTTAACGTTTGGCTCAGAAACAGGGGTAAGTTAGTGAGTTAAGCTCGGGATAAGGATAAGAATTGTAAAGTGTATAAAATATATAATATTATAATAATGGATAAGATAGTGGGCTAAAATTATAATATTTGAATTAACTATTAAATTAATTCAAATATATCTATGTAATGTGTATAAAATATATAATATTATAATAGTGGGTAAGCTAGTTGGTTAAGATTATAGCATTTGAATTAATTATTAAGTTAATTCAAATATTTGTACGTGAGCTGTATAAAATATATAATATTGTATCAATGCATCCCCATGCGGGACTCACTTATATTAATATAATAATAGTATGTTAATATTTATTGTTAAAATAATATAAAATAATGTTTGTACACATCAAAGCATCCCAATGCGAACCCACTTATATTAATATAATAATAATATTTTCATATTTATTATTAAAATAATCTAAAATGATGTTTTTACACATCAATGCATCCCCATGTGGACCCACTTATATTAATATAATAATAATATTTTAATAATATTATTAAAATAATATAAAATAAAATAATTTTTTACATAATGTAGACCAATCATGATATGACATGTGGCATGTGGATCCACTTATATTAATATTTTATTATAATAACATATGAATAATATTATTTAATATAGTACGCATATAAAAAAAAATATTATGCGTGTGCAAAAGTTTTTATACGCTCATAAAAACACATACAAAAATGTTTATGGGCTCACAAAAATATTTGCACGTAGAAAAATAAACACACAAAAAATGTTACTACGCACGTAAACAATTTTATACCATTATAAAAATATTTGCATGTATTTTTAGAAGAGCATAAAAAAATCTAAGGGCGTAAAAACAATTTCCTATGCGTAGTGTATTAAATAATATCAATAACATATTATTATAATAAAATATTAATATATGTGAGTCTCACATGTCACGTGTTATAACATGATTGGTCTACATCATGTAAAATATATATTATTTTATCATTCTTTATATATTAACATTATCAAAATAATATTAGATAGGTGTAAATGAGAGAGAAAAGTTTAACCTGACGGTTGAGATTTATCACTGCAGGGCCTCCGGTTGGCGAACTACTGCTACTACCCCCTTGAATGCCACTCTTAAATGAAAAAGAAAATAAGATGATCAATACTTTTAAACTTGGATATTGAGAGAGATGCACGAATCAAGGGTGCGGTAAAATTCGGGTTAATTAATAGCTATGAGTGCTAGTGATTAGTTACCAAACCCTCTCCAACCCCAGTTGTCCGGTCCTCCTCCAATTGTCAAAAAGAAAAAAGAAAAGAAAAAAAGGCATGGCACAGGAGTATACCAACACATGCAACAAGGCTACACCATCAGCTCTGTTACATCAGCATCTCTCTGAATAGCCATGAAGACCGATGAAGGACACCTGATTCCCAAGCATTGTCCTCCACTCTTGTGTCCACACCTCATAGTCATAGCCATTTGACACATCAAAGTCCACAGCCTTATGACCATCTGACATATGGCATAGCGCAGATCAGTCCACATCCCGAGGCTTCCTAAGCCCTTGGGCTTTCAAATTAATCATTGCAAGAAGGATAGTTATGCAAACCAGGTGGCTTAAGAATGACAGTGATAGAAACACAATCAAAGTTGGAGGGTTAGGGGGGCTTTTTTTTAATACACAAGAGGTTGAGGTGGTGCCGGGGCAACCAAGAAATGTTGTGTGAGGTATGCATGCATGTTGCAAGGGGAGAGGCTGATCATTTGAAAGTAATCTTGCTTTCATATCTCTTTTGTAATGTAAAATATATTTACTTTGATACATCATACATATAAGAGATTACAATCGAGCTAAACAATGTTTTTTTTTGTATACATAGTGATTAGTGCCATTGATATTATCAGCTATAAGTGGAAGGATATGTGAGACAATGCCACTTAGCTCATAATATCCTGAAAAGGGGAATGCTTGTGCCCACAACTCTCTATATAAGGGTACCTTGCTTCCACAACAGAGGGTATCCAAACACAAGCTGACTATCTTATAGCTGGTTGAAGAAGAAGAAGAGAGAAAGGATATCCTCTTCTTGCTCTCAGGATATATCTTCTTCTTCTTCGAGCTTATTCCTTTGTGAAGGGGGGAGAGATGGCTGGCCTATCCTTGGCTCACCCTTGGGCATTTGCCATTGGTCTCTTAGGTACCATAAGTTGGAAGAACTTCCACTAGCTTCATTTCCATCACCACTTTTGCTTTATTATTTCTTAGTTGTTATACACCCACTAGGTAGGGAAAAAGGAGAAACATGAGTTCTCCTACTCATACTTGTCGATCGAGGAATGATGGATTTCTCATCTCTTTTTTCATGTTCTTTCTCTGTTTTTTTTCTCTACTCATTCTCTCACTTTCCTTGAGATTGGTTGGTCAAGAACTGGATGACTCATTGATACATCGTTCTTAATCGTTCTTTTCTATGTTGTTTTTTTTTTATCAGCTTTTAAAAAGGTTGTGGTCCTGATCAGGTCTTGATTTAGTTTGTTTGTGTTTGATAGCTAGCTAGATGAAAATTTTGTTTCTGAAGGAAAAAAGCTAGATAGATAGTGCTCTTCTTCAGGCTTTTCTGCATTGAGAAACTCCATATTCCTATATATCCTCCAAAACCCCACCACTGATTCCTGAGGAAATACTTCTTTTGGTGTTATGCAAAAGATCTGGGAGAGTTGCAAGCTTACACTGACATGGTTCTCTTTTTGTATTTTCTTATCAAGATTGCCTTTGCACTAATGACTCTCTTTTTGTCTTTTCTTATCAAGATTGCCTTTGCACTATTCTTAGTTTGAAGACAAACTTAGTGTGCCAACTTCTTTCTCTTCAAGTTGAGATATCAAGCTTAATTAGAGCTTAAAAACCATCAGAAAGAGAAAATTGTGCGACGCAAGTATATCCTATTAGTGCAAAAGAGCTCAACTTAGTAGTAATTGAGATAATTAATTTTCATGTAAGCAAGCATTCACTTAAACCTTCTTATGGAACTCTCTCTATATATGATATATTCATGGACTTCTAAATAATGCAATGTAGTCATTAGTCTGCTCAACAAATTAAATAACTAATGTATCTTCTTCTTCATTGATGATTTATTTGCAGGCAATCTCATCTCATTCATGGTGTACCTTGCCCCACTGTAAGAATTCCTTCCTATACTTGTTAGTTTACGCATGTATTTTTTTTTATTTTCAATAGCTTCGCAGTGATCACCAAATACGCTTAATTAATTCACAGGCCGACATTTTGCCGGGTATACAAGAAGAAATCAACAGAAGGGTTTCAATCAGTTCCCTACGTGGTGGCATTGTTCAGTGCCATGCTATGGATTTACTATGCCTTCCTCAAGAGCGATGCGTTCCTTCTGATCAGCATCAACTCAGTCGGGTGCGTGATCGAGACCGTGTACATCCTCGTCTTCTTCAAATATGCACCAAGGAATGCTAGGGTATGTGAATTCTATATACGACCGTGATCACGGGCCTTTCTTTCGATCGACAGACATCTACCGATTGAATGTATCAATCATCTAATATGTTTCGTTATAATTCTGATGAGTTTGCATGCAGCTCTCCACCGTCAAGCTGGTCTTGCTGCTGAACGTTGGACTGTACGGATTGATCATTCTCTTGACTTTCCTATTATCGAAAGGCGATAACAGGGTCAAACTTCTCGGTTGGATCTGCATGATCTTCTCCGTCAGCGTCTTCGTTGCCCCTATGAGTGTAATGGTAAGCATATCTTAGAATTCACATATATATATATATAAACCAAGGTTTCATATATAGTTCTTCTTCTTTCCATATTGCTTCGCGAGCTGAAAACTCTTACTGATTCGGTGCCAACAGACGATCGTCATACGCACAAAGAGCGTCGAGTTCATGCCATTCTCACTGTCACTCTCCCTTACTGTCAGTGCTGTTGTATGGTTCTCCTATGGCATTCTCACCATGGACAAATACGTAGCAGTATGTATATATATATATATATATCTCTCTTTCTCTATAAACTCTCAACCCTAGCTAGCTCTCAACTAATCTTCCAAGTGATACTAATCTCCTTTCTTATGTTTGTATGTTTATAGGCACCAAATGTGATAGGATTCACCTTTGGGATTCTCCAAATGATCCTATACATGGTGTACAAGCGCTGCAACTCTAAGAAGGTCATGCAAGAGCACATAGTGATCGAGGTAATCACGCCGCCGGACGTGGCAGTGGTGGTTCCGGTGGAGGAGGAGGAGGAGGAGGAGAAGGCCGGCGAGAAGAAAGGGTTGGAACCCAAAGAGGGGGAGGTTGAGATAAGCCCTGTCTAGGCTTTAAATGGTTGTGCATGCATGTAAGGTTTGATGAGATAAAGATTAGAGAGAGACCCTACCTTTAGTCATCTCTTCTCTTCTAGTTGTGTTGGAATATAACTTTAGCTTCATATATATGCACGTAGGTATGAAGTCTATATTTATAGGTATGTAATTAAGGTAACCAAGAGGAAAGGATTAATGAAAGTTACATGCTATTTGAATATATTGTATATCTCTCTTTTATTCTCAATAAACATCAATTATTATAGGTTTGGTCTATATGTTTATATTTACTTATTTATATATTGAAGCATGCATGCAACTAGAAAAGAGAGAGGGAGATCATTTGTTCATTTAAATGTTTAGTTGTTCCGTGTTTTCGTTACAAAACAAGTCATTTTGATCGAGAATGCTTAATCTAGTCTTAGCGCTCAACTCATAAAAAAAAAAAAAAAAACTTATACTGATGGTCTGTTTTTTAATAAAAATATAAAATTAATGGTCATAAACTGTAAAATTGATAATATAGTGAATAACATAATATGTAAAATTTTCCATATAAGTTTCTAAAATTTCTACTCAGGAAGAATAATTAATGATTTAACAACCCATAGGAGGGAGGCCATCCAAATGGTCTCACCCGGGACTCCACCAAAACTTCCAACCAAATTGTGGTGTAATGAAATGCCGATGATATTTCCCATGAACGTCGTCTCTCCAAGAGCAGTTGCTTTAGTTTACAGAGGATTGATAGAAGACAACAGAAACTCCTTTTTTTATGAGGTAAAAAAAGATATTTCAATCACATGGCTATTTTTATATAAAAGTAGGGGTCCACCTCTCATTCCTTAAATTTAGTGGTTAATACCCCCTCTTTCCCTTAAAAAAAAACAAAACCTCTCATTCCATTAAAAAGAGAAATTCAAGAAATGAGATTAAACCACTCCTATTTTATTGCCGTTTGCTTGGAGGATAGCTACTCTAGATTAAAGAATTCTGAGTTTGGTGGTCTAGAAAAGGTAGTGGGGTTAAGGTTATTCTTGTTCTCTTTTTTTTTTTATTAGTTGAGCCCAATGGTTAGGGGTTACATCAAACTATCCAAAAATTCCATACCATTATCGGTAGACCAGACAAACATGATCCAGCGACCCGGCATGCACGAGCTATGCTATTCGCTCTTACATTACAATTCCTGGATATATGTAAAAACAAGATAGACTCAAACAACAATGTTTTAGCCCAAATCTCTTTGGCTAGACCTCCAACCTCAATCGAACATAGCTTAGAACCATTCAAAATCTGAACTGCCACCAGTGAGTCTGATTTTATCATAACTCTCCTACAACCTCTAGCACTAGCCTCCTCCATTGCCACATATATGTTAGTGAACTCCCCCAGCAAAATAGAGCTCACCCCAATCAATTTCAACCGCCCAATTAATGGATGTCAAGCCCTGACCAACAATCCCAATCATCGTGTCACCAGATCTTGGATCAAAGGACACATCCGCATGTTACACAATGGACCATGCTGGCTTCACAACCGTAGAGGAAGGAGAAGATGATCGGCGTTCTTCAGCAACCAATCTCCTCGCCTTAATGGCCACCACATTGGTTGTCTCTCCACCTTCACCAAACATGATCCCACTCCTTTCATTCCAAATTTGGAACATGCCACAACCAAGAATAGTCTTCACCTTCCTCGCGGTACCTTTGTTTCGCAAAACCCAGCAACACATCAAGGATCCCATCCACATCCTAGTGAGGACAAGCAACCCTCCTTCTCAAAGATCATCTTGAATACCTCATATGCAAAGTGGCGGCCAAAGAGGGCATGCTCAATCGATTCCTCCTCTCAACCACATCTTGGACATTCTAACTCATGGGAAAGACCCAGCCGCCATAGCTGCCTCCTAACATGTAGTCTTCCATGCATAACTCGCCAAAGAAAGTGTCGAATCCTTGGGCCAGCCAGGACTCTCCATACATTAGACCAAGCCTCTTCCTTCTCAAGGACATCACCTGCAAGCTTCTCCTTAAGGGCCATTAAATAGGTTGAAGCAAAGGAAACCTTCCCAGAGCTATTGAAGGCCCAACGGTGGACATCCTCTCCCCTCCTCACATCAAAACATAGTATATGATCAACTAGCAAGGGGTGAAAATGCTCCATTAAAAGCCTTCTGCACCATTCATCTCCCTCCATAACATCTCAAACAACCAAATCTTCAATGCCATTATTAACATTGATGAAGGTAGCCCACCTAGACAAAGGGAGATCCCATCCCCACACATCAAAGCATACATTTACTCTGCTTCGTACACCAACTTGCCAAGAAATGCTCCTGCGCAGAACATCCGCCGCATAGCAAAGATCCCTCAAATGGATCGATGCACGTTTGAGATTCCTGGTCGTTGGAAGAACACCTTGCCATGAATACTTCACCTGCGCAAGAAGCTTTCATACGTTTGGCTTTTGATCCAAGAGCCTAGCCATACGAGTCATCTTTAACCTCATCTGTCAAAGATCAAGGTCCTTCACTTCCAAGCTACCCAACTTCCTTCGGAGTGCAGACTACCTTCCATGCCACCCTACTTAAGCCACACTTCCTTCCACGCCAAAGGAAATCTCTGCATATACGCTCCATTCTATTCACCACACCTATCGACACCTTTGTAGTCGCCATTACAAATGCATGTATAGTCTGCAAGATTGATTTGTCCAACACCAAATATCCGAGGTCTGAGATCATCCTTCCCTACCAAGATACAATCTTACCAACCATTTTGTCCAAGACCATCGAGAATTCTGCTGCCTTCGGACACATATAGCACAAGGGAGCACCCAGATATGACCAATCCTCAGTAGCTTCCGCCAATCCAAGAATGTAACAAATGGTCTGCCGCCTCTTTTCCAGAACACTTAGCGAGAACCTAACTGTGGACTTAAAGCAAATTCATCTCTAGGCGAGATAACGGCTTGAATAATATGAACTTCTATTTTAATTTCCTAGCTTCCTCACATAGAGAAGGTGTGAAAAATTGAAGTTCGAGTTCTTGAGCTAAACCCACCAGATGGGTCTTTGAGAATTCGCAAGAAGGCCTCTTGCACAATGAGGAAGAGGTACGAAGACAACGGATCTTCTTGCCTCAATCTGCATTTTGAAGAAATCCGCCCACTGAGCTCCCCATTAATGATGAACCCAAAGATAGGACCTGTGACACAAGCCATCACCCAAGATATTCAATGCTGTGGAAACCCCATTCAGGTCAAAACTGTCTCCAAGAAAGTCCAGCTAACACTGCCATATGCAGCCTTGAGATCTACCTTCAGCATCATAAGACTTTTGATCTTCCGAGCATTCCTCATCAAGTGCAAAAATTTCCTTGGCGGCATCAATATTATCGTGGATGCATCTTCCGCGAAAAAATGCTAACTGTTCAATGCCAATGATTCCATCAAGTACCAACCACATCCGTCTAACGAGAATGGAAGTAATAGCTTTGTAATCCACATTGCACAAGCTAATCATTCTAAACTCTTTAACATATCTTGGAAACTTGCATTTTGGCATGAACGAAATGAAGGTTTCATTCCAACTAGGGGGAAGGCGGTCGGTTCGAAAGAAGTTTTGGATTAGCTCAACAAAATTTGCTCCAACCACGCTCCAATGCGTAACAAAAAATTCCATAGGTATACCTTCATTCCAACTAGGGGGAAGGCGCCCATTTCGAAAGAAGTTTTGGATTAGCTCAACAAAATTTGCTCCAACCACGCTCCATTGCGTCACAAAAAATTCCACAGGTATACCATCAGACCCAAAGCACTTATCTCTACCCATTCGAAACACCGCCTCACGAATCTCCTCCGCCGTCACCCCCTCAACCAATAAATCACCAAGAACACCATCTATCCGAGGCAATTGCGGCAATTCAAGAACCTCACAAATCGGAGGAGATTCCCATAGATGTGCATAATACTCAAAAAAAAAACCTTCCCCTTCTGTTCCGGATTTGAAACTGGATGCCCATCTGCCCCAATCACCTCCCTAACACGTGACTTGCATGCTCGAGATGCTACCAACTTATGAAAGAAAGAAGAATCTCTATCACATGCCTACAACCACACCTTTCTCAACCTCTGCGCTGCTCTTGCCTGCTAATGGGAGAGGACTGAAGCTAATTGGTTTTCCAATGCTTTCATTTGCGCATCCTCAGCCTCTAAAAGTCTCCCTTCTTCCTCCAGCTTGTAAAGCCCTTTCAAGCACCCCTCAATTCGCTTCCTCACTCGGAAAATATCCTCGCTGGTCCTTCTCCTATCCCAATTCTTCACCACATTCTTCAGTTTCTTCGGCTTTGATGAGAAAATGTATTGTTTGGAGCCATGGAATGAGGGAGAATTCGTGATGTTGATAAGAGACTCTTTGAACTCAGCTAACCCAATCCAACTATACTCCAAATGAAATATTGAAGGACCACCTCTCCGCCTTGCTTCTCCAATCTTAATTAGCAGAGGTGAATGATCTGACTCTACCCGCACCATGTGCTCAACTTTTGTTGTCAAAAACTTGTCTTTCCACTGCATGTTACCAAGGTTATTCTTGTTGTGGTGTTTGGTTGTAAAACTGGAATAAATCACTAATGATTACTTGAGATAAGAAAATGGTGTTTGATTATAAAAGATGAAATAAATCACTATGTTTTTTATATTTACATATACACCACCAAAATCATGATATGTTTACATACATGATACATGCCACTCACTATGCTTACTTTTCGTGAAATATTCACATAATATTCCACTTTAGCGGCGTTAATAGTAACGAAAGTGAGAAATTTACTTAAATACCCTCACTTCCCATATTCTCTCATACATAATTAAGTGTCATAATCAGGGGTAGTTTGATAATTTTCTCATATATATATATATATTATTTTTTGACAAAATAGCGACGAAGTGGCCTATATGAGAATACATCAAGATTTTGATGATGTTTATGTAAATGTCCCCAATATTTTATCATATATCATCATCTCGAGATATCGTGTCACTAATATTTTATTGCATATATTCATCAACCCATCAGAGCCAGTTAGAAGTGTGAAAAGGTAATATTCTTTTGATTCACACGATCTGAATAAGTGTGAAAAAATATTAGTTTAATACGATACAACTCTAGCTAAGTTTGGCGATCCGATGATTAGTCCCAATTCCAGTTGAGGGAAGGTATACCCCAACCAAATAGGGCTGAGGCTGGACCTGCTTGTTTTGTTATTGGGCTTATTTACCGTGGACTCATCATATGGGCCGCATGGCTTCAAAATGAAACGGGCCTAGGAAATTACACCACTACCGTTGCTTGTTTATCAAACATTTAGGCCACGTTGTTCCCTGAGACCTCTTATCCTGTCTTATCCTATGTTTGATGCGTTATTTGAATGTGGGACTAATTATGGAGTCTATATCTCACATACGTGGGATTAAATTATCCCATGGGGGTGGGATATGTTCTCATGTGGAAAAAGGAGTTGGGATATACAACAAAAAGACCCAATTGTCCTTAATTAACATCATTCTATGTATGAATAATTTTTGTCTAACTGGTATATATGTTTTGAGATTACAAATATTTTTATATTTCCTATGTAGCATTCTTCATACAACTCTCTTTTTTTTACCTCTTTAATGAAACTAGTTGTTACAAAAAATTGTTTGAAATAAAAATCAAGTGAAAAGGAATTGGTGGTACAATAAATACGTGGTATGTGCTAGGGCGAATTGGTATTTTTGTCATTTATTCGTTTCGGTTTTTTGATATTATGTTAACTTATATCTTCTCCCACCTTATCATGTTACCTACCAAACATAGGAGAAGAATATTATCCCTCATACCATCTCCTGGGATATCTTATCCCAGGAGATTATATCCTAGAGATTATATCCCTCCTTATCCTATCCCATGAAACAAACGAGGCCTTAAGTGAGTGAGAGAGAGAGCACATGTTTCGAAAATTTCTTTCATTAAAATTACCACATTTATTTAAATCTGATATATTGTTTAGAATTTACCACATTTTTGTTTTTCGGGAGGTCTCTTAAATTAATAAAATTGCATATAGAAAAACCTCCCCATCTTCCAATCCAACTTACCTGAACTTAGATTGAGTAATGATCTGAAGATTTTGCCATGACAAACCTGTCTTGCAGCAGTGATGGAAAGAGTTAGGCATGTTTTGTTGCATTGCATCGTAGTATATCAAGTGATGCAGGAGGTGCTTGATTCGCCCGCATCAACATGCATTGCGGGCTCATGCATGGTGGGAACCATGTGGTATGTTGTGATGCAGATAAACCTATTTTTATGTCATTAATGAAGTTGCATTGTTTGATGCACCCATCTAACCAAATGGCGGATCAAAAAAGATACGCATAAAGCGATGCATGCACCATTTGATTCTACCAGCCAAACACCCCCTTAATGACGAAACACACAGTATATGAGATAGATTCAGATGAGTAATTCGACTTCCATTAAAAGAAAATTGCAGTAAAACATCTCTAAATTAAGCACTTTTCCAGTGATAATTCTTTCAGCACTTTTTCTGCAGCAATCAAAAAAGCTCATCTTCAATAGTTCAAACTTACATAAAAATAGGTAGCAGTACAGCATCTCTAAGATACTTCTCCAGTAATTATTGTTTCAGCAACTGTGCCAAAATGGGTAGCGAAATGCTATGTATCTAATCGCAGCAAAAATTGTCCCCAAGATTTTTTTTTTAAGGGTCTTACAAGTGCATCAAATTATATAAATTCAACCATTCAGTCGATTGGTAGGAAAAAAAAGGATAATGAATGAAAAAAACTCAACAAAATTTCACCTCTAACAAAGAGAAAAGCAAGAACTCAAGTGACAGCAAACGAGCATTGTCCATTTAGACTTTGCAGCATGAAGGCTCTCCAACATCTATTTTCTAGCCGACTCTCCCCACAACTTGGCCTCCGCCAGTGCAAGCCTCCGGTCCTTATGTAGTTCATGCTTTGCTGGTAATCTTCGCCTATTCCCTCCATGGCTTCGAACTTTATCATTGAGATCATATGATCGGGACGCCAAGTAGGACACGGAAGACACCACATCAGCAATCCTTGGTCGATTTTTAGCCTCTGGGCTAATGCATGAGGATGCCACATGTAGTGCTTGACAGAGTGCGTATCGTGGATACTTGCCTTGCAGCTTTGGATCTACTAACATATTGAAATTTGTTGGTTTGTTTAGCATAGGCCTTGCCTGCAAAAGCAAAAAGACATGATTCAAACTCTCGACATTTGCACACATATTATCTCAAATCACCAACTGTATACAAGTTCGAGATCGAGAGAGAGAGAGAGGCGAATTTAATCACTAATATTAGTTATGTAGCCTTACCCATGAAACAAGTTGCACTTCGCGATGATCTTCAGTGATCTCAACGGCCCTCCTGCCTGTAATCAGCTCTAGGAATACAACTCCAAAACTGTACAAATCCGACATGGGTGTCAATCTTCCGGTGACATAATACTCTGGAGCACAATATCCCTCAGTCCCCATCACTCTCGTCGTAACATGAGTTTTTTCGCCTGTCGGACCGTGCTTTGCAAGTCCAAAATCGGAGAGTTTTGGATGAAACCCCTCACCCAGTAGGATGTTGGATGGTTTAAGGTCCCTGTGAATGATAGGAGGGTATGCGATGTCATGCAGATACTGCAATCCTTTGGCTGCACCTGCTGCAATCTTCATCCTTGTAGTCCAGTCCAGAGGTTCCTTATTTGGTGGTAGGTCTGCAAAACAGAACCAGCCAAGTTCTCGATTCTTGTTTTCCAGAAACTAAAAGGATTTTGCTCAGTTAGTTACATTAGATGAACCAAACGGGTATTGTTCTTTTAAGATTATTTCCTGATACTTAAAATAACCTCCTGAATGAAAGGGACAGAAAAAATCAGAATAATTCTATCATACCATGTAAATGATCTTCGAGAGATCCCAAGGGCATAAACTCATAGACTAGAAGGCGTTGAACTCCATCGGCACAATGGCCGATCAAATTAACAAGATTGGGGTGATGCAATGACCTGAGCAAGAGGACTTCTACATCAAATTCTTTATTTCCTTGGGGTCCATTTTCGTCCAGCTGCTTTACAGCCACAAGCTGTCAGAAGGAGGGCACATATATGTCAAGAAAATGAAGTATCCTTGAAGTATAGATACCTCTCTTGCTCCTAAGTGATTTCTGCGCAATTATAGTGCAATTATAGTGCTCTAATTTGAGAACTAAAAGCAAGATTTCTCAGTTTGGATGGAATAAATGACCAAAGTTAGTTTATGACTATAGCTTTTAGGGGCAGTTCACACTTTCACAAAATGGCAATTTACATGTACTTGAATCAAAATTCTGCATGTATCACAAGTTATTACCTGTCCCGTGCTCTCCAAATGACCTTTATACACCCGACCGAACCCCCCTTCCCCTAGAAAGGATTCCGGTGTGAAGTCATTTGTCGCAACTGCTAGTTCCTTAAGAGTGAATTCCCTGACAATGGGTTTTGATTTCCTTCTTGAGCCCAAGTCCCTTTTGGTACCTGAATATCTTCTGGCTTTCACTATATCAGCTCCTGACAATGCATACAAAAGTCCAATTGAAATGGAAATCGCAATTCAAGAAACAGAAAAATCCAATATTTCAAGAAACTCATGCTTAAACCTAAGAATGAAAGCTAACTATTAAAATAAATACATGCCTCTATTCAATTTAAATGAGCTCTAGCATATCAAAAACCACTTGGATCCACATCTTATAAAACAGCTAACTATTGAGAAACTAGAAATTTTCATTTGGCACTTCGATCTCCAGAATGTCAAAAGCAACTCCCAAAAATAGCAATGGATATCATTTTAGCAGTCAATTCTTTCTTCTTCTTCTTCTTTTTCTAAAAGAGCTAAGCCAAACGGCTGCTTACAGACAATTAACTTATCAAAACCCTCCCTAGGGTTGTCGTCATCGAACAAAAACAAACGCGAGAGGTGTCTGGCCTGCTTGGCCAACCTATCAGCAGGGCCATATACAACTCTACTAATGGGCAGAAGAGAAAAGCTTTCTAAGCACTCAATTCATATTGTTGAAGAAGCCTTCAGAGAAGAGAGACTTAGTCAGGTTGCATCAAATAACAATGACATTCCTGAGTGATAACAACAGTGTGTCTAACCTCAGGTTCTCTCAAAACTAAAAGCCCCCATAAAAAACTCAAGCACTAAGCAGCGCAAACCGGATAAAAAAATCACAAACTAACACCAATCAAACAACTGATTCAAAAAAAGCCCCATCTTCATCGAGTTTTGATTCCTTTCTAGCCTTTTCGAACCCGAATCGGTTCTTTAATTCACTCCATCAACCCCTGAAAACCCATTAAAAAAAAATCCACATAAACATCCAAGATCTCTAGTCATCACACTCACCCTTAAACCCAAGAATCAAAATTTAAGCTAGCAGATCAAAACAAACCTAAAAGTTATCGATTCAAATGATCTCTAGTATATCAAAAACCAACTGGATCACACCTCACAATCTACTAAAATGTTGAGCAACTAGAAACCCATTTGCCACACTGTAGGATATCAAAAGTAACTCTCGAGATAGCAATACGTATAAATTTATAATGATAAAGAACATTAAAAAAAACACACACAAACAAAAATATCACAAACTAAGGTCGATCAAGCATACCGAGTTGACGAGGAACCAATGGAAGCTTGGCATCCTCACGCTGCCGATCCTTGGATTTGAAGCACCCCATCTCCTCCTCTCGATCAACCCCGACGTCGAAAAGGCATCGAAAAATCGGATTTTTAACACGAATGTGAGGCGATGAGTCACGTCAGTAACTCCCGCATTTGGGTCCATCTGGATAACTTTCGAATTCGAACGTAACCAACAGGATTTTGGGGGGTTGTTCTCAGCTATGTATTAAATAAATTAATTTATTATTATTATTATTAAGCTTTTTATCGAGCTCGAGCCATGGAGCTTCCAATGAGTTTGGTTTGTTAGCTTATTAGTAGCGAGTTTGAGATGAGTTCGAGCTTTGTTTATTGATGGAGCTTCTTCATGAGCAGTTAATTTTATTTTATTTTTTGATTAATTGAACCGCCAGGTTTGTTCCTGTATAATCGGGATTTCAAATCTCAATGGGGCCCTTTCCTTTTCATAGCCCATTTAAAAACAGCGTAGGGGGTGTTTGGTTGCTTGTATTAGCTTATGCATGCATGAGCTAATGCAACATTTTAGTCTATACTAGTGTTTGATTGACCACTACATTAACTGATGCATGCATCAGCTAATACAAAAGAGTGTTTGGTTGAGCTCTGCATTAACTGATGCATGCATCAGTTAATGCAAAAAGGACCTCAAATGCTGCATTAGCAAATGCAATGCAATGCATTGCTTTAGCAGATGCAATGCACTGCATTGAGCAATGCACTGCATTAGCTTATGTAAGCAACCAAACGCCCCTTTAAGCTTTTCTACACCACTTAACAACCCCGTCGGCCTTTCGATTTACGGTCCTAAATAAATAATAAATATATATATCAACATTATAAGGAGTAAAAACGGTTACAGACGTTTACCTCCTATTAGTTTATTTACATGTATATTTTTCTAAGTTAACTTTGTATATTTTTATCATATTCCCTAGGTTAGTTTTAAATATACATCGTTATAATCATAAGCCAGGAGATTAGTTTTAAATATACATACTTATCTATCTTATAAGATCCAAGGGTAGTTACTTTTATGACTCATCATCTGAGTCATAAACTTATACACACATGACATACACGTGGTATAAAATTATAATTAAAAAAATAATAGTGGCTGATGTGGCGTAAGTTATAATAGAGATAGTGGAGGCGGGCAGTTAGCCGTGCCAAGTGGCACAGGCCCACCACCTAGTATATGTATATATATGAATAAGACATAGTCCATCTCCACATCAAGACACCACACCACACCTTACTAAGGACGCTATCCACTTCAGATGACCAAGCCTTCCTTCCATTCAAGATGTCAACCGCATTAAATGAGTCCGATTCGATGATCACCCGCGTCATGTTCTTCCCCAATGCAACATTAATGGCTTCTCTAATCGCTAGCATCTCCGTGACTAGCACCGAGCCCGCCCACACCGGACATCCTTTCACCCAAATCGAACAGTTGTCCTTCCTGACCTCAACTGCTCCAATCACGCACACATCTGTCAAGGGATCCTTTGACACATTGACCTGAATCACCGGATCATGCCGACCCGATCTCCCCTCGTCAGCCTCCCTTGCCACCGCTGACTTATGGCGCCACAACTCACCCACTAGCCACCCTGCTCTGCTCTCCTCATAACCACCATCGCTTCTTCACCTTTGCCTTCGAAGACAATGGCGTTTTTATCTTTCCAAAATCCCACATAGCATAGTACAATTTTGTCTTCAACTATGCCATGTCGTTACGTGAGAAAGGCTCGGCTAGTAATGAGCATACCTCTTCCAGCTGCCATGGTCCATCAACCTCTCAATGCCCAGTTAGCGCCGCAAGCACCTCATGCGCGAAGCAACATTTTGAGCATCGCGTGATCCAACGTCTCCGATGCCAAACCACAATGTGGGCACTTCTTATTTTGCGAGATCCCGGCCCGCCACAAAGCATCTCTTACGGACATCTCCCTTTACATCACCTTCCAAATAAACTGTTTGACTCTAGTTTGTTAAGAAACATTAACAACCCGAGCTCATCAGTGTTCAAGCTCGACCTGCTCAATAAACGAGTTTGACTCCCCTCACTTTAATGCTTAGTTGTCATACAATTTGATTTATGAATTTAATGAATTTGTTAATTTGAGTAGTTTGTTGAACTGTGTGGGCCAGTGCCGTATGACATGGTTAAGTTATGGGGTTAACCGAAATCATAATTTCCACCTTAGACTAAAAAGTTTTTGCATCTTGATGACTCCAGACAAAACAAAGAAGAAAACCCATCTAACAGTCTCCACCATTGGATTGAACGCCTTACAACCGTTAGATGTAAAGCTATCTTCCCTTGGCCCTCTTATAAGGATGACTAGTGTTAACCCGTGCCCCTGACACGGTTGGGCACGGATCTTTGTCACACACCTTCCCCGAACCATTCCTATTAGCTTTACATATACATAACACGGTTGGGCACGGTGCTAACATGTATTGTTTCTTCTCCAATACTTTATTCTTTTTCTTCCTCTGTTCATAGTAAATGAGGGTTTTGTGATTCCAAAAACAGAAATCCACATTGACTAATAACCAACACCTATTTATGATAGACCCATGCACCTGACACGGTCTCTGAAAAACTTATTAGTTTAGATAATCAACACCTATTTATGATGGACCCATGGTTTAAGAAATCCTATGCTAGAGTCACATAGTATTTCTTGCATAGTGGAATGCAAGCTTTGTATAGTTTACCAGTAGTTCCCTATAAATTTTCGAGAACTCCTATGTTTGTCCAAATACAGTTAATTACACGGTTCATAATTAAGGCACAGGACAACGCTAGATAAGAGCATATCAGCGCAGTTAAAAGCTTATTCCACTATGCAATCTGCCTATTTCTACATAAACATTAAATTGAAGCAAAACCCATCAACTAATGAAAACACCTGCACTCATAAAATAAAAAGGAAAACCAATCAATGCACTCGCAGAAGCAACATCACCAATGGATGCTTGGTTATAAGAACTACTAAAAAAGACACCGTAAAAAGTAAAAAAAAAAAATGTGAAAATCACTTTTAACATGGAATTCAATAACCAACACTAAACTTATGTATTCAATGGGAAACAAATAAATTACAAATTTGTACATTATCAGCAATATGAAACCGAATTCATACACAGGAACATCAAACTCCAAAAATCATTGTCAGTCACAACAAATTAACCTAAAAAATAGCTATCAAAATAAACTATGAAAAAAACTATAAATATAAAATTTCCACCACAAATTACAAATTGAATAGAATATCAAATCATTTACAAATTTCCACCCATAACAAACTCATCCAGACTACATGGCAGAAAAAAAAACAGGGTGGAGGCCATTTCTTTAATTGAAGTCCCACCATCTCTTTAATTGAAGTCCCTTTGCCGGCCTTTGCAAACCAAGCATAGGAGGCCATTTGGAGTCGTTCATGGCACATAAAAGTAAGAGACTAAGAGCATTGTCCAGACTAAGGTGTATAAGAAATAAAAAGGAAACACGCCTGGCACTTCTCAGCCTCCTCCAAATCAAAAATTCAAATCCTGAAAGAAACCAATTAACCAAACATTTAGAAAGGCCAAAGGAGTAAACTTCCACGGACCCAAACGATCAGGAAACCAATAGAAAGAACGAATATCCACCTATCTAAACTTTAAATCATCATAAAAGAAACTCAATTAACAACTCAGATGTATAAGTAAGAGTATTAGACCAGATAGAACACACATGTAGAGACAACAATAAGGTACTCTGGCTTCATCAAATAGTAAGTAACTATAGTGCTGCACAATAGCACATGGACTGCAAATTCATAGTCCGTGGAGAAATGGTTAACCATTCATTGTGATGCATCATCTCAATACTTCATATGATTACCAAATACCAAGTACTGATGGACTACGAATCCAAATGAAAACTGATTACTGGTTTTGCAAGGTTTGGTTCGAAACATCACAAATGAACATGACTTATACATCTACATGTATCTTATAAACAGAAACCACGAAGTAAATAAAAAATTGAAGGTTTCACATAGTGCTTTTGATCGAAAAATTATATGATTTATTTTCTACCCTTTGCTTTATAAGAAAAATATTTAGATTCTTGGGATCAAAAAACCTACGGAATTGAAGGAATGGTTGAAGAGAATAAAAATAGAGAGAGAAAGAAATTCCGAAACTAAAAAGAAAACCATTATTGATATAGAAACATAAAGGTCATATAGCATGTAGATGAATTTTAACAACAACAGCCAAGCTTTCTTCAAACATTGGAAAGCAAAAGGTTGTCAATTTATTGAGTTCAGAATTTGGGGTCTTACATGTAGGGGAACACAAAATAAGGGAAAAAAGATCTGAAAGGCCAGCCAAGATACTTATTTTATCAGTCTGTCCCTACCTTTACCCATGTATTGGGTTGCAGTTTCTTGATATCGATTTGGAGATGGCAGTGTTGAAAATTTGAAAAGGCAAATAGAAACACAGAAGACCCATTCACAGTTTGAAACTGAAAAGGCAAAGGTGATAAAGAAAAGAAGGTCTGAAGAAATAGAAGGTCATGTTCTTCTTCTGAGATTGTAGGAAAGAAATGAGTCTTATGAGTGATTCTAAGAGTGATGAGGGAAAGGTCCCTAAACATTGGAATACGTCATCTCAAGTAAAAAAAAATATCATGAACCTAAAATGTTCTTTGAAATTTCCACTTTTCTGTTAACATTGTTGGGTGTAGATCCTCTAATCAACTTCAATAAGGGTACTGTGATCAATGTGCATGAATTTGCCTATTGTGTCCTAATTTGTGAGAGTAATAAAGTGAGAGTAAGGCTGTTGTGGTGGCTGCCTAGTTGCAGAAGAGCTGTTATATTTTAGAGAATGAATAGCAGAATTGCAACATGGCAAAAAGAAAATGAATTTAAGAACAGAGCAACTAATCTTGGCAGCACATTGGAAGTACAGCTAAACAGAGAAAGGTACCTAACTATTAGGAATGTATTCTAAATTATTGCTACAATCCTGAGAAAGCTTGGGATTGTAGCAGTATGCAACAGCCTATCTCTAAGTATTGTACTGCTGGTAAGTTTCAGCTTTTAATATCTGCAAAAGCTATAGAGACCACATATGGGCATCTCCATGACATTGTAGGATAAAGAAAATACACCAACTTTGGATGACAGAACATGCAAACATAGACGCATATGAATAAAATCTTGCAATTGGGGAAAAAGGTAGATAACATTGGGTAGGTTTGATTTTGGATCTTGCAATAACAAAACCATGATTTCAACCTTTCATTCTTAAAACCTAAACCACACAGTGGGACATCGAATGGTGCGAACCATATTCTAAATAAAACATTGTCGGTAGTAACCTTTGGCATGCCAGGTAAAACTTTGTATGTGTGCAAACCAATTTCTTTACTTTAGAAGCAGAGATTGAATAAAAGAGGAGATGACCTTCATTTATTGCAAGTGCAAATTAGTTCTAAGAACAGAAGGAGCTATCACTATAAGGATGATAATCACAGCATAGTACTAATGAATGGACAACAAATGTAGCTTGATAAAGTTGAAGGCAAAAACCAAGAAATGACCAAATAGAACCAAATTAATTAGCCGTGAAACATCCTCGGCTGAACAGTTAATTAGAGGGAAGAACCAACACAGAAGTTGCTATTTGGGTATATGAATGCAAACTATATAGCAATTGCAATTGTGGTAGCCTAGCTATGTACTTCATATAACTGGTCATTCACACCCTATTTTGCTTATTTGCTGGATGATCTCTCACAGACACATAAATAAGAATTCAATGTCATTGAAAAGAAAAGAAAAGAAAAGGCATGCATCTAGAACTAAAGAAGTGTCATATGTCACTGTTTTTCACTTCTATTTTGGATAAACTGAAAACTCGAATCTTATGATTTTTCTCAACAACCTAGATATATGCATTATGTTTTTATCTTGATGCAAAAGAATCTTGTCAGCAACTATTCTACATTTGCCAATCATAGCAAAATCCTACCTACCCAACACCAACATACTTGAATAAATTCATTCCAACATTGCATCGAAAACTTTAAAAGGAGCTATTATTATGGTTTATTCTCAGAGGTGACAAACATACAGAAAGAGGGAGAGGAGAAGATGCTGACGGGATGAAGAGAGGAAAACAGAGGGAAAGCTCACCGGAGATATGGCAGTGATGGGTGCGGCGAGGCTTGGACGACAGTGGGGATGTCAAGATCGGCAGGAGATGAGCGCAGAGGATGCAATGAGGACGAAGGAGGTTTCTGGGTGGAGGGCAAGGAAGGTTGAGGCAATAGCGATCTCCTCCGCTGATATTCTAAGAGCAACAACACCGTAAAAATTGGAGAAGATCTAACCTGCGGAACCGCAAACATCCCCAATATCCAATCCACCCGCTGGTCCCTCCCAGCCTCCTCCCGCACCCTACCGACGCTCCGCGATCCTATCCATTCTCGTTCCTTTTCTCCACGCACGCACTGCACGCGAAACGCCGCCGCCGATGACGAAGCCTCTGTACTCGTGTGGACAGCGCGGTAGTCGATGCCGGAGAGGGAAAGTAGCATGAGACCAGACGCCAAAGCCGGCCGCAGCAAGGCTTCGACGACAGCGGGGATGTCGATATCGGCCGGATCCGGCGATCCGAGGAGGAGGAAGCGAGCACAGGGGATGTCTCGATCGACCGGCCGCCAACGACGTCGACCGCCAATGCCATAAAAAGCATGATAGCAACTGCAACGGATGGAGGAGTGGAAGACCTCTCACCTCTCCCTTTTCCCATCACCGGAACCCATCACGATCTGGGGAGAAGAAAATATTAGAATTTGTGAGGAAATGCTCTAGTTTCTTAACAACATTCTTCAAAGGAAAAAATCATGAAAACAGAGAAGAAATTAGATGTTAGTGGTTCATAGGAAAATGGGATTTTTTTCGTCGTGTTTGGTGGGTTTCTTGGAAGAGGAAGATAGAGTGGATGCCAAACCCCCACCCTTCCGGTTGGTGAGCCACCAGTGCTTCTTCTCCGAAGCCGACGAAGAAGCCTAGGCGGCCGCCATGGCTCCCCAAGCATCACCCTCCCCAAGAGCGAGATGGGCACCTACTCCCTTCCCTAAAAGCTTTCCTCTCTGGCAAGATGCCCCCCGCACCTCGGTCTGTCCCTCACTCCCCCCACGGCCCCGCGAACGGATTCCACCGCAAAACCAACTACGGCGTGCACGGAGAGTGGGGAGGTTAGGCTGCTCGGAGACGGCATGCTCGGGAAGGTGTGAGTAGCGGATGAGAAGAGACGAAGAGAGAGACGGCTGGCGATAGGGGAGTGGATTCGGGGAAGAAGATAGGCGGTTGGCGAGAGGGGGGAGTGGAACGGGATCCGAGGGAAGTGGGTGGGGTGGTGGGGGAGAAGGCTCTGGCCACGCAGGACGTCAGTAGGACATAGAGTGGGGGAGGCTCTGGCCACGCAGGACGTCAGTAGGACATAGAGTGACATTAGGATGCCACTGGGACAACAAAGTAACTGTCGTTCTGTCATATAAGAATGATGTTAGAAAACTGAAAACTGATAACCTATTAACTTCACATCAATCTGGTTCTTCTCCTTCTCCAGTGCCTGCCTTTCTTAACATCTGATTCATGAATCTGGTGATTCTAAATTTCTCAACTTTAGTATTTGGCTGGAACGCACCGAATGACACCAAAGCTACTAATTTTACAGCCATCTGGCTAAGCTTCTCCTCGAGCCGCTTAGTTGTCTCAGCAATTTGAATCCAGTGATTCTAAATTTGTCAACTTTAGTACTTAATAGGACTGCGCTAACATTTGATTCATGAATTTGGTGATCGGTGATTCTCAATTTGTCAACTTTATAATGCTCCCAACCTTATCGGATCGTGTGGATCCGAACTGACTTGACCCGACCCGACCCGACCCCTACTGGATCAGAGATTACAAATCATAAACGGGAGGTGTTTTATGAAAAACGCTGTTATCGACCATTTGTACTGATCTCGAGGCAGGATAAACGATGGATCCGGCCCATCCGCGAAGTCCCACGAGAAGTACACCCTCACATAGCTGCTTGCGCCACGTGTCCTACTTCCCTCGTTCAGTTACAATACTGAAAACCTGGGGGTGTTTTCTGCAAAATTCGGTCACGAAAACCTCCCAGGTCCTCCCTTATTTGAAAACTAGGGACGAAACGCCTCTTCGTATATGCCCATCGCGCGTGAAACACACCTCACGCGAACTCGAGTGGATATGCGTCCATCAGCTACACGTACCCATCTCGAGGCAGAATAAACGGTGGATTTAGCGAGTCCCACGAAGGTATGGATTAATCATATATCCAGGGAGCTGCTGAGGCGCCACGTGGCATCCCTTCCCTCGTGCTCTTCTCCAGGACAGCCAAATAGAAACCCCGCAGCCCCGCCCCTTCTCTCTCTCTCTCGCCTTCCTATTCCCAAGAGAGATCCTCACTAAAACCTTGGTTCTCCTCTATTTTTCTTCGAATTAGAGGGAAAGAACCCTAATTTCGTCGATTGGGCTGACTGTGGTCCGGTTGCGATGGGGTAGATCGCGGGGATTTCCTCGCGGTCGGCCCCGGATTCCACTTATCCGGTCGAGTTCTTACTGGTAGGTGTTCTTTTCTTCTTCTTCTTTTTGTTTGGAATTCGATTGTTGAAGTATTCGAGGGCTTGGTTTTTTGATAAAGTTGAGATTTGTGGCTATTTCGTTGGGCTTTTCTCGTGATCATGCAGTCTTGCACTTCTTTTAGTTGTATTCAAGATTGCTGGTCTCGAGGAGTGTCTTATTGGTTTTTTGGTTTCTTTTTCCCTTCAGGATTTCGTTTCTTGGAGAAAGCGTGACCATTTCTTCGGGGTTTTCCGTGGCCATGCATTCTTGCAGTTCTTTTAGTTGTAAAAAGGAACTGCTGGTGTCGAGAAGTGTTTTCTTTTTTTCTCCAGAGTTTCGTTTCTTAGAGTCTTCGAGGGCTTAGTTTTTGGAGAAAGTTGAGATTTTGTGCCCATTTCTTCGGATTTTGTCCCTGATTATGTCGTATAGCAGTATCCAAGAAATGGTGGTCTCCTGAAGTGCTTTCTTTTCATCTTCTTAATTTCGTTTCTTGGAGTTTTGGAGAGGTTCGTTTTTGGAGAAAGTTGAGGTTTAGTGAGGATTTATTGGGGTTTTTACCGTGGTCATGTAGTCTTGCAGTTCTTTTAGTTGCATTAAAGAAAGGTTCTTGGTTATACTGATAGCATTGCTCTTTGTTGTCTCTATAGTTGTCTCTTGATTCTTTAATGTGTTATGTTCAAGAATGCCAGAGTCGAAAGCTTTTTATATTTCTCTATCTTTTTGGCATGATACTCTTTGGCATTTATATGCACTTGTATTGCTTCCATTTTCGTGTTTTGCTTTTGATTGGTTGTTGATACCTGATGTACAAGCTTTATGCATCCGATCATGGATCAGATAGATTATTGCTAGTGGGTTGAGGAAACAGGACATGACAAGTTGCTAAGGATATCATGTAGCTATCTTTGGAGGAAGTTTGCTTTTATGGTAGGGCTGTTTACCCTTCCAATCTCTAGGTATCTGCGATTTTTGATATGTTGAAAGTGCCATTGAGGGGAAAGTTTTATGAATGCAATATGTGGCTGAAGATGCTTGGCAAAGGGAAGTGCACACCTGCCGATTTGTTGCCTTACTACCCCCATTACTGAAGGAGAATCCAATCCAGATATTTCCTGAAATTGAGTTGCCGTGTAGATTGGTTGTGGTATTCTCTGCACCTGTGGTTGTAGAGTAGTCACTGATTCACAGATTCCTTACACGCTTCGTACATCTTGCTTACCCCTCCAACTTGTCTATCTTATCTCATCCTTTGTCACTTTATAACATCCCTTTGGCAGTTCCATGTGATCTTCAGAAGGCTTGAAATGATTGATGTCATTCTATTCCCAAATCTTGTCGTCCATGATTCAAGATCTCCTATTAAGGCTAGATTGGTAAATGAATGCCTGATAAGTTCCTTCCATGCTTTCTTCATTTAGCTCATCTTACACTTATCCAACTATCACTTTGCAAGGCAGATATGAATGGTAGGCGAATGCAATTCGTTATCAAAATGGGCTTACAATCATATGTTTATTTTTTGGGTGTATAGACACATGAAAAAAGATCTGTCTGTTCCTGTTTATAACATATATATGTGTTCCCTATAAGAAATGATAGGTTGAGAACATTAATAGGTTTTTTGGATTGTCGCTTTGCAGGACTGGTATGGGGTCACGGGGTTAATGGGTGGTTGCGTTGTTGGCTCTCAAACGTCTACAAATCTAATGTGTGCATTCTCAATGTTATGGTTTGTGAAGATACTATAGGTTGGAAGTTTTATTCTTGAAGATCTTTGTGCGTGATGGTGCTCTTTTAGGCGCATTTTCTAACAAATTTGGAAAAATGATCATGATAATGTATTGATGTCTACAAATTTGTATGAGGATTTATGTTTTCTTGTATTTGGTTGGACTATATGTGCTGAGTTGCTTTTCCTTTCTCAAGCAGACTGTACCAAAAGTTGGGTTGTTTTTTTATTTGAGCTATTCAATTGTTTTAAAATCCTGAGTATTAGAAATTCTTAAACTCATACATTGTATTTTCTTGTGTAGGTTATCTGTTTCAGTCAACTAATTGGATCTCTTACGAAGTAAATGGAGTTTAATGGGAGAATTTTGACGGAGAAGCTTTCAAAGCTAAACAATTCCCAGCAGAGCATTGAGAGTATCCTTTCAGCTTAGAAGTTCAACTATCTATAGCAATTAAAGTTTAATTTCTGTGTTTTGCCTAGACATGTCTACTATTACCATAAAGTCAAGGGCATACCTATTGTCATTAGTTTTGTGTTGACTATCATAAGAATTTGCGAGTCCTTTAATGTGCTTCCAATGATGCCACCTTCTAATTATACCTTTCATGTCACTTTTGTGCAGATTTATACGCCATAGTGATCTAGAACATAATTGAAGTGTCAATAAACCTGTAAAGTCTATGCAACTTATTTTCTTACTGTTAATCTGTTTCTTAGCACCCATATGTTGCTATACTTTTAATCTGCAGAGGCATATAAAGACTTTTCTACCTGCTCATCTCTATAGGTGTACTTTATTTACTATGTCGAATGTTTTATTTTAGATATTCGATCTTGTCTTAGTTGTCTGCTTCACCTGCTTTATTGAGTAACTTGGAGCAGAAGGTATCTTGTTGGTTCTCTTCTCTTGATTTTGTGCATTTTTGACTGTTATTATTATCCTGGTGTAGAAGGTTTTGGTCTCTTTTTATTTATTTGAATCAAGGACAGTGCTGTTGGCACGTGTATTGCTGTTATTTGACTGTCAGGATACTTGCCGGTCAGCATGGTATGTGCTGATACTCGGCATGGCCCTGTACAGCCAGCATGGAATTCTTCAAGCTCCAGCAGATGTAGCAGCATGGGGTCTGTACCGCTAAATTGTGCAATAACGTTACGAGCATGATCCATTCTGATTGGCTCAGACTAGCACGGCAAATTTTTGGTGGGTAGGGCAGTAAGCGGAACGCCTAGGAGCAAATCCTTGATATTTTTGTCCTCTATCCCTAATTCCAGACGGAGATATTTCCTTGGGCAGAAAAAGAAGGAAGGTTATTCTGTCCAGGAAATATCGAGGCCGACTCAATTTTAATTTACTCTTTCCATGCATATTGGGAGGAGAAAATGCTTTTATAGAACCAATAAAACTGGGGTTTATCCTAATCTAAGCAGTCCCTATCAGACGACTGCAGGGCAATCTTTTAACATACGTGCATTCTTGGGTGACCCTCATCATCTTTCTTGCCTCACAAGAGCTCTCCTTCAGAGAGGTACAATGGTCTCTTGCTCTTATAGGCTGGCATCAAGTTAAGGGAATGTGTCTTTAGTGATCCAGGTGACATCAATAATTGGACGCCCCCACCATCCGATCCTAGTTAAAAAAGCGAGTTTGACAACCTTGGATTGGACTTTCTCTAATTGGATTGGCTGGACTTGATTTGACGCGATTGACTCAGATCCATTAAGCTAATTTGATTAGCTGCCAATTGGTTTGGGATACCATTATTTAAGGGATTTGTTTAGTTGCCCAAGGATCTTTTCGATTCCTGGACGAGGATAGCGTCCTAGAGAAGGAAGGTGGCGAGGGGAATCAATTGTCATTTAAGAGGTGGCTAACGGTGATGGTGCCATGATGCTAGGTGACTCTAGCGATGATGCAGTTGAGCAAGATGCTGGACAATGAGGAGCGGATTCGGTGTTACACATAATGACACAGTGGTCACCCGAGGGTGGCAATAGAGGATGGGTGATGGAGGAGACAAAGTCGACGAAGGCCAGCAGCAGTGATAGATGCTGGTGTTGTCGAACATATGTCCACATCTGGGTATTCCCATCACGTACATTCTTTTGCTTAATTTAAGAGAATCATCATATCTGTTCACTTGCTTTTGAGTTGTTTCTTTCTCTTCAACTCATCTTTGGGTTTGGACTTAACAATATTAAGCTCTCTCACATTGGTGTATCTTCCATCGGAAGAACGCAAAGCAGGTTGTGGAAACTTGGAACCATCAGTTCTACTGCTCTCCAAGGGAACAAAGAGTCTCTTTTCTCTTTCTTGCTAATGATATTCTGCAGAATAGTAGAAGAAAAGGTTTGGAATATATCTCTGAATTCTGGAGAGTTCTTCCTAATGCACTTGTTGATGTAATTGTAAAGGGAGATGAATTTGGAAGGAAGGCTGCATTGAGACTGGTATGTAGAGTGGTTTTCTATTCTTTATTATGATCATATTTTCCTGAATTCAGTGCAGTTTTCATTCTGTTCTTTAACCTTGTATTCGACTATTCTACTGTCAAATCTGCTTTTGGTTCTCCAGCTTATCTGTGTATAATTCAGCTTTCCAATCTGCTCTTGGTACTACATATCTGTCTCATTCATGTTGGCACATGTAGAATTTGCACATATCCATGCTTGGGTGGTTAGCTGGTAATTAAGCTAAAGAGGACCAATAGTTTGAACTCTATTTGTGTAAAGTAATGTATCCATTTTGATACTAAATAGCAGTATGCCTGCCGCATTCATTATAAAATAGTGGTGTAATGAAGAATGTTCGAATTTACAACAGGTTTTATGTACTTAATGGTTGTTGTTTGTTAAACATTCAAATGCATGTGTTTACTGTGCTACTTGCCTTGTTCATGCATTCTTGCATGGTAAGTGCATTTAATGATTCTAGAAGTATCTACACTTTTGCTAAGGTATATTTGTTTGTATAATTTAGGAATGCTAGCTACTTTATCAGTATTTACTTATTTCTGCTGACTCCTACAATCTGTCTCTTATCATGACATCATTGGAATATAATTGTACCATAGGTTTTCAAATATTGCCTTTGAACAGCATTAAATTAAAGTCCACATAAGAAGTGAATTGTGATCATGCCCCTAGGCATGCAAACTCATGTCTGATCAAGTGAGTATATTGAGGCCCATAAATGTCAGCCAGATTTTCATTTATCTTTGGTTCAGTAGGGTACTAACTGTGTACCGCACCTAATGCATTGCCGTCTATGCAAGAAGAGGAGTCTATGCTATAAAAGGTGAGAGATTGATTGGATTTTTGTTTATATGAGTAAATTGGATGCTTGGAACCATTTAGATGAGGTGTCGTACATGGATAGATGATTTAAATCATTTGACATGCCGGAGTGTAATTAACTTTAAGTTATCATCTATGCTAGATTTTTAACGTAGAAACATAATACCATTCTCCCTTTTGCGAACGATGGCTACATATATGTATGAACAACTTTTTGGTTAAGCACTCGATCTTTAGGGTGTGACAAGGATTTGTGTTTTGTGGCACATTTGAGTATCCGACCATCTCTTTGTATGGTATGTGTTATGTTCCACAACATGACACAAGCTGAGTCCTAGTTGTGTTGACGGCACGGAGGCAAGCCACACTTCGGGTGTCGTGGACAACAACAGTTTGTTGCTGGTGATACTTGTCTAGAAAAGGCAAAAAGTGGCGAGAAAAAGAGGATATGGGAGAACGAAGATTCATCACTCACTGCTACTGGTGCTCCTTCGATGTCGTGTGCGGGCCTCCACGTGATGCTTGTCGTTGGTAGGCTTTCGATCGAATCTAGCGACAGAGGACATGGGCTGGTCTTGCTCTAGGGGTGGTCTTGGTTTAGGAGGCTTGTGAGTTCATCCATGGCGGCATCTTAATGGATCAAGCAGTAGCGCAAGGTGGCAAAATTGCTCGAGCTCAAAGAGAAAGATCATAAAGAAGAGATGTTTTATGAAGATGGAGGTTCTATGGAGAGAGATGAATGGATTTGGCAAAAGAATTTGCACATGGGCATTCTATAGCGCATAGCCGCATACTGTGGTGGTTAGGGATGTCACCCTTTTCCCGTGAGGTCATGGGCTCAAATACCCTCTAGGGGGACTAGGGGCCCTAAGTCGGGGCGAGAGGCTTGTTTTTTTCGTAAAAGAAATTGTACCTGGTTTATTTTATGTCACATTTCCTTGGCAAGACATCTTATTTATCTCAACATTGTTGGCTCAATTTGCGTTCATGGATTTAGCTTCTTGGCAGTTTTTAAATATTTTTTCATGAACCTCCACATTCATTTTATTGCCAAACTAAGTTAATGCCTCCTTGTTCAGATGGCACAAGGTGTTTCATAATACTTTTCCATTAAGTGCGATGCACAAGTGGAATGTTTTGTTACTATGGCTCCTCGAGTGGTTTTGGTTCGTGTTTCGACTGAAACAGATAACAAGATCTCAGAAGGATTTATGGGCCTGTTTGGATGGCTCGGTATCCGGCGAATCCAATGGATTAGAGGAATGGCGTATTCCTCATCTCTTTAGTTGATCATTTGGCAACAGATGCGGATTCCGGAAAAACAGAATCCGCCAAGCTGCGGATTCCATCCGTGGCGTGTGCTCAAATTGAGCGGACGCCACGAATGGAATCCGCGCCGCGGATTCCATCCCGCGGATCCCGTTCCATTCCGCATTCACCTCTTGCCAAACACGCCCTATATGAATACTGATAGGAAAGAATGCAAGCAATGGAGGATTGTCGTGCCAAGGGCACGTATCACACCAGTCTCTGGTTGACACAACACGTTTCGAAACTTGACACTGACTTTGTGCTAGCAACGCAGCTTTTTTGAGCTTATACGTCGACATGAGATTAATCGTCGATATAGGCAACGTGCCAACATCTTTGCTGGCATGATACGTCAGTCTGCCAGTATGTGCCAACCGACACGGCAATCACCGTAAGGGATAGTACCATTCTTACATATGCCTGTATCGATATCTCAAAAAGTGGAGCAAACACGAAGTTGGCGTGTTTCCTTAAGTGGAATGAAGCCCGAAGTGAAGTCTTTTACTAGAGTGACCAGGTTCAGCTCACTTTAATATTTTTGACTGACCAAAATAGGTGGCCAATTGAGCCGACCATGGCCATTCTCGTAAGAGACTTCACTTTGGGCCTTGACTCCTATCAATCGAAACGCCTGTAATTAAAGCAGTTATCGAGTTGATCAACTAGCCAAATATATGTCCGTGCTTATTAGATAGTACTGTGCTTAAGCTTAATGTCAAACAGATTTGTGTCAGTAGGACTGTTCAATTCATTCGGTTTGAATGGTTTTGCTTTAAAACTGTATTCTTTGCATGCTTTTCTAGGCTCTCATGGCTGTCCTTAGGTCTAGCCAACAGGCCTACTAGTTTTCGTTTAAGCTGTTTCAACCTGTTTCCAATCCGTGGAAGAACATTTTTTTGGTCTATGCTCATGTTTTCCGCCTTGCAAATATGGGATGGTAGTGATTAGCATTCACATTTACTAGGGGTCAAGTATGCGGTTTTATCATACTTTAATTTTTCTGCAAATGCGACTATCAGTCTTAGTTGGAAGGTACCTTTGATTATTTGTACATCAGAGGTAAATCTTTTGCAAACCATGTATGGTAATTGCCAAGTTGGATTATTGTTTCTGCCAATCCTTATAAGGAATATGCCAAATTCAGGTTTTGATTGCAATTTGCAGCCCCAGAAATTTGAGATGATTTTTCATTTTAATTACAAGTTGAACTGGTTGATCGACGGATACACTTATTTCAGAAGAACACATGCAATTCATATCAAATTTCAGATTTTGTTGCGATTGGAGATGCTAATATCTTTATGTCATCATCAATGATGCTAATTAACAAGTAGCTCGCTAGTATATATTATGACGTTAATATTGGTTAAAGTGGCTGTTTTGGCTGGAATACAAAAAAGGTAAGGTTTTGGTTTCACCTCTAGCTAAAACGGGTTTGTTTTGAAAAAACAAATGGATCTGCTATGTGGCAACACCATTCCGGTATGGGCATAAAGTTGCATCTTCTGTTATCAGGATGTTTTTCCTGTGATATTTGCTATTAACTTGCTGGCTAATAGCGTAAATATCTATTTGCATTTCACATCTCAAGATTGATTATCAATGTGAAGGTAAAGTTCTATAGAGTATTTCTATAATGATTTAAAGATTCATTATGTGTTTGGCATTCCGTGTTGTGGACTATGACATCTTTTAGGCAATCTTACATACTTTAAGAGTAGTTATATCTTGTTTCATAGATAACTCTTTTTCTTTATTTTGGGAGTTCTGAATTTTGCACTCCTCTTTCCAGATTGACATTTGGGAAGACCGGAAGGTCTTTGGCAGTCGTGGGCAAATTCTTAAGGATGAAGTTTTGGGGAGAAATCCAGCGATTCAGAACAGACTTGCGAAAAACATTGCTCATAAGGTGGGAGGAAATTAAGTTGAAATGCATTAACTGTGATATTTTTGAGGAACTATAATTAGTTTTAGCATATAGCATACACCCAAAATTATGTTTACTTTGTGCGCATTCATGGGCCTTCTGCATTTATTGAAGTTTGAGCAATTGCTATATATTTTTGCCGTTTAAACATTTACAGAAACAGCTTGTTGGAGAAACACTGGAAAGGCTTATCATATGCATTGAGCATATACAATCTGGAGCTGTCCATGAAGATACTTTAATTGGAAAATGCCAAGCTGCCATTAGCAGCATTGAGAGGGTGGAGAAGGAGACGGGCTCTGATTTTAACTTAGGTAAATTTTGTACTTATGTTTTTGCGCACTTGGATCTATTTCTAATTTGGATTACTCAAAAAGGAGGATTTACTTTCTTCTTAAGTCGCCAGCACCAGTGGAGCGACAACCCTAGTGGAGTTAATGTTCTTAAGATTTTCTTCATGTTTCATTGAATCTATGATGCTGTTGCAATGAAATTTGGGAAGATTGCTGTATTATTGTTGCGTTTATGCCTTATTTGCTTTAGCTGGTCCTTTTCTTTGTGGTTGCTTGCTTTGTGGCCTGTATCATTCATGTCAGCGATTATCTGTATGTTATTCCGGTTTTCTCTTATTTTTTCTGTACTGCATCATAATTACATAATCAATGGTTTTCTGATTGATCAACCAGCCAAAGGATGTCATATTAGCTGCCTGTACTTCTTTCTTTTTCTTCAGTTGTATCAGCATAAGTTGGCACTTGTCCTTGCCTCTGAACTATGAAACCTTTTTAAGATATTGTATTCTCCACAAATCAAGCTTTGACAAGAAATGTATTGACTTTATTAAGTGGGAATCATCTAAATCATTCTTGGCGTTCAGTATTTATTGTCCGTTCTTGTCTTTTACTGGTATGTTGAAAGTATTCCGGTGTCTATTGGCTAAGTAGGAAACCTCAGTGGCTCTGGATTAGCACGTGAGTTACAGCAGCATCAAGGCATGCTAGGAGAAGGTATAGAGCAACTGAAAGCAGCTGAATCATCAAGAACAACTTTGTTGTCTCTTTTACGAGAAGCAACCTGTGAGCAGGTGGGTCAGCTGATTATTTTCATTGGCTAAAGACTTGGAAGGGCTTTAAACTTTGTGTTTTTAAGACTTTCTAAAATCTGGCCTTGCTACTTTTGTAGGAGTTCCAAATTGAACACCTTCGAAAGCAACTTCAGGTACTTTTCTTACACAGGCATTTTACCTCATTATGGGGAATCATATTTCCTATGTATGCAATGATGATGTTTAAGTTACTGAAGCAAATTGAGTGCATATATACACTTCCGTGTTCCTAGAAATGGACAAGTACATATCTGTGATTTTTCAGTTGTTGGAGAGTAGGACCAAATTGACATATACCTTGTATCAGCATGTTGGTACTGACAATTCTTTTACCTTTTTACAAACTTTTGCATTCCACTTTGACTAAATGAAATATCTGTTGGTCATGTTGAATCGGATGTGTCGTGTTTGATATGCTGACAAAATGCTAGTTATTTTGCTTTTCATACTTGTAAAGAAGCTTTCTTGTGTATTTGATTAGAGGGATTTAATCTCGAAAAATTATTTAGCAGAGAGGTTTGGAAAGACTAGAACTTCATGTCTTAATCTCAAGACGGCTTTCTCTCATCTCTCATTTTGCTTTTGCTTTTGCTTTTGATTGGTTATGTACGGACTGCTGTTTGATTTTAGTTAGAAGAGGTGTAGTCGATATTAAGCATTCATAAGTCCTATCGGTCAGAGTATTTGTTGTTCCTTATGTGTTGCTTCTTGTCTTGAAAGGGTCCATGTTGAAGGTGTAATGCTTAGTGTGTCCAGATCCATGTTGAAAAAGTATGTTTTTTTCACCTTCACGTTAGAGGAAGAGTTCATAATTTTTGGATGACAGTGCCTGTGATGTTTGACCCGAATTTTCGCTGTAAAACAAACGGCAACTCTAGATGAATCAAGTGTGCATCACCTAGGGACGACTGATTGAAGAAAAGGCAGATAGATGGCACATCTTGTGGAGTAAGTTGTTAACTTTAAGGTCATGTGTGCTTATGCATATGGTGTGGAGGCATTTTCTTTTGCTTCTGCACGGAAGAGTTGTCCATAGCTAGAGCAGGAATGATTTTAAAGCAGTGATTGAGATTTTGCTGAAATCGAATTATTCTTTGAACTGATTAGTTATGTGCTACTTCATGTGTTTTATCTCATTTCTCTTGCTAGGCTCGCTAACCAACTTCTGAGTTTTTATTTAAATCATCTCTTCGGGTGAAGGTAGCATAGGCTAAATGCTTGACAGATACTGTTAATAAAGGGCATTTTCTGAGTTCATGTGAAATCCTGTGTTCTATATTGAACTTCTCTTATTTACCATCTGTGGATTAATTGCTGTTTATGTATTTATTTGTCAGGCAGTTCAGTCACGGTTCGAACAGGTCGGCAATATCAGCCGACATGCTCCGAGCTCCATCTCTGAGCAGCTACCTGCTGATCGAAGGCTGAAAGAAGTGTCGGCCTTCCCTGATGCGTCTCATGGTTTTGCTGCTGAAGCTGGAAATCGCTCCGAAGGGAAAGATCATTTGATGCATGTAAGGTACGCTCAGGGCGCTGAGGATCAGTCTCATGCTGAAGAAGAGCACAAGAAGACGGCGTCTGCTCCAGCACCGGAAAGTTTCAGAGCATCAACCTCACCTGTGGAAGGGCTCTCTCATGTATCCCTGGCTTCTGAGGGCATCATCGCACAGAACTCAGAAGAACCCCTTCCTTCTGACAGCAAGAAGCCTAAGCTAGACAACAATGGGATCTCTACTCTTTACATCCCTCCGCCCCAGCCAGCATTTCCGCTGTACCCACATCCTGACATGCTACATCAGCCACAGCCACCACCACCGCCCCCGCCCACACAGCCGCCCATGCCACCGCCACCGCCTCCTCCCCCGACCGCCTCTCCACCCACACCTCCGGGGTTCCTGCCCCCAGCAGGTCCCATGCCAGGTGGCCCATACAGCTATAGCCTAGCCCCGCTGCAAAGGCCGGCTCCTTTCCTGAGCTATCCGATGGCTGGCATGCCTCCTTACCAAGTTCCACCAAACCCTTACCAGGGGATTCAGGGGCCAGACAATGTTGTTGGCTTCTTCGGACAGCCGCCACCAATGCCTGGACAGCTGCCAAGGCCACCAGTGCCACCGCCGACCTCCCGCCCATAGATACAGAGACTATACAAACTATGAGGGGTATTTAGCCTAACTGTCTTCACAACTCTGCTTCATTGTGATATACTCACCCGCTGTACTCTGTACAGTAAACCTGATGCTCCAACCTGATTTAATTACAGGGATAATTTAGCTGGATATTATTGCATTAAATTCGTTCTTTTTCATGTTCTGTACCAGCTGGGATAAGACTGTAGCAAATGTGCTATATCTCATCTTTTTTGAAGGCTAGCTTAGCTAAACTTTTGTTCTTTCATGGAACTTGGTAGCTTATATTTTATGTCAAGGAGATGCCTCTTTCAGAAACTTATTATGTGTCTCTCTTGGTTGAGTATATTTACCTTCAATATTTTCTCAGAAAGCTATTTTGGCAACTACATTGCTGCCATTGTTCCCAGGCTCCACACACACGAGTACACCAGCTCCAGCTCCTTGGCCCATCTTGCATCCCACCGGCTTAGCAAAACATGCCAGGAATCCGTCCAAGTTATCTTAGCATGCAGTCCGTGTCCACTGTCCAGCGTCAGGATGTCTGCCGGTATGTTTGAACGTTGGCAAAGTGTCTTGTGTTACAGACCGACATGATAGTCCTTAATTCTTCTGTTCATGACGAGCTCTGTGTGTTGGATACTTCTAGTTGTGCCCAATCCGTCTTTCTTTTATTATACTATACGTAAGAACTAAGTTAATTGGTCCTCCTAATTATCTTCTAATTAGAACAACTGTGATCTATGATTCATTGCTTTGCTAGTTTGCTCTCTCCGGTCACGTCATCATTCAATGGTTTTTAATTGCCACGTCACACATCAAGAATTGGGACCTACACGTTTCTCGTGCTGGAGGGGAAACTTGGACTAAAAATCATGGGGGACACGTGGCGCTCCTTTGATGCGGACGTTTGGTGAGCCGACGGCCCACCGAAAGACGCTATCCCGCGACCTCCCCAAATGCCCCTTTCCTCTCTCTGTCTCTCTCTCTCTCGCATCTCCCTCTTCTCGTCCTTATCTCGCTTTCTCGAGCCCGAAACCCTAGCCCTAACCCTACGTCGGTTTACTAATATATATCATAGGAAGGGGGAACGGTAGCTGGATTCCCCTGCGATCTTTCTTCCCGAGGCTTTGCGTGGAGGTCTGAAAGCCCTTTGCTTGATTCGATCTGGAAAGGTTAGGTTCCTTATTTTTTCCTTGAATTTTCTCCTTTGGTTAGGTATCGTTTAACTGGTTCTTGTGTCGATTTTTAGGGTTTTCTTATTGCCGGATGAAACCATGGCGCTAGTTTGAGGATCCTAGAAAGGAAAGGCGAGGCCTTGGGTTTGGCGTGGATCTCGATCTCGAGGTTCGATCTCTATAGCTTTGGTTTATTTGCTATTTGGATAGGGCTTATTCGATTTCTGTGGAATTTTGTTTAAGGTGGATAGCACTTTGGGTCGATTGGGAAAGAGGGATCGGGGGCTTTTGTGGCGGATTTGGTTGACTACGTGGGGCGCAAATGCCAGAGGAGGACCTCGTCGAGCTTAAATTCCGGCTTTATGATGGGACGGATATTGGCCCAATCCGGTATTCCTCTACCTCCACGGTAGCTATGCTTAAAGAGCGGATCATCTCGGAGTGGCCGCGAGGTTGGAATCTTTTTCCGCACAAAACCTTTTTTAATGTGATGTTCGTCTACTTCTGTTGTTCGATTATTAATTTTTCTTGTGAATAATTGCTGTTTTTACCACAAAGTTGGAGCCTAATCTCTCTGCAATATGTTATTGCATTAGTTTGCCATAAAAGTGACTGTTAATTATGTATTTTCCAACTCGAGTACAACAACGTTCTTCTTATTGACCTCGCTCATCAAGAGAAAATGCTCTTCATTAGAAACTCAAGTCTTTGTAACTTCTCTCAAAAGCTATCCATCTAAAAGCACAGACGCTTGAACTTTAAACAATTACAGTGACTTATGAGCATTAGCTGACAAGTTCTTTGATGATGCATGCGATTGTTGGCTTTGTCAATTTTGTGTTTCCAGGAGCCACGATTTCCCGGCATTCAGAAATATACTTTTGCTATGATGCCTATGAGGTTTTATGGTTTTTGGCTACAAACTCCAGGCATTCAGAATTATACTTTTGCTATGATGCCTAGGGGGTTTTATGTTTTTTGGAAACAAGAATGTGCATGTTCCAATTCTAGAGAATTCTAGTACTGCCCCACGTCCTGGATTGGAGATCGTGTACAAGTATATTTGTGCTGTCTTTTTGGTATTTTCATGATGCCGGGGTGCAATACAGTTCCAGTTGCCATGTCAGCGACAACTTTAGGCACAGGATCCAATAGAGCTTGCCTTCTGTCGACTAATAGTCTCTTTTATGACAATCAAGGAATTCAAACTTTCACACAGTTGAAATTGTTCCCCTAGTTCTAGGTTAAGTTGATCTCGTATCACACACAAAGACTCACTGTGTTCCCTTTTAGAATATATAGAAAGAACATGTATTTGTTGCCCCATGATTTCATGATGCTGTCATGTAGAAATTTAGCCAAAAGTGATGGAAAAATGGATATATATCACCATGTAGTTGGAGACTACCCATCACATCCATATCCAGATCAGTTTTGACTGTTTACTTTTCATGTCATTGTTGCCCAAGTGTTAACTTCCACTGACATTGTTCTGATAGTGTGCCTCTCGATTGCTGAAATGTTAAGTTCCATTGAGATTTTTTTAATATACTGTGCCTCTTCTAGACAAGAAGATTATACCGAAGGTTGCAAATGATGTGAAACTTATAAGTGCGGGAAAAATCTTGGAGAACAACAAAACAGTTGCCCAGTGCAAACCATCATTTGGGGAGCTCCCTGGAGGAATTATCACCATGCATGTTGTTGTTCAGCCATCATCCACAAAAACAAAAACAGGTACGCTTTTAAAGCATAGATTTGGACTTCGCCTATGTTTCTTTAACTTTTCTGCCTTTTCTTGGAGGGCCATGTGCTAAGCTTTGCAAGTTGTAATTGTTTTCGTGAACTACATTTCTTACTTGCTGGTAGCTCCTATTAATTCATGCTAAATCCATATGAATTGCATGTCAAAAACATAAAACTGGAAGTGGTCCGCAACAACCTGGAATCAATCCCAACAAGATATGTATTAATGCATATGCACATTGTGACACAAACGAGGACGTTTGTACCAGTGCGGCCGAGGGAGCCTTCTAAGGTGACTTGTGTGTCAGTCACTATCAACATACTGCACCAGTTAGTGTTGGACATAGACTAATGTTATGCTATCTCCATCTTAACTAACAAGTCTAGTAAAATGATTGTCAAATATGCACTTGCCATATGGAGGTTAGACTGCCATCTGCATTCCGAAAACTTTTTGGCAGCATGGGCTTAGGCAAAAGTAATTTCGCGCCCTGCTATTTGTGTTATCATTTTACTTGTCCTTTGCAGCTGAGAGAGAGAGAGAGGAGTCAATTGGGAATCGGTTATAGTACTGTCTACTATTCCAGATTTTATCAGCTGATTGCTTTTTTCCGTGTCTCTTGTTGTTCTTACCAGAAAAGAAAGTGGACGAGTTGCCCCGGAAGATGACTTGTTCATGCTCCATACTGTAACATAAGCGAGGAGCTACCGTCTAGATTGTGTTTGTCAGCTACACAGTATCCCATTCGCCACGCAGTGCATAGAGAATGGGATACAGGGAAGTTTTTCCTCAACGAAGACGACCCATACCTGTATTGCCGCAGCAGATTGTGCTACAAAAAAGTGGAGTTGGCTGGTGCTCGTGTTGTTGTTGTGTGAACTAGCTACACCTAGTGTAAAAGTAGTGATCCAGCTTGATGTTGATGAAGGTTTGCCCTTCGTTCAAATGAACACAGACCTCTGTTCAGATGAACACAGACCGACAAATCCGGAAAAAGAACAAAAAAAAGATTGGATCACTTCATTTCCAGTCAGTCTTTTTGCTACATATATATCTATCTTTCTCCCCTTCCCAGGAACATTATGTACTCTCCCTGAACTTGTGTGCTTTTGGACAGTGCCATCGGTCCCATAAATGAGAAGAATGTCTCCCCGTGATTTGAATGTTGTAAAAGAATTGCCCATTAAAGGCTCGATTATCCGTTTTTTTTGTTTTTTTTTTGGGCAAGGACAGTAAGTGATTTATCTCAAAAATCTTTAAAATGGATCTCAATTATTCGTGTTTCTTTTTGGTAAAGATAATAAGTGATTTGTCTAAAAAATCTTTAATATGGATCAGAAAGGCAGGCAGGCTCAATTATCCGTATTTTTTTTGGTAAAAATAATAAGGATATATCCCAAAAATCTTTATGGATGAGAAAGGCGTAATTTTTCACGTAGAGATTATACTCAAAAACATGAATTTTCAAACTATTAATAGGATATTTGAAAGAGATGACGAAAGTTGGGAAAACCCATAATAAAGCCGGATGTGTGTGAGTCGTTACTACACCGTTCTCTTATTGGTGTATCATCCACCAACCGACGTTTCTTATCTTTCTATCTTCTTAGACACAGAGAGAGAGAGAGAGAGAGAGAGAGAGAGAGATGGCAGGGGTTAGGCTCTTATGGAGCTCAAACATCGCGCTACTCCCGCCGTCTCGACCGTCTCGGCCGGCCCGTCGTGTTTCCGCGAACGCGGTTTCCGTGGAGAAGAAACAATTCACGCTCGAGAAATCTGAAGAAATCTTCGATGCCGCCAAGGTTAGCATGCCAATCTCTCTCTCTCTCTCTGTAATCCTCTAATTATCTGATGATTATTCTCGGTTTATAGGGTTGTTAGTAGGTTATTTTGAGTTTTATCTCGAAATGGGTATTTTATTTTGTTGTAGATTTAAAATGGTGTCCTTCGGATTGGCTGAATGTACAATACATCTCGGAAAGAAGTATTCTTTGCGTTTACTTTTCCATTCAAGGGATAAGTTGGTTTTTCGATCTCAAAATCGTTTTTTTTTTTGCCCTTTTTTCCCCTCAATTTGATGGTTGTCTATCCTTTTCGCCTTGTCTCGAGGGCATTATGGGGTTGCTCTCGAGTTGTTTTAATGAGTTTACAATTGAATATTGTTCAAATCGACTTTGGATTTTGGGGATTTGTTCTTTTGAGCTGTACCGTGAACTGTTTGGTTTTCCTTCATGTATTGTTTGTTTTAGCTGCCTGCAATTCCGCCAGTTCTAATTTAATTTCGACTAGGCATTGCTTGGTTTGCCCAAAGGGTATTTTCCACAGGATTAGTAAGCTCCACTCTAGCAAGCTTACTAGGTTTGAGGACTTTGATCAAATGGTGGTCACGGGTCGTTTGCATTTGGCAATGGTTTTGGAGTTGGGCTCGAACTTTATTATCCGGGCATGTGTTAGGTTACGCAAAAGTTAGAGTCATGGTAAAAAAAAATTATTTACTGGATGAAGGAACTCAACTGCTTGCCTATGGGCCTTTAGTGTTAGAAAGGAATTAGATCTGGAAAACAGAGCTCGTTATTGGTTATGGCTTTGGTGAATTCTATGTGATATGATCTGTTTTACCGGATTGTATCATCACTGTGTTGGTTTTAGGTATTATAGAGACATATCTTTGCCTACAACAACGCATCTAAGAATCTCTGATCAACATGATCAACGTGATCAACATGCATGGGTCTTGGTTCTGTTCTTTCCGAATGCTGCCCTATCCTGGATTTTGATGCTATTCTTCCTTCTGCCATCTGTTAGCTATTAAAAAATGGTGGGCTATGATCTATCCATATCCTGTCTTTTGGTAATTGAAACTCTTGGAACGAATGGAATCATTTTCCTGTCAGCCCCATGAACTTTATCATGGCATCAACTGTTTCTATTAATTCTAAACTTGGATCAATTAATTAGCCCATGACACGACTGAAATAATTGAAAAGAAAGTGTGATGAAAATGCACAGCTCTTGATTACTGTTATTTTTCAATGCTACCAATCATGGGTGTTGATTTTATATCTTGTTTCTCCCATTCATTTGCAATTATGATATGGTGTGTTGACGATAAACACGCTTGTAGCGATGGCAATCACACACACAACAAAAGAAACACGGAATAGAAAAGGATGCAGAGACACAAGATTTACGTGGTTATGCAAGAATGCCTACATCCATGAGGGAGAAAGAACACCTTCTTTCACTATACAGAACATGGGTTACAATCTCTCAATCTCATAGCACTCTAATATGTCTAATCTTTAACCTATCCCTAGGTTACATGAGTATTTATACTCCTCCAGGTCAATCCCTGTATGGCTCTACGTAGTGTGTCATAGTCGAGCCGGCGACAAAATCTAAGGCATCCCAGTGTACAACATGGTGGGAAATGATCTTAATTTTACTGAGCTAGTGGAAGTTTTTGTTGCGAGTCCCATGAATCTTAACATAGCATCCAAGTTTATCTACTTAAACTTTAGATGTAAACAGCTGGCTAAGTAGACTTGAGTTTTGGGGAAGTTTTCCGTTTGATTCCAACTCTTTCATACTGAGTAAATATACTTCCTGTTTGATGCCTCGCTTATTTTGTTTCTGAGCTAGACTTCACACGTTGAACTAATTGATAATAATTTTTTTATTCCTTTTATGAGGCTTCAAGTCAATTTGATTATGAATGTTCTTCGCAATTTACAATTTTTTTGTGTGCCGTTTTTGATGTTCGAGGCTTTCTCCTGCATTTAGGATGTTCTACTTGTTTATCCGGTACTGAGAAAAGATTAAGCATTGTAGGATCTAATGCCTGGAGGAGTAAATTCACCTGTTCGTGCCTTCAAATCAGTTGGTGGGAAGCCTGTTGTCTTTGATTCTGTCAAGGGTTCTCACATGTGGGACGTGGATGGTAATGAATATATTGACTATGTGGGCTCCTGGGGCCCAGCCATCATCGGTCATGCAGATGACAAGGTGCTAATTCTTTTTAACGTGCATCTTCTGTCAAAATAAAAGTACTTTTATCCTTTCAACTCTTTTACCTTTTCTATAATATGTTAACTGAAATGGTTATTTCAAGCAAATCAAGGACTTTCACATGACATGTCATTGAAGCTGAATCCCTCTGCTCTGTTGTTTTGTTGAAATCTGTTGGAAGCACCAACACAAGCAGTCAGAAGCAAAGATATTTCTTAGCGTGTTGTGAATCATCATTAGTGTTGTATATGCTGGACAAGGTGAATAAGATAACAGTATGATTGCTTAAGGTCTAAAAATGGGAGTTAGGATAATGTGGATTAGATTGTTCACACCTATAAATTGAATGTAGCAAATGAATTAGTAGGTTTATCTATGCTTAAATCAGAGAAAATATTTGCAGTAGATCTCAAGATTGCATTTATCATCAATGATCAAGATTTAGTTGAAAAAATTTGCAACAATTTCAAGGCATCAGTACTCAACATTTCAGATAAAGTAAAAGGGGAAGCTGGATATGATGGTAGGGGCTGGGAAGAAAGATTTAGAGGGGCTTGCAGTCATGTAGAAGGAATTAAAAACCTACTTTTGCATACATGTGTGCTTATGCTAAAATGAGCAAAGAAATACTTGTTATTGATGTCAAATGGCAAAAAGTTTGACTATCCTATTGCTTGGATAATGGTTCTTCCCAAGTTTCAGCTTTTTTCTTACCTTTTGCCTGTACTTTATCTATTCAACCTGAAGATTGTTCTATTGCAAACCAATGAGCATTATCGGTGGCTTTGCCTGAACTAACAAGTACAAGCGGAAAAGTATTGCTCTTTTGACCACATATTCATAGCAGTTCACTTCGAGTATAATTAGTGGAGATTTTGAGTCAGGAGTACGCATCTTTTTGTAGCAATAGCTTACAGGACTTAGCTTGCTAATATGGAATACTTGGAACATTACAGCGTTCTTATGAGAGTGCTTTTGCAGGTGAATGCTGCTTTGATTGAGACACTGGAAAAAGGCACTAGCTTTGGAGCCCCTTGTGCGTTGGAAAATGTGCTGGCTGAGATGGTGATCTCGGCGGTGCCCAGCATCGAGATGGTCCGTTTTGTCAACTCGGGCACTGAAGCTTGTATGGGTGTGCTCCGCCTAGCCCGTGCATTCACTGGTCTGCAGAAAATCATCAAATTTGAGGGATGTTATCATGGCCATGCAGATCCGTTCCTTGTGAAAGCCGGTAGCGGGGTGGCAACCCTTGGGCTACCTGACTCTCCTGGTGTTCCCAAAGCAGCAACCGCTGATACCCTAACCGCACCGTATAACGATGTTGAAGCCATTAAGAACCTTTTCAATGGCAACAAAGGTGATATAGCTGCAGTTATCCTTGAACCAGTTGTAGGGAATGCTGGCTTCATAGCACCAAAGCTCGAGTTTCTAAATACCCTTCGTCAAATCACAAAAGAACACGGTGCTCTCCTAATCTTTGACGAGGTGATGACTGGATTTCGTCTGGCTTATGGAGGTGCTCAGGAGTATTTTGGAATGACTCCTGACCTGACGACATTGGGGAAGATCATTGGAGGTGGTCTTCCTGTTGGTGCTTATGGAGGGAGGAGGGAGATCATGGAGATGGTAGCCCCTGCAGGGCCGATGTACCAGGCCGGAACCTTGAGTGGGAATCCTCTGGCAATGACTGCAGGGATTCACACCCTCATGAGATTGAAGGAGCCTGGTTGTTATGACTACTTGGATAAGATCACCAGAGAGCTTGTTAATGGAATTTTAGATGCAGGGAAAAGTGCTGGACATGAAATGTGTGGTGATTATATACGGGGAATGTTTGGGTTCTTCTTTGCCGAAGGCCCGGTTTATAACTTTGAGGACGCAAAGAAGAGTGACGTGGCAAAGTTTGCGAGGTTTCACAGGGGGATGTTGGAGGAGGGTGTGTACTTGGCTCCATCACAGTTTGAAGCAGGTTTTACGAGCCTAGCGCATACTTCTGCAGATATCGAGCAGACTGTGGAGGCTGCAAAGAAGGTTCTTCAACGGATCTAGCTTTGCCCATTTCATGTAATTTCCTCTTGTACTTCAGATAGCTTAATTTTTGGGCCGAGTTTAGTGCTCTGTGAGCTTCTTTTTGTTGTACTATAAGTGCGAGGCCTTACTCTTAGCTGAGTCTAGGAATTGTAATGTTTATCTTGTTAAACTCAATTTGGGAACTGCATTTGAGTAAACTAAATTCCCAGTTTCTGTGAAACATGATTATGTTTAAGCTGACAAATAAATCTGGATGTATTTGTTTCTTTTCAGAAAGAAATTAGATCTCATTGAACGTATAGACTACACCTGGGATTACAAGCATGTTCATACTGTGACCCTCACTCACTACAATTTTTAAATATGCTTGAAACAGTGGAAAACAGGTCACAGGAGATACTCCAAGAAGTCACTAACATCATGGATGCTGCTTCTCTGGCTGATCCAGAGGTGGAGGAAAGAAAGGAAACCAAGATCCAGGGTCTTCAGATGGAGGTGAAGGGGGAGAAGGAGGGAAGAAAGCTGAGAGTGGAGGAAACCGAAAAGCTGGTGGATTTTGGAAAGGAAGCCATGGAGGGAGGTGAAACGGGAAAGATGATGGGCTTGGAAATGGTAGTGGAGGAAAAGGAAAAGGAAGGTGTGGCAGATGTGGCCATGGAATTCCAAAAGGTAAGGTGGGTGGCCAAAAGAACAATGAGGAATCCAATTCACTGTGCTGTTGTTTCCCTTTATCTCCGCAGAGAGCAGCATCTATCTTTGGTGGCCTATAATTCATAGCATTCAGGTTAAAGAAGCATATGTTGGCCTCCTTTGACTTGATTGCCAAATGCCCAGTTGAGCTCCTCAAGCCAGAGACATTGCAGATTGAAGAAGAGCTCCCCATCAGTCTCCCCCTGCAGAAGGATTGGATCTCTCGACCTTCTCGGCATTCGAATCCCTCGACCGGAGGCACGTCGACCCTGTAGAATCCATATGCATCTGTTGTTCTCTCGGCGGAGATCGATATCTCTTCGTTCGACTTTGAATTCACTTTGAACTTGCATTCTACTCTCACTTTAGCACCTGCAAAGATTCAGAAATAGAGGAATACTAGCAGTGAGTGTTGTCATCTCATCAGAAATGATAGCTGGTTTGTAACTAGAGTTTCACCTTTTAGGAAGTAGCTGTGATTGGAGAAGGTGTTGCTAGAGCAGGCATCACAGAAGACGGCACCAAGAACTGTGATGTTAGAGACAAGTCTTGCATGGGATTCAAGAGAGAGAGAAGTGGTGAAGAGAGCTGCTGCAAGGAGGACAACAAGGAGAGTTCTTGGATCCATGTTATGAAGTAGGAAGTGAGGCTATGGCACTGTTGAGGATCCTTGGAGCTTATTTATATGGCTGTGGTGAAGTGATGTGTATGAGATGAAACAGGAACAGTGAGACACGTGAGGACTCTTTTGGCTGGATTTGTGAAGTGCTGAAAACCTTGTTGGCAGATTCACGGGTCTTTGTTGTTTGATCTAGCAAGTACCCAGATAGCTAGAAGACAATATGGAAGGGAGCTGGAATGAATGGCTTGTGGAGATTCTAGCTTTAAGAACTTGGGTGGTATTTCAATCAGCATCATGTCTTTCTTAGTCCATCTTTGATTGGAAATTTTGATTCCATTTGCATGAGAATATCTGCTGGCAGATTCACGGGTCTCCGTGGTTTGATCTGGAGGCAGTGCTATCCGGCAAGTACCCATCATGACTTTCTCAGTCCATCTTTGACTGGAATTTTGACTCCAAAATCTTTGAAAATTATAGACAACTACATGTAACCAACAAACTCATAACTTAGGAGATCTGGAAGCTAGAAACTGCTTGATGTTTGGCAAGACTGTTGAGCCGGCGGATGTGGTGGCAAGACGAGCTATTCGGTTAACTGAGAAGATCTTGAATCTATCAAGGTATAATCCGGCTATGAGTGTTGCTCGGAAGCTTAGGGAGGGACAAGCTCTGCTCCTCCAAGGAGACGTGTCTCGTGATTTGCGCACAGGAGCAACGGTCGTGGGGGTGGCTGCGATAGGAGGTGATGAGGATCCGATTTGGGTATATGGATAGCTGGTTGAGGCTAGTTCATCACTAGAGGTAGAGATGAGGGCAATCTTGGTGGCTACTAGATCGGCGATGGGGAGAGGTGATGGTGGCTACTAGATCGGCGATGGGGAGAGATGAAAGGAAGATCATCATCGAATCGGACTATTTAGTCGATGTGGATATTCTTAATGGTCGAGGGTTATGGCCGGATGAGGTTGCTGGGCTAGCAAAATAGATTTGGGTCAGATGAAGTTGCTAGATGGCGATGCATAAACCAATCTTGTCTTGATTGGGTCCAGATGAGGGGCCGGCTGTTTCCTTTTAGTTGTAATGGGTTATAGTTAGTTGTAGTGTAGCCAGTTTTGGCTGAACTCATAAAAAAAAAAAAACAAAAACAAAAAACAAACTCATAACTTGAGATAAACTAAACAACAGAATTAGTTAATCCCTGGTGAATTGGGATTTTAACAGAAATAGAATTTATAGTTCCCTGAAACTAAGAGGTCCTTTGTAATGACAATATATGTAACTCCAACTTGAGTTAACATCTACAAGCGTCAGAATACAAGGCTCGGGAAAAACTAGCAGCTTCTTTGCCAGAACCAGAAGAAGCAACTATTGCTTTGTACGGACATCCTTCGGCTTCCTTCTTCTCAGGTTCATATATACATCAGCAAATGAGAAACTTAGCACTACAAACACTTACAACACAGTGGATTGCATCGGTATGCCAGTCACCTTGAGGTACTCCCAACCGGACCGCCGCAGTCCCTTGGACTGGAGTGAATTCTCGAACAACATTATATATATATATTAACGAATTTCGCAACCCACTTTGTCTGTTTGGTTGCTGAAGGAGTAGACTCAACTAGAGTGCCAGTGGCTTTCTAACGAGTGACTTCAGTTGAATGAGTTTTTCTGAAATGAGCTATCAGTTTTTTGTATTTGGTTGGTGCTGCAGTGGATGCTGAATTTTAGAATTTCCTGAGTTCGAGTGTTTGGTAAATACTGGATGTGAGGTTATGGTCACACCCAACAATCAGGTGAGGATACCGCCTGTTACATGCACCCGATGTATTTTAAACCTTTTGTATGCATATTCGTAATATGATGATGTAATATAGTATATAGTTTTAGTAATCATTCGTCTAAAGTATTTAAATTAGGTAAAATCTTAACTTTAATTGGCAAATTGGGTGATGTAGTTGTGAGATATATGTGTAATATATGCTACTTATATTTTATTTTTTCATCTTTTGAGCTATGTATATGACAACATATGTGTGATTGTTCATCTACAATGCTGTTGGTTGGTATGTCTAAGTGCCGGTAGTTCGGATGAGCCTACACACAAAACAAATCAATATTGTTGGTCATAAACGCAAAGAATCACAAAACAGAGTACATATGAACACACTCCGCGACATACGCATCAGCAACTGCGGGTTTCAGTACTATCCAATGGTCGTCGTCATCCCACTCCGCCCCTTCCATATCTAGTAGCTGATTGATCTCGGCAAACTTATCTAGAAGATATGCCATGTGATTGGCCACTCTACGACCATCAAAATTCGCACCGCAAAGTGATTGTAGAAGTAGCATAGAAATAAAAAAAGTGATGCTAGTAGTGTTTTTACATGCACATGAATAAAAAAAAATAGCAAGTGCATGTCCAAAAAGTTTCCCCATCTCCCCAAGATCATAATGTGTTAGTTAACTTAACTTGCACCCCAACGAATGTCCTCAGAGTACTGGTCAAGTCACATCCCTCGGTGTTTTAAGCTTTAAACCAAGAATCCTCATGCTTCAACCTCATTGCGGTTTAGTTTGTTGAAAACATAAAGAAGTTCTGCTTCACTTTATCCTTCAACTTCCAGAACTGATACAACTTATCAGTCAACATTTTTTGTGGACTCTATATTTCATAACAAAGGAAATGAACCTATACTTAGAATTCATAAACAGTTTTGGTCACAACAACCTCTTTGTGTCCTTCATCTCTCTTTGTCCGCTTCAACACAGATCCAATGCCAAATAGAGATGAAGGACAAAGAGAGATGAAGGAGACAAAGAGGCTGTTGTGACCAAAACTGTTCAGTCCAAGTAGGAAATAGCCAATATATATGAACTAACTTCTTTTTGGATAGAACTAGAGTTTTTAGAGACTGCCACCAGAGCTCAAGAAGACATGACAGTTGCATAGACAATTCACAATCCATAAAAGTGGTTTGACATCTCATGTCAGAAGCCATGAAAATTATAGCCAACTAGTTGCTTATAATTCTACCTATCAGTTGATCAATTAAGAGTTTAACAAGAATTTGAGACGGAAGGAACAAGAATATAATCTACACTGCATTTTTTACCTTAATCTGATTGGCAAAGCTTCCTGGTTATCTATACAAAGCATGGAAAATAAGTGACAGTCTCCGTACAAACGAAGCTTTAGAAACAAGCATCTCATATGACATTGGAGCTCTCGTGACATAGAGAGATCCAATGCAAAGCACAACATCAGTTATACATGGAAAGCGAAAAATACAGGAGCTCAAGAAATGAAATAAATCAGATAAATGTTGCAAAGCACGACATAGATTCAATGCAAAATATAGCCACAAATTAGAGAAATGAAACAATACAAAGCATATCACATATCCCCAATGAAGCAATTTATCCAATGCAAAGCACAACACAGATCCAATGCCAAATAGAGCCACAAATCAGATAAATATTGCAAATAAAATCAAGGGGTCGGACAGATAGAAGGGGATTAGCCATCAAGAAATGAAGAAGCCAACACATGAATCAAGAGCTCTCATTACATGGAGAGCAAAAAATATCAATATGAGGGGATTAAGCATCAATGAAAAAAATCAACACATAAATCAAGAGCTCTCGTTACATGGAGAGTGGAAAAAATCAATAGATGGGGCTCAGGTAGTACGAAGACCTTAGCTGGATCACTCTCCTCGGGTCTGGACTCGTATTGGGATCAGAAGCAGTATGCTCACAAATCTCGAAGCACCAGCGCCGGTGAGGAAGAAAGGCAGAGAGGAACGAATGATTGCAGCCCCGGGAGGTAGAGGATGGAGGAGTTCTCGCCAGATCTAGGTGTATCCCTTCGTAGTAGAGGTTGGTAAGGTAGGGGATGGAGTAGATGATCTATGTGGGCGACCGTTTGAGGTTAGAGGAGACAATCAACGATACCTTGACAGCTGGCGGAATGAGAGAACCCTAGATCTCGTGGTGAAAGATGGAGGCAGAGCTCACCAGGACACTGGGAAAACTCGAGATCTAGGCTGGCGGAACAAGGGGTGCTCGAGAGATGCCTCTCACCATCGCAAATGCTTGGGGGTCTCTAGGGTTTTTGGGATGAGGAGCTCATCCTGTTGGAATGGGAAATCATGGGGCCCGTCTCATTTGCGGATTCCAACTTGGATGAGGAGCGGCGTCCGCTCGATTTGAGCGGACGCCGGGATTTGAGCGGACACTGGGATCCATAAAAAAACGGTATGAGATGCTAGTCGGATCCATGTGGATTCCAAGTAACATTGCAAGCCAAACACAGGGATAAGTGAATCAAGAATCCGCTCATCCCCTTAATCCGTCTAATCCGCCCCATGCAAGGGTTGCCAAACGCACCCTAAGTGAACATACTCTTGTTAACGCACCTCAATGTACGTTTTGGCAACATCGGCATCCATCGTGATCCATGTACTTTTGCTCCCACCCGACCTCGTCCAATTTAAGCATTGTCCTAACGATCTCATACTTCTTTCGACACCCGTTCATATGATTTTGGGCATGCTTCATCTCTAAGCCCCTCTTTGGATCTGTTGGGTCATTGACATGCTTAGCTGCTACCATGAAGTAGGTGATTTTAAATCACTCGTCTCCTTTCGACTTCTTCGCGATCTCCACGAGGAACTCGAGGAGAGAGCCTCCTCCAAGTCCGTCCACCTCTTGTTCGGGCTACCCGACTTGGCATTCGCCTTTGCATTGGCCTTGGGTTTAGGCCCGCTATGAGGTGGTTGGTCGCGGTTGTCGAGATGGGAAAAAGAATCCATGTTCTGGAGATAATACAACATCATACGCATTTAAACGAAGTTCAAACATCACGTATATAGCGCATTATGGCAGAAATTTACATCACAAACATATTATGCATTTATAACATCTCCAATTAAAAACAGTTTCAAATAGGACAAGTAACAATCCTAACAATCACGTTCAAAGTCAGCTTACATTTGCTCCGCAAGTTGCTCGTGGAAATTGAGCCAGAGGCTTTGCTCTTGGCGATGCTCTCTTGCCGTACGCGGTTGTGTAATTGGCGACCGTCTTCATTGGTATCGATCTCAATTGACATAAGTGGATCATGAGGGGATTTCTCAAGAATGAAATTGTCTAGAGTACAACAAACAAGGACAAGATTAACTTGTGTCTTGAACGGGAACAATGGAACAAGAATTTTTGAGCGGCTCTTAAGCAAACCAAACGTTTGTTCAATCCGGGATCTTAGCGACGAATGACGTAGGTTAAAAAGCTCCTCAGTTTCTGGCATGCGACCGACAAACTCACTAAGATGGTGTTGTACACCCCAGTAAGGTGCAAAAAACCCGGGCGTGGTTGGGTATCCGGCGTCCATAGGGTAATACTTCCCTACAAGTTAGGTAGTTTCAATCGACGGTTATGCTGATGATTATGTGAAATTAAATGACGATATGTAAGCATAATTCATGCGAGGGGCCATTATACCTTCGATGGTTTTCAAGCCACCCGGAGGTCAAGAAAAAGCATCTTTCAAAATAGTATAGTCATTGGCCGACCCTTCCCATCCGACCAAGACATAGGTAAAATAGAGGTCAAGAGTAGCGGCAGCTAAAACATTATGTGTAACCCCCTTGTGACCTCGGAACCAAAGTACTATATCGGTTGATACAACCTATGAGACCAATACAATTCTACATGGAGAAAACCAAGGCATTCAATGTGAGGCGTCAAAATGTGGAAAAATATGGACGTCAATATGGAGGGGTTTGTATAGTACCCCAAGATACGGATAATATGAACGTTTGTACAAAATCTCAGATTGTGTGGATGGGGCCACTATGTCGTACATGTGTCACGGAGGGCCAATATCACCTTCAATACTATGTGGAAATACTGGCTAATAGTCTCCCTGGAAAACATGAACTCCATACACTTTACATGATTTTTCGTATTGTACCCGACGATATGGAAGAGCATACATAGTTGTTCTTCAACTTTGAAATGATCAGTATCCGTCAAAAGTTGGCGTCGTCTCATCACCGATGCCAACTCGTGCAATGCATCCACATCCATACGAACATAGCACACAATAATCCAACCAAACCCCCCGTCTCAATATCATATCCATGTGACTTTTTCACATAGCATCTCGTTGCTCACGTGGTATAGGGCAAATGCTAGTCAACTCGTCAAGGTAGCGTCACACCACCGAAACGATAATGATAAAGGCTGCCACTAATGTCAAATTTTAACTATAAACCGCAAAACACATCTACATCTCTATTTGCATAGAGACAACATGCAACATAATAAAGAACATAGCAAAACTTAAACTAGAAATCTTCCAAGGGGATGATGAAAGGGATCAGATAGCATGGGTGTACACAAAATCAAGCATAGAAAGGGAAGTTAATAATATGAATCAGATTCCATCACATTGCATAGCACCAACATCATCAGACATGAATAAAGCGGATCAGATGGCAAATAAAGGGGATCAAATAGCATAGTTTTTTTTTCCAAAAAAGAAGGAACTAAGCATGAGGCAAAAAACACTACAAAAATCAGGTACATAGCTACAAATCTAGGGAAAAAATAAGCAGTTGTGCATAGCGTGATATGAAGATAAGATTAAATGCATAGACATACGCGCATAGCATAACATTGACATAAGAGTAAATGCACAATTAAATCCTTGAACATAATATGGAAATAAGATCAGATGCATAGACCAATGCACATAGGCACGTGGCAGGGCACCAATAGGGGGATCAGATCGCATAAACACACGCAATACATATGATCAATATAAAGAGGATCATATTCCATCACATTGCAATGCACCAACACCACAAAACATGAAGGAAGAGGATCAGATGGCATGACTCTGTATAAAAATAGTGATCTAGAGCAGAGTAAGAGCAAGCTCAATTTAAGAACTACCACACAACTCCACGAGTAGCATCCAAGAAGCAAATCAACAAAAACATACATAGATTGACCAAAAAACCACACCTCTTGTGACATGGAGAGGCAAATAAAGGAAAGATATCAAAAGAAAATTCACAGATTCAACAAAATGAATCAGACAAATGCACATAGGCACGTAGCAGGGCGCCAATAGGGGGATCAGATCACACAAAACACATGCAATAGATATGATCAGTATAAAGGGGATCAGATTCCATCACATTGCAATGCACCAACACCTCAAAACATAAAGAAAGAGGATCAGATGGCATAACTCTGTATAAAAATAGGGATCTAAAGCGGTAAAGGCAAGCTCAATTTAAGAACCAACACTACATTGCATTGCAACAACATCACCACATAATTTAAATAGATAAGTAGTCTTTACACAAAAACTAGTAAACTTATTTACTGGTACACCACCATATGATGTTTTAATGTATAAACACCATTTTAAAACAGTTATGGGAGGTTATGTATATTGCATGATACTTTTACCCCCCGCTTAGTATATATTGTATATTTGAGGCATTATCTATCTTTATCATCCTTATGAGGCAGTTACGGGTTGATTGTTGTATTTCCATTTTTGACGTAATCCATTCAAATCGAATCCGGTGTGATTTGTTTGCTGCATGATCTTCTCCATTTCCTTTATGTTTTTGCGGCGTGGTCGTCTTCCACTCGGAAACCCTAACTGACAATCTACAGAGCGCCCATTTCATCTCCTCTCTGTTTCTGTTGCTTCGATTTCATTTGTATTCAAGGTTAGTATTCATCTAATCCGTTTTTCTCTGTCGTGAAGTTTCCTCGGATAATTTTCATCGACTTTTCTGTTTTTTTTGCCGTCGATTTCGTTACTATTAAGGTTATCCGTGTCTCTCTGTCGTGAAGTTTCTTCGAATAATTTTTGCTTTCAATTTTTGGATGTGTTCTTTTGTTAGTTTGATGTTAGTATGGGGATTATTTCTGGTTGTTTTTCCATCATATTCATAGGTAATTTTGGTGATGTGTGTTTATAAATTATTTTCATGCATTTTTTGATAGGTATTCTCTGTTTGTAAAGAGAATACTGAAAACAATAGGCATAGTACTACATCCTCTTTGTTCAGAATTCTCTTTTCACAAAGAGAATACTGAAATCCATTCAATGTTATCTGTGTCTGTTTCGTGAAGTTTCTTCGAATAGTTTTTGCTTTCAATCTTTGGATATGTGTTCTTTTGTTGGTTTGATGTTAGTATGGGTATTATTTCTGGTTATTTTTCCATCATATTCATAGGTAATTTTGGTGGTGTGTGTATAAATTGTTAGCATGCATTTTTTGATAGGTATTCTCTGTTTGTAAAGAGAATACTGGAAACAATAGGCATAGTACTACATCTTCTTTGTTCAGAATTCTCTTTTTACAAAGAGAATACTGAATTCCATTTAAGGTTATCTGTGTCTCTTTCGTGAAGTTTATTCGGATAGTTTTTGCTTTCAATCTTTGAATATGTGTTCTTTTGTTGGTTTGATGTCAGTATGAGGATTATTTTTGGTTGTTTTTCCATCATATTCATAGGTAATTTTGGTGATTGTGTCTATAAATTGTTAACATGCATTTTTTGGTAGGTATTCTCTGTCCGTAAAGAGAATACTCGAAACAATAAGCACAGTACTACATCATCTTTGTTCAGAATTCTCTATTCACAAAGAGAATACTGAAATCCATTCATGTGCATTAATGAAAAGAAAAAAATAGTATAATGGAGAAGATTGCAACCATGCATGGACGTATAAGTAAAAGAGTAAAAGAGAATAGTGTATGATTTGCTATTGATGTTATGTTAAATACGCGCTACTGTTAGAGTCTTTTCTCTTTTCTCTTTCATCTATTCTCTTTTTCAATCAATTATTCATGTATCACATTTAATTTGATTCCGGTAAACTGTTTACACTTTGATGAGTTCGATGAATTTGTAGGCAGGAATAGCAATGAGGGATCCTCTGTTTCTGCTGTGTAAGTATAGTGGAGAGACAATAATTTGGAGATTACGAACTGGCTGTTCTTTCGAAGGGCTTCTAAAACATCTTTGCGTGAACTAGTCTAATCTATCAAGAGAGAATGTACGTATGTATTATTCAATTCCTCAGCATTCGAGATGCATCCTTACTTCTGATGATAATTTGGAGGGTATGGTTTTGGTCGTATCGTCATTATGTATTGAATGTGTTGAAGTTGATGTTTCAGATAGTAATGGCTTGAGGGATGGTTGTACAACTGAGGAGGGAAGTTCATATTCTTGTAATCTTACAGATGATATCGAGTATGATCTTCTATCTAGTTTTTGTCCTCATGAGAAGAAGTCATTGATGACTGTTGGGTGGGATCAAGTTGTCTGTGAGGTTGGCCAAAAATTTGAAGGTGGTGCGAATGAGTTTCGATTGTGTTTGCATAAGTATACTATAGAGTGTGGATATGATTTTAAGTTTTTGAGGAATCAATCCACTCTAGTCATAGTGGTGTGCTTGAAGAAAGAGGAGGCTGGTTGTGCTTGGATGGTTCATGCTACTAGTGAACCCATTAATGACAGGTTTTATGTGAGAAAGTTCATTAATGTTCATAGCTGTGGTTCAGCTTCTCGCAAGGTGAAGCATAGGCAGATGAAGTCTAATTTGGTTGCAAGTTATGATCAAAGATAAGTTGCGAGGTAAGGCGACAGTTCATCCTATTGAAGTTGTGCGTCACTTTCACTCTGATTACGGTCTCTCGATATCCTATAATCATGCATGACACGGTGTTGAGAAGACGAAGCAGGGTGTTTTCGGTGATTAAAATCAATCATTTGGAGGATTATCTTGGTATGTTCAGGCAGCTGCTTTTGCTAATCCTGGTTCCCATTTTGTGCTCAATGTTGATGAGGGTACTGATCATTTTAGGAGGTTGTTTGTTTCTTTCAAAGCATGCATTGATGGTTTCGAATTCTGTTGTCCATTATTATTTCTTGATGACACTCATTTGAAGGCAAAGTTCAAAGGAAAATTATTGGCTGCAACAGACCAGGATGGCAACAAAGGTAGGAGTATCTATGTTGTTAGCAATCATATCTCGATCTTTCATTTTTTTATCACAATAGATAGTTTTCTCTTTTCTCTTACATATTTTGTATTTTCTCTTTTATCTTTTGTCCCTTCTCCTTTTCTCTTCTCATACAAAGAATTGATGGTTTAAAGTAATATTGTAAGTTTGTATCCGTTTGCATTTGGCATTGTTGATTCTAAGAATGAAGAGAATTGGTTTTGATTCTTGGAGTGTCTCAAGGTAATATTATCTCTGGATCGTGTTATTACATTTGTTTTGGATAGGAATATTGGGCTTGTGCTTTGCTTAATGTTTTTCCAAGACATCATCATGCTTATTGCTTATATCATTTGAAGAATAATTTGAGGGATGCTTTTAGCCGTAAACGTTGCAGTAAAAGTTTGAAGGATAAAATGCTGTACAAATTTACCGAATGTGCATATGCTCCTACTCTTGAACTTTATGAGACCAAGGTTGCTGAATTCTTGACGGAGGGCAAGCATGTTCCGGAGAGATTCTTGAAGAACCTTCTGAAGGAGAATTGGGCAAATGCATTCTTCAAGGGAAAACGATATGGTGGGATGAGCTCGGCTGCTACATAATCTATTAATTCATGGATTGTTGATGAACGACATCTTCCTATCACCAATATGATGGACTTGATTAGCCTGAAATTGATGCAACAGTTGGCTGGTGTGTGTACTTGTGCTGATTTTGTTTTGTTTTAGTTTGAGTGTGTACTTGGTGTTAATGTCATCGTGTTTGTACTTGTAGATAGAAGGGCAGCTTGTAAGAAATGGAATTCTGTCACATATCCTGAAGTTAATCGGAGGATTACGACATATATTGATGAAGGAAGGTCTTGGTTTGTCAAGAATTCCACTGCTAAGTTGTTTGAGGTTGAATCAACCCCTTCTGTTTCAACTGATTTGAGAAGTCAGATGTGTTCATGCTATAAATGGCAGTTGAATGGGATGCCATGTTCCCATGTTATTGCTTGTATATTGCACTCTGGAGGAGATCTGAATTCATTTGTGGATGCTTATTTGCACACATCTGGGTACGCAATGTGTTATTCAATTTCGATATACCATGTACCAACGCTTGATAAATCAGATAATACATCTAAGGATGAAGCCATCCTCCCTCCATTATCTAGAAGGCCTCCAGGCAGGCCAAGGAAGAAAAAGATCAAATCTAAGGGTGAGGCTGTTAGAATAAGCATTAGATGTATACGGTGTGGTTGCGAAGGGTGTCATAATAGGAGAACTTGTACTGAACCATTGCATTAGGAATATTTGATTTCATTGTGCAATTGAAATTGTTGTTTCATAAATGCATAATGATGTGTTGTCATTGTTCCAAAGTTGGATGCACTTGAAGGCTTAAAATTTATTTGAAATGTTCCTTGATTGATTAGTATTCTCTCTTCTCTTTTCTCTTTTCGAAATTTCCTTTCCTCTTTTCTCTCTTCTCTTTTATGTACTGCATTTATTTTTGTCTTTGATTGATCAAATACTTAATGTGCTTCAAGTGCACATTATATATTACTTGAGCATAGTCAAGCATATGCATGCTATTTAGAAAATGGATGTATTACTGACAATATGTATGTTTACAACATGGTACATAATGATAGTATATATTACTGACAGTATGTATGTTTACAGCATGAAACATCCTGGATTATACATTATTGACAGTATGTATTTACAACATGGTTCATCCTTGGTATACACATATAGCTTGCTCAAGCATTGATATATTTACAACGTGTCACATCCTTGATATTCAAATTGTATCATCAAAATATCTACAACCATATTATGACAGTATATATTACTGACAGTATGTATGTTTAGAGCATGAAACATCCTGGATTATACATTATTGACAGTATGTATATTTACAACATGGTTCATCCTTGGTATACACATATAGCTTGCTCAAGCATTCATATATTTACAACATGCCACATCCTTAATATTCAAATTGTATCATCAAAATGTCTACAACCATATCAATTTGATATGTACATCTTTATCACTATATCTATTTCTAGGATATCAAAAGAATTACAACTTGTATCATTAAAATCACTACAACTATATCAATCAATTTAGTATGTACATCTTTGTTAGTGTATCTATGTATTTGCAATTTGGGACTATAAGACTAAGCACAACTTTCACAATTACAATGTGTCAGTCATCTAGTACGAAGCTTTCAATTAACTCTGCCTTGAACCTCATGATCTCCTCTTTGCTAAGTTCATTCTGAATTGGTTGATGGAGTGCTAGTTGCCTCATTTAATAGCACATGTACACTCCACAATCAGTCCTGATTTTATGGAAAATATGGAGTTAGATTCGTCTACCAAATTTATTAGTAAGAAGTAAAAAAATCTCTATTGTTTTTTTGCTACTTATGTGTATTCACCATGTTGGGGGATATCATCCATGCTTATAATTGGACGGTCAAAATCTTATGTGAAGAAGGCATGGTCATTTGGTTTTTCGTATGCATTTTCAATAAAATGCTTCTGCATTCATATAATGTTAGTAAGCATTTCCACTAAGGCGCATTCATTGTAGATATTTAGCATATGGAATTGAAATTCCAACTATTTAGCATTACCATCTCCTGTATCGAGCTTGAGCAGTGTCCAGTGGTCTGGTTGCCTTCCTTGTAACCTTTATTTGAACATATTGAGAATTAGACTTGTTTCTCATCTTCACAAGCATCTTTGCATTCATTGGCTAGCTGCTTCTTGCAGTGTTCATTATTACTTTATAATGCCAATGTTTGTATAAAGAAATAACAGTCAATACTCTTGGCAAATTCAAAAAATAATCACAGTCAAATGCATAGAAGTTTTTGTACCCAACGGGAGCTATGCATGAAGGAGGTTTTGTGATCGAACACCTTTCTTTGGGATAGTACGCTCGTGTATCCAACGATCACCTGTGCATTGAAATTGAAGTTAGCATTCAATAGTCTCGTTTCTCTTTACTCATTGCTCTTCTATCTACACCTTTCATTTCATATCAAACCATCCAGAATGAAAAAGAAAAAGGAGAATAATGCAAAACATTCATAAACATTAATGACAGAGAAAAGAGAATATTGCAAAGAGAATTTTGCATTCCATTCATGAATATTAATGAAAAAGAGAAAAGTGAAAAGTCTAAACCATTCATGTATATTAATGAAAAAGAGAAAAGAGAATACTGCAATGTGAAAATTACAAACAGAAAAGAGGATAATCCAAACCATATATGATCTCGAAATGCTCTTTGATATGTATTCTCTTTTTACAAAGAGAATAATGAAATCCAATCATGTATATTAATCAAGAAGATAAAAGGGAAAACTACAAACATTGCATGAACACTAAATCCTCTTTAACATGTATTCTCTTTTTACAAAAAAGAATAATGCAATCCATTCATGTATATTAATTAAAAAGAGAAAAAAGAACAATTCAGATTATACATTAGCATAAATAAATTAATTTGTTGTGGCACTTACTGTAATTGGTAGGTATCCATCATTCATGATGGATAGTATGCATTCTACCATGATGATGTTGTTAGGTTTCACTTTGTCATGCCAGATTATAGCGTTGCATTGGGAAATAATATTAGTTAGTAACATTTATGAGTAACAAACCATCTACATCATATGCAATTGAGTACGATTACTTTGTTCCTTCGTTCCTCAGATTGCTTTGATTTAATCGTATGTTGCATCACTCAAGAACTGGCCATATTTATATGATTTTTTCAATTTCATTCTGTGTTTTTGGCCTCTTCTGGATGATGTAGGTGTAATCTGGATCTTTATTATTCTGCCGCTTCTTTCCTTTACTTCCCCGCACCATTGAAGTCTTTGCTGGTTGCATTGCTATATTTTTTTGAAGGTGCTGCAATGCGTAATCAATAATGCCTTGGTTTTCCTTTTCATCCGCCAATGTCTTTATCCGAGCTTCAAGTGTTGTGATCTTTGCGGTCTTATCTCGTCCTTCAGATCTAAGCATTAGGTTGTTGTTCCTGAGCTCATTGATCTCAGATTTCTTCTCTAACATTTCTTGGCTAGCAGCTCACAATTTCTCCTCCGATGCCTTCAATTTTGCATCTCTATGATTGATAAATCTTGTCAATTGATCAATTTTGCTGATATAGGGGCCGAATTCTGTTTCAATATGTTGAGCAATTTGTGCATCACCACAACTCTCTCTAAGCTCCTCCATATTCTTCATGACTGGTGTCAATGCGATCCTCTTTCTCAACCTTAACTACTTTTCTTGTCAGTTCCAAATTTCTATTTTTTGCTGCCTATCTCAATGATTGTTGTTTGCATTTTTTCCCTCAGTAGTTCATTTTCAGCATGCAGTTTGCTTATGCCTTCATTTCCCGCGTCTTTTTGTTGTTGCTCAGATACTTGTGCATCAATGGTATGGTTGTTGACCTACATTCCATTTAGAGGATTAGAAACCATAGTCATTATTTCGATTGATAATTAATGTCACAAAAAAGAGAAAAGCGATAAGAGAAAAGAGAAAAGTAAATAGAGAGAGATGATTGGTAGCACTTACATCAGTTTCAATGTCCTGATGATGTGAACCACAAATGCTTGGTCCTTCATCTCCATGATCATGATCATCATTATTTGAATTTTTTGAAGTGGAGACGTTGTCATGGCCATCATCATGAACATCATCTCCCTCATCTTGATCATTAATGAGTACGATAAAAGAGAATAATGCAGAGAGAATGCTGCATTTCATTCGTGAAAATTATTGAAAAGAGGAAAGAGAATAATCAAAACCATTCATGTATATTAATGAGAAATTGAAAAGAGAATACTGCAAAGAGAATATTGCAAATATAATACTGCAAAGAGAACTTCATACTCATCTCCTTCTTTCTCAACATCCTCTTCATCTCCCTCATTTTAATCTTCTACATCAGCCTCTTCATAGGCATCTTCTTATTCACAATTTTCAAACAAGCTTTTATACAACTTTATGTCATTAATTGTGCCTTCCAATTCTTGTGACATGAACTGTAAAGAGAAAAGAGGAAAAAGAAAGGCGAAAAGGAAAAAGAGAATTATTAAGGAGAATGAGTATTGACACGGCATTGAATATGTAGAAGGGATTATAAATGTTGACATTGCATTTTGAATGTATTTATAACTGAGAAAATTTACATGAGAATTATTAAGGAGAATGAGTATTGACACGGCATTGAATATGTAGAAGGGATTATAAATGTTGACATTGCATTTTGAATGTATTTATAACTGAGAAAATTTACATGTCCTCACCTTGGAGGCAGGTATTGTCTCTGGCACGATTGCTCTGCCCTCATTATTCAAATCTCATTTTATACACCTTGGGACTTTATGTTTTGTTCTGAATGGGTGGACCAGACTAGTGTGTTCACAGAACCAATACTGCAGAAAATAGGAACATGATGTGTAAATTGAAAGCTTTTTTTATCTTTATACTATATTGCTAGCATAAGGTAAGAGGTTTAGTCTGCATACAAGAAGGAGAACTGTGCAACCAATGACTGTAGGGGGATTGGTGGCATTCTTTTTCAAAGACTCAATTAGGGTCCGTTTGGCAAACCTGAATCTGATGAATTAGCTGAATGAGGAATCTGTGGAATTAGCTGAATGAGGAATGAGCTGAATCTAGGGATTTTGATTCTGTTGTTTGGTTGGTCTGTATGGGATGAGCTGAATCTGTTGATTCTGGTGTTTAGCTTGTCTATTATGGATGAGCTGAATCTGCTAATTCTGTGGATCATGGTGTTTGGTTCATAAATCTCTGAATTGAAACCGAGTGAATTTTGACAACATATTAATAATAAAACTTTAGATTTTCTTCAAATTAATACATGTTTTTCGAAATAATAATAACAATACCCACGAGATATAGTTAATTATCAACTTATAAATATTCAAAGATCTAATAAAGTCTTACAAAGTAATAATTAGTTAAAAATTATAAAATTTTCAAGTTATACATGCCTCGTACATTAGTCCTTATCAACTACTTAACCATGAGTAAACCGATGATAACAACACATGAAACACAAAAGACAAGAAGACAACATAATAAGGCTTCACTGTGGCCTTTCTCCTTAGCTTTCTTATCTTCATTTTTTGTAGCAAAACATTTCTTGTCTTCATTTTTAAAATATTCAAAGTAGGCTTGTTCCGCATCCTCCATTGACCTGTACTTTTTATAGCAAGCCCCAGAGAATCCTGAAACCACTGCATGACATTCTTCCCAAGTTTTATAGATGCCTTGTCTTCTCCCTCTAAATACCACATAGGAGGGATCCATGAGGCTGGTGCAACTAAAAATAAAAAACAAAAACCAGACAGTGCATGATCAAATAATATCCATCTATCTTACACAGTAGATGTCATACTTAAAATATGTTCAGGCAACCTCTTTTGAAGCTATTAGGCTGAATAGTTACTTTCACCAAGGCAGACAAAGACATTATAGAACCCATATACATACACATACAACAAAATTTACTCATTCGAGCAGCTACACCACTTAAGTATTTGGCGCCTTCTATCAAGACTCAACTTTTTAAAGTGGTGATTAAGAACTATGACCATCAGAGGTACATAAAGCTGACTCACAAGGCCAGGGAAATTCACAGCTGTCATTCTACTGCCATGCAGGAAGAAGACCAAAAAACAATTTTGACAACTCCTTAGCAGATCAAAGCAATGCACTCCAAATAACAGCAGAACACTCACAAGTACACACAAGATCAACCATATGAAAGGAAGAATTATGCATGCATGCACGATTCAAAGAAGCTCAATATGTACTCATGCATTCTAACACAGCAATTTTATTAAATCCAGCCTCCTGATGGATAGATGCAGCCTCATGATGTGTAGATGCTCATGAAGAGCAGATATTGAAGAAAACTAAGCTATTGACTATTAAAAGGCATTCCATTACATGGAAAGTTTCTCTGCTGTCTCAAATTACAGCACGATAAAGTAGCCATATCTAAGCAAAAACTCTTATCAAGATGCAGAATTTCAGCGACCAGTAATACCAGATCTATGACAGTTCACAAGAAAGCATTCTGACCAAATCAAATTGGAAGACTGTTTCAGTTAACTCTAATCGACTATAGTATGACAGGCAGAATTAGACTAGAAATTCTATAGAAACAACCAGTAATAACTCTAAAGCATCAACAGTGGACCATAGACCTTTAACAAGCATACAGCTATACCAGGTAGATATAAATCTCCAAGAGTTCAAACAGGACAATTAACATGTACAAATTAAAATCCAACAGGACAATTAACATGTACTAATTAACATCCAACAGGACAATTAACATCCAATAGGACAATTAACTCATACAAAAGTATCCAGCAAAAGCTGGACTAGTCATGGTAGCAATAACAAAGTACTTGATACAGCACATTCACTAGCCATAGTAGACACATGATAGTAGCTTCAAACCTTCTCATAATCCCAAATATTTAAGAAGCTATCTTCCACAGCACTGCCAAAAACTGATAGCTTACATACCAAACATTCGTTCACAGACCAAATAAAATATAGTTTCCCACATGCCTAGAAATTAAGTTGTCCAAATTACAGCTTCATAAAAACTGAACGAAAAGCACTAAACCCACACGAGACTAATTACTAGGACCACCTCTTGCACTAGTCAGGTAATTGTCAATCCATTTCTTACGGTAGCGAGTGTTCTTCCCTAAAAAAGATCTAGCTTCTGTATCATTTTTCATAAGTGTATCGTAAGCGTCCACAAGATCATCCTCCTCGTAACCATATTCAATCATACTCGTTACCTCCGAAAATAGTTCTTTGTTGAATTCTTGTATCCTTGAAGCCTTCATAGTTTCATTGATGGTATCTAGTTTCGAGAACATCCTATCAAACTTCTCATCCATATCCAACATCCTCTTTCCCCGATTGCTCTTCCCCCTCGTAGTATTATTAGGTGTCACCGAGAGAGGCCGAAGAGAGGTTTCATCATCCATGGCTTCAGTGTTGAGATCATCACAATCATGGGCACCTCGGGGCATCGAGGGAGTTTCAGATGTATCCATATAAAAAGCACTGCTACTGCCCTCTTGAGATGCAGCCAATGGATCCGTGAAGCCACGTGCAAATAATCCTCGCGCTTGGCTGCCACCCAAAATGATCTCCATGTCATCATATTCAACAATTGGCTTGTTAATGAAGGGGCATCATCGGGGTTGGCCTGAAATATAATAAATCATTTGAAATAATTCAATTAGGATAAATTAATTATGATAAATCAATTAGGCTTATTAATGACTTCCATGTGACTTACTGCTATCCATGTTGCAGCCTCGTCTACGCCCATGGTAATCACCTTCGTATCTCGATCAAATTCAATCCCACTTAAAGCCTTGATCTTTGTGATCCGTCTCCACTTTTTCTTGTACAATCGAAGTGGTTATTGATGTTATTAACCGTGATAACCTGCTGCCATTTCTCTGACATGGCAGAAGCTGAAGACATCATGATTCTGGAAAAGGGGATCAAGCATCAGTGGCAAAAATCATGGAGCGAAAATATGAATTAAGAGCTCTCGTTACATGAAGAGCGAAAATATATCAACATACAAGGGATCAAGCATCAGTGGCAAAAATCAAGACATAAATCATGAGCTCTCGTTACATAGAGAGCAGAAAAAATCAAGACACAATAGATGGGGATAAGGTATTAGTAGAAAGGCCTTAACTATAGGATGAGTTCCTCATATCAGAAGCAGCAGACCCACAGCTCCTAGAGCGCCGGCGCCGGTGAGGAAGAAAGGCAGAGAGGTAAGAATGATCGCAACCCAGAGACTGAAGCAACGAGGAGATCTCGCCAGATCCGAATACAGTAGAGGTCGGGTAAGGTGGAGGATGGAGGAGATGATCTATGGGGGGTGATCGCTAGAGATCAGCCGCCTCTCACCATTGCCAGGAACATCTTTGGGGTCTTAGGGCAAAGGATGAGTTGTGTGATCCGAGTGATCCCGACTTTGGAATAAGCATCGTGGCCAGTGGGGTTTTTCGCATTCCAAATGCGATGAGGAACGGCGTTCGCTCGGTTTGAGCGGACGCCGCGATTCATAAAACTCGGAATCCGATCCCGGTCGCATACGCTGGATTCCGAGTCACATTTCAACCAAACACGAGGATCGGAGGGATTCGAAATCCGCCCATCCTCTAATCCAACTAATCCTCCCCATACCATGCTTGCCAAACGGACCCTTAGTGTATGAAGGATCAATTCAATCCAATCATATTTTTTCATGTCATTGAGGTCCTCAACAAATTCAATGAACCCCCATGCCAATTTTTGCCCCGTCGTGCTGAAAAACAATGAGCCAAACAATATTAGGCATAACAATCCTCTTTTGCGGTTCTTGATTCTGCACTGATAAGTTCAACAACATTCTTATCTAGCATGCTTATTGTGATGTCTTGTCTTTCATCCATGGTTCTAAAAAACGCTAGACGCTAGTCAGGCGAAAGCTCAGAGAATATTGCCCAGAGGACTAGTAGGACGGCTAGGCAAGGACTAGGCGGTTTTATTTTTTTTATTTTTTATTTAATTTTTATTACATATTATTATATAAATAAATATATAAAGCTTAAATAGCAATACTATTCCTTTCAAAGTTTCAAATTCTTCTTCTCAAAACTCTAACAATTTTCAAACATATGCCTCAAATTCTTCTTCTCCATATCCCTAATACTCCCTCCTTATCCAACTCAAAACTCAATCCATCTCATCTTCTTTCTCTTCATCCGATACAAAATCCTCCTCAAGTTCTCTAATTTCTTGAAGTTTACCGCCCAACCACCAAGCCCGCCTAGGTGGCCGATTTTCAGCCGAACGCCTAGCTCGATCGACTAGGCCTTAAATCGGGACGGTTGGGAAGCGCCCAACGCCTAGACAGCGCCTAGGCGGCCGCCTAGAGTGTTTTTTAGAACCTTGCTTTCATCTGTGAGAAGACCCTGTCCATGAATGCAGACTCCTTCTTCCCTTTTGGGATTTTTATTTTTTCTTTACCATTTTCGATCCCAAAAATGTACTTGACATATGATCTCCGTACCCCACAATACTTTTTTCCAATTTTAAACTTTTCAATGTCTCGGTCGAACCTTTCTATCAATCTTGTAAGGTCCCCATCGTGTTTACGACACGCTGCCTTGTGATCTTATTCTCATGTATGACGATCAACAAAGTAAAGAATAGAGTCTTGTGCATGATATCAAGGTGCTCTATAGTAATATCATTGTGCACCTTTTGAATGACATTTGTAATTGTCGCTAGTGTAGACATGTACTGCTCATTTTGTTGGAATCAAAGGATTACGAAAGAGAATAAAGATTAACATAAAAGGGAAAAGAGGAAACTACAAACATTTCCACTAGTTCCTATTTCATAGGTATTATCTTTTTACAAAGAGAATACTGACATCCATTGATGTATATCAATGAAAAAGAGAAGAGAATACCGAATGCCTTTCATGAACACCAAATCATCTTTCATATGTATTCTCTTTTTCCAAAGAGAATATTGTCATCTATTCATGAAAATTATTCAAAAAGAGAAAACAGAAAACTGCAAACAAGCATAGTACAATACCCAATTTGGTAAAAGAGAATACTGACATCCATTTAAGAGCATTGAGCAAAAAATGAAAAGTTAAAACTGCAAACAATAGAGATAACACTAAATCCTTTTTGGTAGGTATTCTTTTTTTTAAAGAGAATATTGAAATCCATTGATGTACATTAATGAAAAAAGAGAAACCTGATATCTTTCATGAACACCAAATCCTCCTTCAAAGGTATCCCCTTTTTCCAAAAAGAATATTGACATCCACTCAGGAACATTGATCAAAAAGAGAAAAGAGAAATCTGCCAACAATAAGCACAGCACTGCATCCTTTTTGTTAGGTATTCTATTTTTTCAAAGAGAATACTGAAATCCATTGATATACATTAATGAAAAAAAGTTAAAAGTTAAAACCCTAGATTCTTGAAAATCCCCTTTTCTCTTTCTCGTTTATTTCGAGGTTAAAAAATTCGAACAAAATAGAAGGGGAGTCTTCTATACCTCTTTCTTGGCCATTTTCGATCGTTGAACCGGGAGGAATACAGCAGAAAACTCCAGCTTGATGGAATACTGTTTCCGCAGTGGATGAGACGATTCCTTTCTTTAGAAAAGAGAGAAGATTGCGTCGGAAATCTCGAAGTGTGCTTCAAAGAACACTCGGATTCTACTTTTGGTATGGCCTCCGCGCGGATTTATCACGTAGATTGGAATTTTGAATGTTGCATGAGCGGTTTCTATCGCGCAAAAGCCGTCGTTTGATGTTATAGGGTCGGGGGTTATAGGGTCAGGGGTATAAGTCTTTTGATCTCTAAAATGGTGTTAATGAGTTAAATCTAATGGTTGTTCTATTAGTAGGATAAGTTCATATTATGGTGCTTTCTACTAAAATCCCTAATTTAAAAACCAGCACACATCGAGGGGGTCAGACATAAAATACAACCTCCAGTGACACGGAGAGACAAAAGGCCCAAAAAACCAAAAGAAAACGAGGAATGCATGTAATATATGCATAAAAAATTCAAATTCGAGGGAATTAGACATGAAACACAACCTCTCGTGATATGGAGAGGCAAACAAAGCCCAAAAAAAAACAAAACAAATCGAGGAATGCAGGTAATATATGTTGGCAAAATTCAAAATTGATGGGATCTGGCATGAAATGCAACCTCTCGTGACATAGAGAGGCAAACAAAGCAAAAAAACATCACTATAGCAAGCATGAGCATGCAAAACAAGTATAGTAAGCATCAAATAAGGCAAAGTAAGGATAATAATATAAGCATATTAAGGATCAGCTATAGCAAGCATGACCATACAAAACACGCATAGTAAGCATCAAATCAGACATAGTAAGGATCAAATCAGGTATAACACCACATAACAAAACATATTAAGGTCAAAATCCTATGTCAAACAGCTGGAATCAAAGCTTTAGGCAGGGCATAGCAAGCATGAGCATGTAAAAACATCACTTATAGCAAGCTTTAAGTAGACGTTCAAGCTTCCATTGAATCAGCCCCGTACAATAATTTCATCTAACAGAGCATAAGACATATCTGCGCAAAAAATAATTCAAAATCAAAGCATCATAGAAGAAGACGATGCTATCATGTAACAAACCAAAGAATAAACTCAATCGAATCGTTAACAAAGGGGATCACCATCTCATATGACATTGGAGCTCTCGTGAGCTAGAGAGCCTCAATTCAAAGCACAACAGGAAGAAGAAACTAGAGAGCATGGGATCAGATAAAGCCCAATGCATAAGAACACATAAGTGGCAGTCTCGGTACAAACAAAGCGAAAGAAACCAGAGTATGAGATCAGACATATATGTCATAGCAAAGCCCAAATCTACATCTCATAAAATCAAAGCAAAATAGAAAAGAAAATCAGATAAATGTTGCTAAAAAACTAAGGATCAGATAGGAGGGGATCAACCTTCAAGAAACAAAACCATCGCATAAATCAGGAGCTCTCTTTACATGGAGGGCGAAAACGTATCAATATAAGAGAATCAAACGTCAATGACAAAAATCAACATATAAATCAGGAGCTCTCGTTACATGGAGAGCGAAAACATGCCAATATAAACGGATCACACATCAGTGGCAAAAATCAACACATAAATAGGAATAAGACGAAGACAAACAAGAGAGATCATACATCACCTAATATAACTCATTAAGCATTAAATTGTTCATGTAGATCCATGCACAAATTAATATATTTCATGTAGATCCATGCACCATAACTTAAATTCAATGATAAACAAAAGCTACCTTCTGCACCCGTCTTCCTCGATTGAAACCATAGCATTTCCAATACTTCCCATTCCAACGATCTCTTTCTTTTCGCCTACGAATCGACCTTTTCCAGCCCATGCAAGAAGACGAGTGCTTTTCTCATTCAATAACGAGGAGAGGAGATGGAATGGATCCATATGATAGCCGAGGACACTGGAGTGACCCTTGAATAAGGTCGTGACGGCTGGTTGAGGTTTACAGGTGGGTTAGGGCTTTCTCATCTTTAGGTGAATCTTAGTCGTTAGACTTATGATCTAACGGCTGAAAAGCTTACACATCTTATAGGTTTCATACCTATGATGAGTCTTAGCCATAGATTTTAAGATCTAACAGAGAATTTCTTTTTTTTTTGGAAGGCCCAGATGTTATCTATTTTATAAAAAAGAACTTGTATATGTTCGATAAGATCAGATTTTACGAATCAAAATCTAACTCATGTATTTTTTTCACACATTACGGTTGAATTATAGAGAGAGGAGGGCACGTTATGGCTGAGTTATAGAAAGAGGAGGACACGTTGTGGCAGAGTTATAAAGGGAGGTGGTGGTATTTAATTAGCATCATGTATTCTTAGTCATCTTTGAATGGGAATTTTGAGTCTATTTGCATGATTTTTGACTGAATTCATAACCACAGTTGAAAAATTGTATAGCACTTGTGATCTGATTTAAAGAATATGTTCTGTGGCTTGGCCTCTTTCTAATCAATTAATGTACTTATATAGGATACATTGAGAAATAAATTAAGAATTATGATGACCAAATACCTAAAAAGCCGAATATGTTGAGAATTTAACTAAGAATTATGAAAATCATGTTTCGAAATTCATGCGTATGCATAATATTATAATAGTATACACGTGTAACCACCCAACCCTACCTCTCTATATATATACTAGTACTCACATGTGCCCCCGGCACAGTTTTTAGTTATTGTTAATATAAAATTTTAACAAACTCCCTGTAGTTTGTCTGGTTAGACGGCTGTGTTGACCCGTAGGTGGTTTAGGGTTCGAAAGTTGGTCATAGCTTTTTGTTCACCGCCACCATAAAACATAGTCAATAAAATATAAAATAAAATATTATAAGTCTAACTTAGGGTATATAAAATAAATATAAATATATATAAGTCTTTGCATATTGCATAATAAGATAATATTAATAGAACTTAGGTTGATATGAATTAATGCATGTTTATATAAAGCAAACTTAAAGAATATATATAAAAAACTTAGGGGATATGAATTAATGCAGGTTAACCGTTATTGCTCCTTATAAGGTTGATTAGATTAGATGGGCCTCGTGTCATTTGACACGAGTAACCACACAACCCCACTGTCCGTCTCCTCTTCTCCCCCTCTCTTTTTTTACAATTTAGATGAGACATGTAAGAAAATATGAGTTATATGTCTCATCATAAATGTTATTTTATAAAATAAATATCTTTTACTTTAGTTCGAAATCAACTAATATTATATTTGATACACTTTCATCGCTGACACTTGGTCTAAATTGTATTGTTTTTCATGCCATACTATTTCTGAACAAAACTTACTTGAAGTTATCAACTTGAATACCTCATGAAAAAAATACAATTTGAAGCATAAACCATGAAACCATTGGCCCTGCCAAACTATGCAACAATTCCTTTTTTTGCTTTTATATCAATTGAACCTGAAGGCTAGAGAACATTTCTCATGGACTCTATATTTCATAACAAAGGAAATGAACCTATGCTTAGACTTCATAAAAACACAGCCAAAGATGCGGCCCTTTATCTGGAGAACTAAAAACAAAGATTTCAAACTAAGTTCCCTGCTGAACTTAGCATCCACCGAAAGGGCATCAAATGGTGCAATTTTAATTACTTTACAGCAACTTTGTAACTTTGAATAAAACATCAAATGATCCAATTTTGCTTATGAACTTAAATCCACCCAAACTACATATTCATACATTGCTGCAATTGAACTTAACAAACCATTTCAACCAAACTGCGTATTCAGAATTCACTGGAAATGAACTTAACTTCCACCCACTACAACTATAATGAACAACATCAAAGCTACATGGCATTCTTAGTACATGTTCCTACTTGGATGTAAAGAAGTCATCATAGGATCCCAAGTCGGATACATCAAAGGAGTCGACGGAAAATGGCGGCCAAAAGCTTCACTCTTCTTCATCATGTTGAGCACTCTTCTAATTGTTCATCCCTTTTCACCACTTACTGATAGCCACACAACCATTATCCATGACATGACGCCTCCGGCTTTTCTTTGGTGTTTACCTTCCTGCAGTAGAAACGAAGCACAACAGGTAAAAAATAAGGGTCAAACCTATAAAGATTCATCAGTGGAAAAAAGTTAAATCAAAACTGTCAAAGAATAATAACAGTAACATTCAACATAGAAAAAGCTTGAACGGCCAAAATAAAAAATAGCTGTTTGCACTAATCCCTGACTGAAATAAGGCACGAGAGTTACAACATTTAAAGCAAATAACATATGCAAGATTGCAAATCATGCAGGGGGACATGCTGAAATAAAGCTTACCTGCAAAGCTGGCCTAACAGATCTAGATGTAGGTTGGCCTACCGGATCGCTGCACATGATAACATAAGCAGATTTCTAACATCAATATAAAGAAGTGGATAGAAATAAATCAGATTGGAATCTTCTAAGCTCTAGATTTCTAGAGTTTGAACTTATAGATCTAGTAAAAGAAACAAATACTAGTCTACCTTCCTTGTCTTCAAAACAGATTGGTTCAAAGCCATATTAAACTTAACCCATAAACACTTCGATCCGTCTTTTGATTCCGGCCATAAAGATCTCAATCTCTTCCTCTGCCCGGACCTTCGACCAACCGATTGCTTTGAATATGATAGCCCAATGTCCACTGGCACCATTGACACCTTCCTGGACGGTCTCCAAACGTGAAACAACTTTCAACATAACGTTCTTCGCATGAAGCAGAGCGAGAAATATAGCTTCCTTGGCTTCATCGTGAGATAAGCCAACGGTGACCAATATTAATTCCTGGACAACATTCAACAAGCACTGCTTTAGCTCATAAACAACCCAACACCATCGCTTGTTTTACTTCCTCAATGGGCCAGTTAAGGATGCTCCAAACGAGACCCACGAAAATCATGAAATATGCTGTGTTGACAAACATATTCATATCACATTAAGAAAATAACAAAAAAGAAAGATAAAAGATAGAACATACAAGAAAATTTCCCCCATAATTAACCAGTGCAGTTTATCTTCGCAACAATAGAGAAAGGTTTCACTGAAAATGAGTTCCAAAACTGACGGAGGAAAACAATGGCACTGGTCAGTCTAAAAATCAACCAAACCAAAAACTCATTAGCATAAACCTAGGAAGGTGAAATCTTTTGGCTTATAAGCTACGGCTTCTCTCATTTTTAGATAGAAAATTTTGATAGATCTAAAGAAATCAATCAAAACATCAAGAGAAAACAACGATTTGAGATAAAAAAAATAAAAAATCATAAGTGAAAAAAAGATCTAGGAAAAAAACTGAGCAAATATCACGATATGAATTAAATGAATTTGCAGGCTCTTAAATCAAAAGATATAAATTAAACTGAGAAAACATCACGATCTAAAAACATCAAAAGAAATTTCTCATTGATGGGTCTTCATAAAAAAGGCTCAGAATAGCACAAGGCTCTTCATCTTGAATAAAACTAACTTTTATCGGCAATGGCTTTTAACTATAAGACCTCTGGTTTCCAATACAATCAAATGTATAATGTATCTCATGGATATTAATTGTCCCCAGAAATAAGCAAAAGCAAGCTGAATGCTTAATGAGATACATTAGCTATAGTTTATTCAAAACCTCATATGTGATTTCGCCTACATAAATTACCAATCAAAAGAATAAATTCTTGCAAAACTTCCATATCAATCAGTTGCGATCAACCACGTAAAAGTTTGTAATATCTGTGGCCGGAAGATCGCTAAGAACTATGATACTTTGCACCTTCCTAGCTATTATCATCAATTTATCAAAATAAAAATAAAATTAAACATGCATATATGTCATTTGTTAAGGTACATAAATTAATGTTTAAAACTTGTATAACTCGATCATACTCGCGGGGAAAACAAAGAAAAAAAAAAGAGACAAGGAGAGACAACTCTTTACCATTTCCAATACCTCCCATTCCAACGATCTCTTCTTTTCACTTGTGAATCTACCCAGCCTCGGTACTAGAGCTAAATCCGAGCTTCCAGCCTCGGGACGGCGACCCACAGATCGCCCACGCCCTAACCATGCAACTAATGCACAATCAACAATGCATGCTATGAACATACACATACAAGAGATAGGCATGCAACAGTATGATACAGATAGCATACAAGTCAACCGGATCGCTGCAGTGGTACTACCAACCGCTGCCAGCCAATCCGCAGCGGAACCCGGCATTTCGACGGTACCATGATGAGTCACAAAATATGCATAATTTACCCATTTAACTTGGCTTTGTTAGCTCTCAAACAATGCAGTTCTAATATCTTTTTATGTTATTTCAGGTACAAGAGTTTCCAAAGAGAGTTGAATCGATTCCGGGCTTAAAAGACATAAATTGCACAAAATCTGTCATATTCGAATTGAACCAGACCCAGTCTGAATTGAATCCAGACAGACCCAGTCTGAATGGGTCCAGAATTGATCCAGACCCAGTCTGGATTGATCCAGACCCAGTCTGGATGAATCCAGAATATTTGGATCGATCCAACCCAGTCTGGATCGATCCAAACTTATTCTGGATCTATCCAAACCAGTTTGGATCGATCCAAAACCCTTTCCAGGGACCAGTTTTGCAGTTTTTACACATCGGATCGATCCAAACATATTCGGATCGATCCGAACCAGTCTGGATCGATCCAAAACCCTTTCCAGAGAGCTATGATATCCAGACCCATATTGGATCGATCCAAGTTGATCGAAACCCAGATTTTGACATCTTGGATCGATCCAAACCTATTTCGGATCGATCCAAGATCGGCTGACGGTTAAAAATGGACAACTCGGATCTAATCCGAGGGTCCATGACTTGGGGCCTATAAATAGGGGTTTTGGCTCTAATTTTAGGATCTTTTCTCCACTCTTGTTCCCTCCTTTCTCCAGCCTTCTCCCCCCTTAGTGTGAGAGAGAGATTGAGTGCTCCAAGGGTTGGATTTTGATGGAGAAGATGGGTAAAGCCTCCTCTTCCATGGAGATCCTACCTAAGATGAGTAGCTAAATCCCTCTTCCTTGGGAATTTTGTGATGTCTTAGGGTTAGATTTTTGGTTTCTTTATAATTCTTCATGTAATGACTCTTGTGATGATGGATTTTGTATGAATTCACATGTAATTCTTAGTTCTCTTCAATGAATGCTTTATTTCTTACAAGTGTATGTAGAGAGATTACATGCTTGTTTAGTCTTTGAGTCAATTCCCCAAAGAAGAGGTCATATTAGAATCATGCCTAATTCTAGGGTTTGAATCATAATTCATTGAGGAATTAAATAATCGAATGATTTCATGATAAATTCTTATATGTAATTACTTGTGAAATAGATGTTTGATAGGTGTTTGATGTAATGTTTCAAAGAGAGGTCCATGCTAGAACCATAGCCAATTCTCCTTGATCTAGGGATAGGATCTTGAAGTGCTAGAACCACTCAAGCCATAGCTATCCTGTCCACTACTTGGGTGCTAGAACCATCCAAGCCTCATTCTACCCTATCTACCATTCTTATTCATGCAAAGCCTATATCTCTAATTAACAATAGGACCCTAAGCCGGCCATTGTTGAGTCATGATCGAATTAAAGCCTTGATCATGGATCCTACCCTTGTGCTAAATGCGATGAGTTGATCCTAACCCGACATCTCATTAGCGACGAGCGATACTAATCCTATGCTCGTCGATCTCTTATTTTGACCATCTCATTTAGAAGTCATGCATCTTGATTTATAGAGAACATCCTTAGACCCTAATTCGGATCAAAATCCCCTAGGACCTTTATCCTAATAAACCACCTTCTTTACTTGTTTTTAAAATACTTTAGTTAACTAGTTAATCAAAACCATTCAAATTTTATACAACTCTTGTAGAGATCATCTTTGTAATTCAACCATCAAATTCCCTGTGAACTCGACCCGTACTCCTACTACCGTTGTAGTTAAGTAATAGTTCGGTATTTTGTTTTGTCCGCCTTTGAGATAATTAACGACGCATTTCAAGGCGAGTCAAAAATGGCGCCGTTGTCGGGGAATTAGAATAGTTGAATTACCTACTTGATATAACTCTCTATGATTAGTTTTCCTTTTCTTTTCTTATCAAGAAAATACCAAAAAGAATGATTTTTGCTTACATTGTTATATCTTTGCATTGATAGGAAGACATCGCCGTGAAAAGAATTAACGATCTACAAAGACGACGGACGCAATATTCTTGGACCCGCCCATTGTAAAGTATCTCTATCTTTTGGGTGTGATAATTGATTGTTATATATGGCTGAAGATTCATTTTACTTTGATTGGTCATATCAAGGTTTCTACCCTCCTAATGATCAATCTTATTATATGAGCACACCGACCTATGATTGTGCACCTATGTTTCCACCGACGCATCCTTCTCAGCCTTATCATTGGTATGAGCCACCCCTTTCCCCTCCACTACAAGCACAAAGAGATCCGGCTTTAATGGAAAGATTATTTAAGGCATTTGAAACTTTTGAGGAACATAGTCAACTTATACATTCTCACTCACAATCATTAGCCAATCTAAAAATCCAAGTTGGACAAATAGCTTCCTCGATTGATTCATATTATGATGATATTGATGGATGCGTGAATGAGTTATTGCCTATTGCTTTTAATGACAATGTTTGTGATGGTTATATTTCCATTGATAGTAATGCATACAATAATGAGGTAGGTGAACAGGCTTTACCGGTTGTTAATAGTTTAAATAATCTTTTACCGGCCTTAGATGTTTTTGTAAATGAACCGGAGCCTCTAACTTTTCATGATCAAGACAATACATTGATTGGTGAATGTGTGCATAATTTGATATCTCTTTTATGTCATAATATTGTCTTGCCGGTTTATGAAGCTTTTTACGAGGGAACGTGATAAGACGTGAAAAGTGCATAAATCACCCTTTTAACTTGGCCTTGTTAGTTTCCGAGCAATGCCTTACTGATGGATTTTACCCTATTACAGGTACAAGTGCCCCCAACGAGGATTGGATCAAGTTCCGAGCTTAAACGACGTCATTCGGGCCAGTTTTTATGAAGAAGATCGATCCTGTATGGAAGAAGGATCGATCCTTTGAAGTGCTTTAAGAAGGAGCCAATCAGGACAACAAGGATCGATCCTATGGCATGAGAGGATCGATCATTTTTGCGCATTTTCTCAGTGACAAAACGCAAGTTCTGAAGGATCGATCTTCACCCTTGGTAGGATCGATCACTTTTGCGCATTTTCCCAGTGACAGAACGCAAATTCTAGAGGATCGATCTCTACACACTGGAGGATCGATCTTCATCGGGGCGAAGCCAGAATTCAAGAAGTAAAGATCGATCCTTTCCTATGGGAGGATCGATCCTTCACGGGACCAGCGATCACACGAAGCGAATGATCGATCCTTCACCCTATGAGGATCGATCCTTTGATGCCAGCCGAGCAAAATCAATGACCCAGATCTAATCCGAGTGGGGGATGCTTGGAGGCTATAAATAGACCGCTTAGGGGGGATTTTGGGGAAGCTTCTCTTAGTTTTCTCCAGCCCTTCTAGGTTTCTTACCCAATTGAGAGGAGGACTTCTTGGAGGGAATCCATGGGAGGGGAGCTTCATCAACCTCCATCCATGGATCCAACCAAGATGAGTAGCTAACTTCCTATCTCTTGGGATTTCCATGTAGTTGTAGGATTCTTTTGTAGTTTTCTTAGGGTTTTGATGTGTAACCTTTAGGGATGATCTATTGTATGGATTTGAGCATTATTTCTCTATCTTTGTACATGGATTTCATTTGATGAATGGATGAATGTCTTTCTTTGGTATGAGTTAGAACTTGTGCATGATAGGTGTTTGTTGTTATGCCCCAATGAGTTGGATGTGCTAGAAACACATTCAAATCTATTGGGAGGATTACTAGCCCTAGATTAGAGATTAGGGATGCTAGAACCATCCCTATCTCTCTAATCAAAGGATCCATTCTATCTTTCTCTTGCATTGGATTCGAGGTGCTAGAACCATCTCGATCCAATGCCCGACTCCATGCAATATCTTTTTCTTGCGACGAATCGATCTTAATCGAAGGTTCGTTAGCGACGATAGAAGCTAATCACTCATTCGTCGACTTTGTGAATGTGATTATTTCCGGCGGATGATCCTAAACCGACTTCCGTTGAGCGATAAGTGAGGCTAACCACCCGCTTGTCGACTTCTTGATTTCGATCGTCTCAATTGAATTACACACCTCAATTTCTTAGGAGGCTACACTAGAACCTACAATGAAATGGAGATCCCAAGACCTCTCTATATTAGTTATCTTTCTTTTCACTTAGTTAATTACTTTAATAGTCATTAATCCAAAACCCAAATCATTTTAGCTAGTTGTTTGGAGTTATCTATCGAGTACGTTAGTCATTTCTCATTTCCCTGCGGATCGACCCGGACTCCCGCTAGCTACGTAGTAGTTAGTAGGATTTGGTATAAATTGTAATCTTTGACGCCCTAATCACTTTTAACGACGAGTGGTTTGGGCCCGTCAAATTTTTTACGTTCTGTCACTGGTTGTAATCCTTAATGGATCGATCCAAAATGGTCTTCCAGGGCATACGTTCTGTCACTGGTTGGATCGATCCATTTTTTATTTGGATCGATCCACATTTATTTTTTTAGTAAGCACAATACTTGGTGGGACAATTTGGATCGATCCAAGTTGTCCTGGATCGATACGGAACCGTGTATTCGGATCGATACAACCCCTTGTTTGGATCGATCAAACATGACTTCAAAAAAGGGCCGTTCTGTCACCATTTGGATCGATCCTTGTCTAATTGGGATCGATCCAGATCCTTGCCACGTCACTCAAGTCACCACTGCGATCATGACACGTGTTTGGGATCGATCCAAGCCCTTATTGGATCGATCCAATTTCCATTAAAAACACACTTAAAGGCTTTGGTGCGTCAGTAAGGGCATGTCTTGCCCATTTCCTTCTCCGACGCTCTTCAGTCTCTCTTCTCATTTCTCACATCTCCGGCGATTACCGACGGTTCTAGCCACCAGTGCTTCTCCACCACACATCCACCCGTCATCCTAGCTTCCATGAGGCCAAAGAAGCAGCTTGCAAACAAGAAGACGCCGGAGAAGAAACGTGGTGCTCCGGGTGCTTCTTCATCGGCAAAACCGTCCGCTTCCTCTTCACCACCTCCTCAATCACCAAGCAAGCGCAGTCGAGTCTCAGAGCCAGATACCACTGGTGATGTTGTTCTTAAACTTTGGAAAAACCGTGACTTTGAATTTGAATTCCAATTTGACATCCCGTTCTTTTGCAAGCATGCACAATCAGTAGCTTCGATTCGTTTTTTGGAGCAACACCGAGCTTTAGGGCTTTGCTCACCAAGTAGAATCATTTATCCTAGGTTAATCCGGCTTTTCTATCAAAATCTGGAAATTATTCCATCAGAGTCATCTAAGAATACGAATTGCCCAGGGTTTACATCAAAAATTTTGGGTCATCCTGTAGTTTTCATAGCTAAAACCATCAGTAAAATTTTAGATATTCCTATCGCAACCCCTGCTACCCCTTATGATGCCACCGTTCGAAAATGGGTTGCGTCTGAAATCGTCCCAGTACGAGCTTACACTGGCGAGATTTTCCGGCGTGAACTACATGAACAATTGTGGTTCATCGATGATGTTCTACGTCGGAATGTTTTTCAGACAGCCCATCCTCAACGCCGCATAGGTGATTGGTTATGGGTTTTGTGGTGTCTCCTTCATAATTTTTCCATTCCGTTTCCATCCCTAATTCTCAATGACATGGAATATTTTCATAAAAATGCTGATAACAAGAATAAGACAAAGCCATTTCCACATCCTTGTCTCATATCTGCTTTCCTTGCGCGTCAATCTTGGTTTCCTGCTGATGAACCTAGTATGGAGGCCCCATCCTCTTCCTTCTTTGGCCAAATTACCTGGAGCAAGGTCATTTCTAAAATGGCCAAAGCTCAACAGGAAATTGCCTCCATTCTAGCTAGGAGGCAGCCTGCTCCACTAGTCGATTCTCAACCTAGCTCATCTGCTCCTCCACCTCCAGTTCCTCAGCCTCCATCCTCTCCTCAACCTGCTCTACAGGATCCACCACTTTCAGAGGATGATTCAACCTCTGAGTTAGAGGATCTTCGCCTCACAATGAATGCAAGATTAGAGAAGGTTGATCATTCTTTAAGTGCTATCAAGACGGATTTGCACTATTTTCAGCATGAGACAAAACATGAGCTGCGAACGATACTTGCCTATGTGGCAAAGCTGTTCCCAGCAGGACCAGCTACAGTCTCGACCTCCACGCAGACGGAGGACTTCAGCTCATTTCCAGAGAACCCACCAGTAGATGAGATCTCATCTCCAGCAGCTGTGCAGCCTGTTTTACCGAGTGATGAGAGTTGGGAGTTTGTGATTGTACAAATTTGATGTGTAGCTAACAATATGTCTGGATAGTACATTTTGGTAAACACTAATGCTTAGTCATGATGCCACATTTTTGATTCATAGTGTCATGGGGGTATATGAGGTATATTTTGTGATATATGATGGTTGTATGGTGGATGAATGAATGACTAAAGATCATCGTGAATGATGTCATGGTTGTATTTGAGTCTTTTATGATACATATTTTTGTGAAGTTGGTTTCTAGCTTAAGGTGGTTGTTATCTTTGGTATTTTGAGAAGTTGGATGATTATAAGCATGTGAAGAGGATTAATGTGTATATGATTGAATGTGGGAATTTTTTTTGAAGTTGTGGGTACCTCTTTATATTTGTGGTGGATATGTTAAATGTATCACATATGTGAGCAGTGAACTCATCTAAAATACAAAGGAAGTGCTGCCCAAATTTTTATTATTATTCATGTCAATTCTGTTTCTTTCATGTTGTCAGGATATTGAACCAAGCCAACGATACTCTACAATCTTATCCTATCTTCAACTCAACCCTCAATCTTTATTCACTTCATTTCTCTAGTTTTGTTCATTAATCCTATGCTTCACATATGTGCAATTTGCTTTGCAAGGATGAACGTCTTATACGGTTCTCAAACAACAATCCAGGTTATCTCTTTCCTTTACCCTTCAATCGTGCTTGAGGACAATCCCGTTTAAGTTGGGGGTATGCATTACATGCATGATAACCATTTTTTTTATTTTATTTTTATTTACACTTGAAATGAGAGATACTTGCATTAATGATTATGTGAAACATTCAACTCAATTACCCTTTATGGATGATTGTAGTATGATATATTTGAAACTTCACATAGTTATAAGGATTTGCTAATCATGATTTGGATATTATTGTTCATCTACTTTAACCCGCTTGATACATGTTAAAGTTGATTGAGTAATTCATCATCATTGTATATTCGCACACTTATGAGGGGTTGATTAGTCAATTTGAGTTTGGTACATTGAAGGACTAAGAAGTCGAAGGTAGGAAACATGTTTTGCTTAATCAAAAATGGCAATGCTCGTGTAAAGAAATCCGAAAGCTTAGTAACCGGGCAATGTGCGTAACAACGTGTATTGTTCGCGTCAAACAGCTTAGGAATGAAAAAAAAAAAAATATGTGTGGTGACTAGTTATAATTCGTAGCCTTCTAGGTTCGAGCAATTAAGTCCGAGAGGTGCTTTATCACCCAATGCCCTAAAGCCAATTGGTTTGGGAGTCATTGACCCAAAGCTCGTTACAAGGACCTAGAAGAAAGCTTAAGGGATTATGACATTGCACGGTCGCACACTAATTAAAAAAAAATAAGAGAAAAAGGAAAAGAATGTGTGATGACTAGTTATAATTCGTAGCCTTTTGGGTTTGAGCAATTAAGTCCGAGGGGTGCTTTATCACCTAATGCCCTAAAGCCAATTGGTTTGGGAGCCATTAACCCAAAGCTCGTTACAAGGACTCAAAAGAAAGCTTAAGGGATTATGACATTGCACAGTCGCACACTAATTGAGAAAAGTATAAAGAGCAACCATGTTATATTTTAGCAAACACGTGAAATACCGGAGATGACTGAATCAGATTGGGCCTTACTTGGTTGATTTTGAAAACCCCAAATACGTGTGCGGTAACATCTTACACTTGGATTTCTTGACTATACTATAATAGTACTAAGTGTTTTAAAGTCCTTGAAGGGTAATAACCATAGCTTGATTAGCATATTTCTTATATTTGTGTGATTTGAAGAATATCATTATGCACATGATTCTATTATTTGACATTTGAGTAAATATAGATCACATATGAATTGATGTCTAGTATCTTGACATTTCAATTGTAAATGAGATGTTTGTGGGTATCATCACTGTAAACCCTCACGAGACAACACTCGTCCTCTAGGGTAAACCTAGGGGTTTAACGGCTTGTTGCACATGCTAAGTGCAATCGTGAGTCCTACGAAAGTGGCTAGTTAGATTTTATTTGTCTTTTTGCTTTGCTCGAGGACTAGCAAAGTTCAAGTTGGGGGTGTGATAAGTCACAAAATATACATAATTCACCCATTCAACTGGGCTTTGTTAGCTCTCAAGCAAGGCATTTTTAATATCTTTTCATATGGTTTCAGGTACAAGAGCTTTCGAAGAGAGTTTGCATGGATTTCGAACCAAAAGACATCAGTAAAACAGATCCAGACAATTTGGATCGATCCAAGGTCATTTTGGATCGATCCCGATCCTTTTCCAGAAGACCATAGTTTTTATCCAAAGTTGGATCGATCCGGATTCTTAATGGATCGATCCAAATATCTCTTCCTAGAGAGATCGGTATAAAATGGGTCGATCCAAACCGTCATGGGATCGATCCATATTTCTTTTTCCAAGAGCACTTATTCTTGGGTACAAATTGGATCGATCCACATTTAAATGGGATCGATCCATATTTCCTTTCTACAGAAAGGTATGATCTTTTGCTCATCTTGGATCGATCCAATCTTACTTCGGATCGATCCAAGATCGCTGACGGTTATAAATGGACGGCTCAGATCTAATCCGAGGGTCCACGACTTGGGGCCTATAAATAGGGGTTTTGGCTCTAATTTGGGGAACTTCTTTTCACTCTTATTCCCTCTTTTCTCCAGCCTTCTTTCCCCTTAGTGTGAGAGAGAGATTGAGTGCTTCAAGGGTTGGATTTTGATGGAGAAGATGGGTAAAGCCTCATTTTCTATGGAGATCCTACCTAAGATGAGTAGCTAAATCCCTCTTCCTTGGGAATTTTGTGATGTCTTAGGGTTAGATCTTTGATTTCTTTATAATTCTCCATGTAATGACTCTTGTGATGATGGATTTTGTATGAATTCACATGTAATTCTTAGTTTTCTTCAATGAATGCTTTATTTCTTACAAGTGTATGTAGAGAGATTACATGCTTGTTTAGTCTTTGATTCATTTCCCCAAAGAAGAAGTCATATTAGAATCATGCCTAATTCTAGGGTTTGCACCATAATTCATTGAGGAATTAAATAATCGAATGGTTTCATGATAAATTCTTATATGTAATTACTTGTGAAATAGATGTTTGATAGGTGTTTGATGTAATATCTCAAAGTGAGGTCCATGCTAGAACCATGGCCAATTCTCCTTGATCTAGGGATAGGATCTTGAGGTGCTAGAACCACCCAAGGCAAGCTATGATCTTGAGGTGCTAGAACCACCCAAGCCATAGCTATCCTATCCACTACTTGGGTGCTAGAACCATCCAAGCCTCATTCTACCCTATCTACCATTCTTATTCATGCAAAGCCTAGATCTCTAATTAACAATAGGACCCTAAGCCGGCCATTGTTGCCAACAATAGGACCCTAGCCGGCCATTGTTGAGCCATGATCGAATTAAAGCCTTGATCCTGGATCCTACCCTTGTGCTAGATGCGATGAGTTGATCCTAACCCGACATCTCATTAGCGACGAGCGGTACTAATCCTATGCTCGTCGATCTCTTATTTTGACCATCTCATTTAGAAGTCATGCATCTTGATTTATAGAGAACATCCTTAGAGCCTAATTCGGATCAAAATCCCCTAGGACCTTTATCCTAGTAAACAACCTTCTTTACTTGTTTTTAAAATACTTTAGTTAACTAGTTAATCAAAACCATTCAAATTTTATTCAACTCTTGTAGAGATCATCTTTGTAATTCAACCATCAAATTCCCTGTGGACTCGACCCGTACTCCTACTACCTACGTTGTAGTTAAGTAATAGTTCGGTATTTTGTTTTGTCCGCCTTTGAGATAATTAACGACGCATTTCAAGGCGAGTCAGAACGCCTAATCTTGATGATGATGTATGTGATAGTGTTTTACCGGTTTATCAAAAATTTTATGAGGACATGTCTAACCTTGATAAGAATTTATGTTGTATTGATTTGCCGGTTTATGAAGCCTTTTACGAAGACATATCTACATTGAATAATAATGAAGGTGATATTAATTTACCGGTTTATGAAGTCTTTCATGTCGATACTCCAAATATTGATGAAATTTTATGTGAAAAAAGTGTGTCCATTTTTGATGCCTTGTGTGGTGACAATGATGATGATAAGATGTGCCTTGATATTTTACCGGCATCGGATGCTTGTAAAGGATTGAATGGGATTTTACCCGTTTTTGATGAGCATAATAATTTAGACAATTTTTGTGTAATCCCATGGTGGAGGCATCCATGGGAGTGCTCATCTACTACAATTTTCATTCCAGCATTGCACACTACGATGTCACCTCCAATTTTGAATCTCAAGCCATTTTCTTTGATATTGCATAAACTCTTTGGACCAAATATCTCCTTTGATCGAGATTTTGACTTATCTCGAGCCAACATTGAAAAAATGTTACAATGGTTTGTTTTGATAAATATTTTATATGATCATTGGCACGTGAGTAAAACCATCCGGAGATGGCTTTTATCAAGACTTTGTAGATGTTTCTATCAATTAGATAGAGCATCTCATAAGCTTGTGTTGAGTCTAGCCAAAGATGTTAAACGTAGCGCTTGTTGGGAGGCAACCCAACCTTTATTACTTGCATAATTGCTTTCTATCACTGGTAGGATCGATCCACATTTAATTTGGATCGATCCACATTTATCTTTCAGTAAGCACAATACTTGGTGGGACAATTTGGATCGATCCCAATTGTCCTGGATCGATCCGGAACCGTGTGTTCGGATCGATACAAATCCTTGTTTGGATCGATCCAACATGACCTCAAAAAAGGGCCGTTCTGTCACCGTGTGGATCGATCCTTGTCTAATTGGGATCGATCCAGATCCTTGCCACGTCACTCAAGTTACCATCTACGATCATGACACGTGTTTGGGATCGATCCAAGTCCTTATTGGATCGATCCCAATTCCACTGAAAACACACTTAAAGGGCTTTAGTGCGTCAGTTAGGGCATTTCTCGCCCATCTTCTTCTCCGAACTCTCTCCCGTCTCTCCTCTCCTCTCTCCCATCTCCGGCGATTGCTCAGGCGGCGGGAGCGTTACTGACGTTCTTAACCACCAGTGACTCTCCACCACACATCCACCCGTCATCCTAGCTTCTATGAGGCCAAAGAAGAAGATTGCAGCCAAGAAGACGCCGGAGAAGAAACGTTATATTTGTGGTGGATATGTTAAAAGTATCACATATGATATTGAACCAAGCCAACGATCCTCTACAATCTTATCCTATCTTCAACTCAACCCTCAATCTTTATTCACTTCATTTCTCTAGTTTTGTTCATTAATCCTATGCTTCACATATGTGCAATTTGCTTTGCAAGGTTGAACGTCTTATACGGTTCTCAAACAACAATCCAGGTTATCTCTTTCCCTTACCCTTCAATCGTGCTTGAGGACAATCCCGTTTAAGTTGAGGGTATGCATTACATGCATGATAACCATTTTTTTATTTACACTTGAAATGAGAGATCCTTGCATTAATGATTATGTGAAACATTTAACTCTATTACCCTTTATTAATGATTGTGGTATGATATATTTGAAACTTCACATAGTTATAAGAATTTGTTAATCATGATTTGGATATTATTGTTCATCTACTTTAACCCGCTTGATACATGTTAAAGTTGGTTGAGTAATTCATCGTCATTTTATATTCGCACACTTATGAGGGGTTGATTAGTCAAATTGAGTTTGGTACCTTGAAGGATTAAGAAGTCGAAGGTAGGAAACATGTTTTGCTTAATAAAAAATGGCAATGCTCGTGTAGGGAAATCCGAAAGCTTAGTAACCGGGCAATGTGCGTAACAACGTGTATTGTTCGCGTCAAACAGCTTAGGAATGAAAAAATATGTGTGGTGACTAGTTATAATTCATAGCATTCTAGGTTCGAGCAATTAAGTCCGAGAGGTGCTTTATCACCCAATGCCCTAAAGCCAATTGGTTTGGAAGTTATTGACCCAAATCTCGATACAAGGACCTAGAAGAAAGCTTAAGGGATTGTGACATTGCACGGTCGCACACTAATTGAAAAAAAATAAAAGAAAAGGAAAAGAATATGTGTGATGACTAGTTATAATTCGTAGCCTTTTGGGTTTGAGCAATTAAGTCCGAGGGGTGCTTTATCACCTAATGGCCTAAAGCCAATTGGTTTGGGAGCCATTGACCCAAAGCTCGTTACAAGGACCCAAAAGAAAGCTTAAGGGATTATGACATTGCACAGTCGCACACTAATTGAGAAAAGTATAAAGAGCAACCATGTTATATTTTAGCAAACATGTGAAATACCGGAGATGACTGAATCAGATTGGGCCTTACTTGGTCGATTTTCAAAAACCCCAAATACGTGTGCGGTAACATCTTACACTTGAATTTCTTGACTATACTATAATAGTACTAAGTGCTTTAAAGTCCTTGAAGGGTAATAACCATAGCTTGATTAGCATATTTCTTATATTTGGGTGATTTGAAGAATATCATTATGCACATGATTCTATTATTTGACATTTGAGTAAATCTAGATCACATATGAATTGATGTCTTATATCTTGACATTTCAATTGTAAATGAGATGTTTGTGGGTATCATCATACCACGACCGTCAACCGCGGACTCCTGCAACGGGAAGCAACCCCGAAAACGCTGATGAACAGTAAAATATCATATTATAATTCAAACATATAATATTATATTTAAAACACAAAAAAAACCTCTACTTAGAAGCTAATTGATCCCATCGATCCGACATCCAAACTACGTCGAATTCGAGATCCATCTTAATTATCAGTAGATCAACATGCCGGGATAAAGATATCCAAAATCCATAAACATCCAATGGTCTGATTAACGGGAAAATACTAATCAAAACCGCTAATCAAACTAACTTACCATTACTTGCTACAGCGCAGCCGACCAGTACGAAATTCATAACAAAGCGTAGGAAAATCGGAAAATTATGAAATCAGTTGGGTTGGAGAGTAGACTCAAAGATCTACAACTCTTATGTTCATCACAACCCAAAAACATGCACGTACAAACTGGAAAAGGCGCCGCAAACCGGCTGTTCTTCAAGAACAGCAGAAACCGCAAAATTCGAGATTAAACATGCTTAAATCCTACTAAAACCTCAACCAAAGCTTATAACAGAAATTATACTAAGCAAGAGGAAGCTAACAACACAAAGAACTACAAGATCTACCGGCTAGATTAAGAGAAACCCATTAAACAACTCTCGTAGATAGAAAACCTACCGGGGACGCTAATCCTCGGCTGATTCCCCCATAATCAGTCACCAACAAGGTTCCAAACCACACCAGGGATCTTCCTCACACTGCCACGGTTCCAACGAGCCTTCAAACGCTCAAAATGATGGCCGGAGGAGGGAGAACGGTGGAGAAGAAGGAGCGGCCAGAAAACAGGGGAAGAAACAGAGCTCGCGGGAAGAAGAAAGAAGAAGGAAGAAGAAGAAGGAGAGGAAGAAAAGAGGAAGAAAAGGCAGGGGAAAGCCGGGAAAGAAGGAGAAAAGGAGGAGGAGAGGATAGGGGAGAAAGTCTCCTCTCCCTCTGACAGGGGAGAGCGACGGCCAACGGCAACCGTCCTCTCAAAGAAGAAGAGCCACCAACTCGATAGCGATCGATGGCTCCAAGGAGCGATCGGTCGCTCACGGGCCGTCAGGCACCCAAAAACAGGCTTCTGCGTGCCCGAGCTAGAATCTTCCGATCCCGGATCCACCTAACTATTCTATTCAAACACATACACCAAAATTAAGCCGGTGTATGCACACGTGGGTATGAAACAAACCGACAAGACGCAATTTATCAAATTGTCCTTGTGGTCAACAACGAGCTATAGGAATAGATGAACAGGTCCTCACATCCTCAAACCCTTAAAAAAAATATCATCCCGAAATTCGATAAAGGTAGGGGTCGGAAACGAAAACAGCGCCTACATGATACTACTAAGCGATAAAAGTACCTCTGTAGGCGAATGGTACTACGGTCAGTGGAAGCGGCTGCCGAGACTGGTAGCTCTGGTAGGACGGCTGCACCTCGTCTGCGTAGCGGCGGTCAGGTAGGGCAAACACCTGTCCCCCGCTATCTGCTCTGACTCTGCCTCCGATGCGGCCTCGCTCAACTCCACCTCTCTGTCCCTGCCCAGCCCAAGACCCTCCGCCTCGACCTCCTTGCGGTGCCGCACCCTGTGCGCTCCGCAGCAGACAATCCCTGTGGAAGTGTCCCGGATGCTTGCAGTGGAAACACAGTGCTGGTCCACGTTCCGACTGCTGTCCTTGGCCTCCCTCCCAGGAAGTCTGTTGGGTGGGTCCTGCCGTCAGATGAAGCTAGTCGCCCTGGTAGAGTTACTGCTGTTGGTACTGCTACGGGTACGGCTGTTGACGGTACTGTTGACGCTGCTGCTGCTGATGTGCGGGTCTCTACGACCCTGAGACCTCTGAGACTGCTCACCACCTCCCCCACCTGCCACTGGTACCGGCTGAACAATCCTCGACCTCTCCTGGCAACGAGACTCTACTGCCAACGCAACACCCAACACCGCTGAGTAGGTGGTCGCCTGGCACGCGGCGATCAGCCTCCTGATCTCCTCTCGGAGCCCTCTCTCAAAGTGCTGGGCTCGGGCGGTAGGGTCAACTGCCATTGGCCCAGCGTACCGGATCAGGTGAGTGAAGATGGTGGCATACTCTGCACAAACATACCCTTTCACCATTTTCAGAGGCGAAACGATCCAACCACAAAACGAACGGTGACGTTCAACAAAGGGCACGTCAGAAATCGAAAAGTAACTACCAGCGCGACGGAAATAAAACCGGAAAACTTGCCGGAGATCTTAGTAAAGATGAAGAATAGGGCACGGGCGATGACGACGACGACGATCGGGCGAGCAAGGCGCTATATGTTTTGATTTTTGGGAGAATATGGGATAAGAACGAGGTTTTGTTTTACATTTTAGGATTAAAACGAGCGGCATGATGATATTATCGGGATCGGATATTTTCCGGCTCATATAGCTGACAGTATTAGTGTCTTTTACATCGAAAAAGGTAGTAAATAGTTTAAGGTCTTTTAATGGAGACCTAATGATAAGTCCGTATCTTATCAAGGACCTATTGATAAATCTCCCTTTTAACTATAAGACCTCTGGTTTCCAATACAATCAAATGTATAATGTATCTCATGGATATTAATTGTCCCCAGAAATAAACAAAAGCAAGCTGAATGCTTAATGAGATACATTAGCTATAATTAATTCAAAACCTCATATGTGATTTCGCCAACATAAATTACCAATCAAAAGAATAAATTCTTACAAAACTTCCATATCAATCAGTTGCGATCAACCAAGTAAAAGTTTGTAATATCTGTGGCCGGAAGATCGGTAATAACTATGATACTTTACATCTTTCTATCTATTATCATCAATTTATCCCAAAAAAAAAATTAAACATGCATTTATGTGATTTGTTAAGGTACATAAATTAATGTTGAAAACTTGAATAACTCGATCATACTCGTGGGAAAACCAAAGAAAAAAAAAAAGGAGACAAGGAGAGACAACTCTTTACCATTTCCAATACCTCCCATTTCAACCATCTCTTCTTTTCGCCTGCGAATCAACCTTTTCCAGCCCATGCAAGAAATCTGGAAAAGATGAAGGATAATGGGATTAAGTAAGATAAGAAATAGAATCATCGACCATAATGCACTCCATCTAAGATACATAGCAATGGATGGAAAAGAAATCGATCAAAGAGACCCAATTTAAAGAATAGAAACCTTGTTGAGATAATATATAGCTTCTTTACTTTGGTATCATTAATGAGAGCAGCTTATAAGCCTAAAGATGAAGATAACAAGATCACCTGATCAAATCCCCCGTTGTTGTTGGTGAGGCGCGGCGGTCGAGAGGCTGGACAATTGGCGAGCTCTTCCTCCTCCCCTGCTCTAGCTTTTCTTATTCAAGAATGAGGGGGAGAAGGCAAGCAGCGAGCACCGGCAAGATTAGGGAGGAGAGTAGAGAAGAGGAGGTGGATATAGATAGATAGATAGATAGCCAAGACAAGACAAGACACAGGAGTAAGCACTGAGCAGCAGTAATAGTATTGACCCTTGAATTGAATCGATCTGCCAGCCACTATGAATGAGGCCTTCTTTATGAAAGCTTTGATTGGAGAGTCCTTTGAAGACACCCTTGGATGGATACAAGGCTGCTAGATATAAATGAAGTTAAAGGTTGTGGTGATTATCATCATGGATTGCCTATCCTGCCACTGACACAAAGATTTTCTTGCTGGTCAGGAGATTCATGTCTTTCTTGGTCATCTTTGATTGATTGGGAATTTTGACTGCATTTGAATGATATATGACTGGAATCATAACCACAGTTGAGAAGCACTTGTAATCTTGATTTGGAAAAGTATTAAAAAGACATGAATGTAAGCTCTCTCACTATGAGAGTTGTCTTGTATTTATTAGTTTTAAGGGTAAAAATTATTTTAGTCTCTCTAATTTTAAGGTTTTTTATTTTAAATCATTTGTTTCGAAACGTAACAAAACAGATCCTGTAATTACAATAATTTCACTTAAAACCCAAATTATTGACGACCGTTTCTTGACTTAACGGACGTGAGTAATTCATTTTGGGAAAATATCATTTTAGTCCCGATCTAGTTTTAGGGTTTTTCATTTTAAACCCTATGGTTACAATAATTTCAATTTAAACCATGTGTTTCAAAACGTAACAAAACAGATCCTGTGGTTACAATAATTTCACTTTAAATCCAAATTTAGTAACGGTCGTTACAAACTTAACGTCAAATTGGCATTGACCCAATGTTGACTGGTTTATTCTGTTCTCTTTCTTCCCTCACTTATCTCTCTCTAGCCGCATGCGGCTTCCCGCCGCCAGACCGCCCGGGCACCCCACCTCCTGATCTTTCACGACAGGCTGAAATCTTAGGCGACCCAAGATGGGATTTTTAGGCGACCCAAGAGGCTATTACTCTAATCTCTCTCTTCACATTGGTGGCCTTCTACTCCTGCAGATTGCCGCCGCCACCCATGCAAGCTCTTCCTAGCTCTCTCTGTCGCAAACCAAGACACTGCTTCGCCTCCAACGCATCCTCGAGTACCCGCCGACCCTCTCTGTGGTCAATATGCTCTTCACCCAGTTGGTCCATGCATGTGATGCTTGCTTTAACAACTATGATTGTAATGGGGCGGCGAACGAGCTGACGGCGAGGTTGACGACGAGACGACTGTTTGGTGTTAAGTCCGTAACGGTTGTTACTAAATTTGAATTTAAAATGGAATTATTATAATCATGGGGTTTAAAATGAAGAACCCTGAAACTAGAGGGGACCAAAATGATATTTTTCCTTTCATTTTAAACCTTGTGTTTCAACTAACGGCTGTTACTAAATATGGGTTTAAAGTGAAATTATTGTAACTACATGGTCTGTTTTGTTACGTTTTGAAACACATGGTTTAAAATGAAAAACCCTGGAGCTAGAGGGGGCCAAAATGATTTTTACCCTAGTTTTAAATAACATAGAGTGCTAGAGTGTACAAGGGAAGTAAAAGCTTGTTGTTTGAGGTTTATTCGGACCCGTCTGTTTCTGTTGATATTGGAAATAGAACATGCTCATGCTTTCATTGGCAGATCAATGGCGTCCCTCGCTCGCATGTGATGGCTTACATCATGACGACAAGACAAGAACTGAGCTCTTTTGTAGATGATTTTTTCCACACTTCATGTTATGCTAGGAGTTACTCTTTCCCAATTTATCCGGTTCCAACGATGAGCAAGCCAGATCATGCGCCCAGAGATGAAGTTGTTCTGCCTCCTTTATCTAAGAGACCACCTGGCAGACCGAAGAAGCAGAGGATCAAGTCCAAAGGAGAGTTTGTTAGATCCATCAAATGCGGTCGTTGTGGTTGTGAGGGTCATCATAATAGGAAGTCATGTAAAGAACCTTTAGATTAGTGTTTCAATGGCATTCATTTAAATTTGTGTATTTGAGATTAGTTGTTTGTCAATTTCCAGTTTAGTTATGTAAACATCGAACGTTAAACTAGTAGTTACTTTCCAGTTTACTGGTAGTTACGTTTCAAAATAAAACATTTGATGTTGAACTGTTAGTTACTTTTCAGAATTGCATTTACTTTCAAGCTTAATGGTAGTTCCTTTCCAGAATAAAATATTGAATTGGTAGTTACTTTCATGCTTAACGGTAGTTACTTTCCAGTTCACTGGTAGTTACTTTCCAATTCACTGGTAGTTACGTTCCAAAATAAAACATTTGACATTGAACTGGTAGTTACTTTCCAAAATTGTATTTACTTTCAAGCTTAATGGTAGTTAATTTCCAGAATAAAATATTAAACTGGTAGTTACTTTCATGCTTAACGATAGTTACTTTCCAGTTCACTAGTAGTTACTTTCCAATTCACTGGTTGTTACGTTCCAAAATAAAATATTTGTCGTTGAACTTGTAGTTACTTTTCAAAATTGCATTTACTTTCAAGCTTAATGGTAGTTACTTTCCAGAATAAAACATTGAACTGGTAGTTACTTTCATGCTTAACGGTAGTTACTATCACTGGTAGTTACTTTACAGAATAAAACATTGAAGATTGTAAAATAACTACCAGATGTCACAATTGAAATGATACTATCATCTCTAAAGCTGGAAAGTATATAATCTCAAATAACATATCTCAAGTAACATATGAAATGTAACTACCAACTTTACATTGGATCTTTATATACAGGAATTCTATTACATAAGTATCCACAATGTACATTGAATAGAATTTAAAACTATACAATTTGGTGAACAACTGGCACTTCATGCATTTTGCTTAGACTGTTATTACATACAAGATGAAATGAATTGTTTTGTAGTCAATAGCCATACATATTTCAATTCCGCATTACAAATCTCTCAATCAAGTTGGCTTTGAATTGTGTAATCCCATCTTCATCAATTTGTCTTGATTCTTGATGTCGATGATGAATTGCTATTTCCCGCATGAAGCAGCACATATACATTGAACAATCATTCCTGATTAATGAATTGCCAACACAAGTTAGATTCAAATAGTATTAAATGCTAAACATCTAATTTGTTCCATTTGAGCTATTTTCTCGTTTCTTACGAGTCAGGACTCTGCTGCGAAACACTCTTGATGTTTATAATTGGTTTGTGTATATATGGAGTTGTGCTGATTTGATTTCTGCATTCGTTTTCAATTAATTCTTTCTGTGATTAAAATAAAGAGGAAATATTATTTGTTCATTTCAGTTGGAACATAAATCATTTTGTAAACAAAGATACTGAACTTGTCGTTGTATAGAGAGCATTTAACATTACCATTTTTTTGGCGTCCATTAAGAACTCATCTTTGGCATGTTATCAACCTTTTTGGACCCTACTGATAGTATTGGGAAGACAACATAATTCATGCCTCCCGAAATAGCTATCAAATATTTCTAAAAAATTTGAGCTGCCATATCCTCATTGAAATACATCATTAGCATGCTCTGCGGATGAAAATATAAGGAAAGTTACTATTTATAATCGTAGATTTGTCGATCATATGCTTCAATTTTTGAAATGCATGTTGTAGTTTTGACATACTCAGCAACTGCCCTGAATGAAGCAAGTCTTTCCATCAAATTCTTCATCCTTGGAAAGTATCTTCGCGTACGCATCTACCACCTTTGAGATGAATTGTTGTTATTTTGATTGAAATTACTTTTCATGTATAGAAAATAACTACCAGTTAACTAGCAAAATAAGTACCATCTCACTGGAAAGTAAGTACCAGTTAACTTGTGAGCATACAATGGTTAAGTGACTACCTGTAATTCTCAATGTAGGTGATAGCTAAGTAACTGGTAGCAACTGGTAGCTAAGTATATTGTAGTTACTTTCCAGTAACTAATAGCTACATAACTGGTAGTTACTTTCCAATAACTAATAGCTACATAACTGGTACTTACTTTCCAGTTACTGGTAGTAACTTTCTAGTTACTAATAGCTACATAACTGGTAGTTAATTTCCAGTTACTGGTAGTTACTTTCCAGTTACTGGTAGTTACTGGTTACTTTCCAGTTACTTGTAGTTACTTTTCAGTTACTGGTAGTTACTTTTCAGTTACTGGTAGTTACTTTCCAGTAACTAATAGCTACATAACTGGTGGTTACTTTCCAGTTACTGGTAGTTACTTTTCAGTTACTGGTAGTTATTTTCCAGTAACTAATAGCTACATAACTGGTAGTTACTTTCCAGTTACTGGTAGTTACTTTCTATTAATAATAGAATGGTGTCAAATGCAACACTTGCCAGTGATCATCAGTGAACGTAGGTCGGATTGACTGCATGATTTTCACTAGTGCACATATTGTTGATCTATACTGCACTTTTTTGCTCTGTCTTTCTGCCTCATCGTGAGATAACAATCAAAATTGTGTAACGACCAGTTATTGGAAAGTAACTACCATAATACACGATTGAAAAGTAACTACCAACTTATGCACAATTAGGAAGTAACTACCACAATACATGATTGAAAAGTAACTAGCAGTGGAAAGTAAGTATCAAAATGAAATGAGAAGTTAAGTATAAGCCAAGTAACTGGTAGTTACTTTCTAATAACTACCAGTTACATAACGACAATTCTGGAAAGTAACTACCAGTTACATAACGACAATTCTGTAAAGTAACTACCAGTTACATAACGACAATTCTGAAAAGTAACTACCAGTTACATAACCAAAATTCTGGAAAGTAACTACCAGTTACATAACCAAAATTCTGAAAAGTAACTACCAGTTACATAACTAAAATTCTGGAAAGTAACTACCAGTTACATAACCAAAATTCTAGAAAGTAACTACCAGTTACATAACAACAATTTTGGAAAGTAACTACCATAATACACGATTACTACCATAATGCACAATTGAAACCCTAGAATGCACAACGGGAAAGTAACTACCAGTGAAAAGTAAGTACAAAGCGAAAATGAGAAAGTAAGTGGTAATTTTTGAAAGCCCTAGAACCCCAATGAACACTCGAAAGTAACTACCAACTTATGCGGGGAAGAAGCTTGAACGTAAGAAACCCTAGAATGCCAGTTAAAATAACTACCGGTGAAAAGTGATGTACCCTTTCATCATTTTCAGAGGCGAAACGATCCAACCACAAAACGAACGGTGACGTTCAACAAAGGGCGCGGCAGAAATCGAAAAGTAACTACCAGCGCGATGGAAATGAAACCGGAAAACTTGCCGGAGATCTTAATAGAGATGAAGAATAGGGCACGGGCGACGACGACGACAATCGGGCAGGCAAGGGGCTATAGGTTTTGATTTTTGGGAGAATATGGGATAAGAACGGGGTTTTGTTTTACATTTTAGGATTAAAACGAGCAGCATGATGATGAGTGCATGAAAGTGCACTCTGAACAACTTTAAAACCATCTCAATTGCTAGATTATTATCCTTAATCAGCATCTTTATTACTATTTTTATATCTATATGTTGCTTCACATGGTTGTTTGGAAAATGCAGGAAATTGGGGTTAAAAGTTCTGGAGCTTGTTCAAGCTGTGCCTAAACAACTATTAAGTGATCTACTGAGTAACCGGGTGTTCTTGCCTCAGGAAGCAGGGAGCTCGCGTAAAAAGGTAGAGCCACTTAGAGCTATAAAAAAAAAACTATTAAGTGTTTTGCTAAGTAACCGGGTATCTGCGCCTCAAGAAGCGGAGAGTGCTCGCGTAAAAAGGCAAAGTGTCTGATAGTTGAAAAGAAAAAAAAAAAGAGAAAGAAAGAGCATGCTATACTTAAAGTGCGAGGGTTGGATGATTGGTCATGAAGATAGTAGTGTGTTTGGACTAATGGTGGGTAGAAGTTGCTTCTGTACGTAACACTTATTTGTCACATCACATGTATTATTCTGAATGGTGATTAGCATGTTTTGATGTGTAGAAGTTGATTTCATGTGTTGGTAGTATATGTATGAGTATAAGAAGTTTCCATGCTCTGTACTGCATAAAACACTATCGACTTGATAAGGTAGAATTTTTATCATGCATGTCTACATCCTTGAACCGTTAGTGTGCTTAATTATATTTTATGCGCTTTGAATTGCTAGAGACTAGCAATAAGCTGGTTGGGGGGTGTGATGAGTGCATGAAAGTGCACTCTGAACAACTTTAAAACCATCTCAATTGCTAGATTATTATCCTTAATCAGCATCTTTATTACTATTTTTATTTCTATATGTTGCTTCACATGGTTGTTTGGAAAATGCAGGAAATTGGGGTTAAAAGAAGCTGAAAAGAGTATATGGATCAACTTCAAAAATTAATCTGTACCTTCTCATGAAGAATCAGATGATGTACCATATATGATTGGAAAGCTCTTGAAGTCTAGATTCTGGAGAATTTTACGGTTCGTGATTCCGAGTTTTCGAGAGGAAGTTACAATATTTTTCGTACCAGTGCGCATTGCTGAGTGAATAGTGACGGTCGACCGTCGCATCATCCGCGGCATCGACCGTCGCTCCCGAAAATCATCACGGTCGACCGTGAGACGTTCACGGTCGACCGTCAAACCCTCAGGATCGACCGTGGAGCTCAAAAATCCTCAAGATCGACCGTAAGATGCCACGGTCGACCGTGGCATCGACCGTCAGCCTCTGTCAAGGGAAATACTTCGCAGGGTCGATGCGAAGATCGACCGTCGCTCTTTCGAATTATTATGAACAGTTGCCGGTCGACCGTCAGGGTCTCACGGTCGACCGCCAGATCAGCCAGGGGCGTATAACGGGTTTAAACTTAACCCGAGTTTGCTAATTCTTGGACCCTATAAATAGGAAACTTAGGGTTACTCAAAGGGGACTTCTTGGACGTTTTTGGAGGCTCTTTTCTGGGTGTTTCTCAAGGGAAGAAGATGAAGGAATCTCCATCCATGGCCGAGTAATCCACGGGCATGGCGGACGGATGATCTAGCGAGGATTAGGGTTTCTTCTCCAACGATGGTTCATGTTTTTAATCTTTATTGTTAAACTCTTCTTATGTATTGGATCTTCACAGATTGATTTGTGGTTAAACATTATTATAAATCTAGTCATGCTTCTTTTATGATATTGTGATTCCATAGTTATCTCCTTCAATTCTCCTACCGAGTCTCGTGAAACCTTTGCTATACATTGCCCGTAGTGACAGCTGATATTGTATATTCTTAGTGATCTGGTTAGATAAGGTTGGGGCTCTATACCGTGAGATCTTTGCTATGCATTGCCGATTGTGAGAGTTGGTATTGTATATTTTTAGAGATCCGGTTAGAGTTAGGGCTTTATCCCGATGAACTTTTGCTGCGCGTTGCCTGTAGTGACAGCCGGTATCGTGTATTCTTAGGTTTGGTTGGATGAAGTTAGAACTATAAAAAGGAGGAACCAATCATAGAAAGAGACATTTATATTTTATCAGATTCATAATTCTATATCTTCCGGTTAAAGCGATTGGGATGTGAATCCCTTAACTGAGTACCATATGAACCATTGAGAAGAGAAGAGCCTAAATCCGAGTGACGTGATTCCTGAAGCCTAGCCTCATTCAAATCTTGATTTCTTTCGTTAACTTTATCTTACCATTACATCTCCGATCTATTTTCTTAACTTTTTACGCTCTTGATTGTTTTCAATTTATTGTTATTTGTATTTCTGGATCTTTCCTGCTTGTCTCTCTGTGGGATTCGACCTCTCTTATGCTGTACTGCACCGCGACCGCTGTGCGTGACACATTTGAGCGACATCAAAAATTGGCGCCGTTGCCGGGGAGACGGTTCAGAAAAGCGCCAGAATCAGATTACAGTGATTGTAAACACCAAAAGCGGTAACTTCGTTCATTTTCTTTAGTCTTTATTTCTTTATTTCTTTATTTTGGTTTTGATTTTTTTTTAGTTGGTTTGCATCTTTTGGATCGTGTGTTTGCTGGTGTATGCCTCGGTATAGAGACGAACTAGGCAGATTTGCTAGACGCCCCGAGGGTGATTCTGAAACTTCTGATAGTGAGACATATATTGCTGATCTTTTTTACGCACAATCACAAACCTCACATCATACTTTCATTATGGCTGAGCACGAGGAACAACAAGCTCCTAGGAGTTTGCAAGAATATTTGCATCCAACACGCACTGCTACACCTTCATGCTTCATGTTTCCACCTAATGCAGCACATGTTGAATTTAAACCTGGCATGATTCAGTTGCTTCCTACCTTTCATGGGTTGGAAAATGAAAATCCATATGTGCATATTAGGGAGTTTGAGGAAGTAGTAGCGACCTTCCATGGCCAACCAGGTGCACTAGATATGATTCGACTTAAGTTCTTTCCCTTCTCACTGAAGGATAGAGCAAAGAGTTGGTTATATTCCTTGAGGCCACGATCTATAGGATCTTGGGCTGAAATGACACAGATATTTTTCAACAAGTATTTCCCACAGCACAAAACCAATGCACTTAAGAGACAGATTTCGATCTTCACACAGAAGGATAGTGAAACTCTGTATCAGGCGTGGGAACGATTTAAAGACATGTTGAATTTATGTCCTCATCATGGATATGAAAGTTGGCGTCTTGTTAGTTATTTCTATGATGGTTTAACTGTTAGAGAACGCCAATTTGTTGAGATGATGTGTAATGGTGAATTTTTGCAAAAAGATCCTGACGCAGCTATTGAGTATTTGACAAAGCTTGCTGAGAAAGCTCATACATGGACTGGACCGAGTGCAACAGAAAGTACAAACAGGGCCAGACCACCACCGCAACAACAAGGTGGAGGAATTTATCAGCTACGGGAGGAGGATGCACTCAAGGCAAAAGTGGAGAGTCTAACAAGGGAGCTGGAGCTATTAAAGACCAAAGATATGATGGCAGCCCGAACCTCTCCATACAATGAACCTACAAGGCCGGCTGGGCCATGTGCGATCTGTCAAGGCGCGGACCACCAGATTGATGATTGCCCCACCTATGCTGAGATGAGAGGTGTGTACGACGAGCATTGTAACGCTGTAGGCGGATTCAGGAGGCCATACACTCCCTATTCAGAGACGTATAATCCAGGATGGCGAGAGCATCCAAACTTCAGCTGGAAGTCGAACGCTCCACATAGCAACGAGCATCATCAACCGCCACCTAATAAGCCTTTTTCTAACCCTCCTTATAATACACCTGGTTTTCCTAGGCCTACATTTAATGATAATTTACAGGAACTGAAATCTATGATTGTGCGGGAATCTAAGGAAAGGAAGGAGGATATTCAAGAGATCAAGAGCCAGATCACAAAGTTGATCAACTCTTTGAGCGTGCATGAACGAGGGAAGTTCCCAGCTCAACCTCAACAAACGCAGGTATCTAGTGTTGAGCAAAATAATGTGAAGGAGATGAATGCCATAACTACAAGAAGCGGGAAGACAACAAAAAGCCCTTCCCAAGAGGCCACCGAATCTCCTATTGCTATAGAAGAAGAGGACCGAATTGAGGAGGACCATGTAGAGACCGATCATTCAGATGGCCCTACACCAGGTGACTTTCAGGTACGTGTCCCTTTCCCTCAGGCATTGAAATCCACTAAATTTACTATGGAGCCCAACAGTGAGATTTTGGAGCATCTTCGGCAGGTTAAGGTAAACCTTCCTCTTTTGCATGTTATTAAGCAAATTCCTACATATGCTAAAGTGATTAAAGATTTATGCACTATGAAGAGACGACATCATGTAAAGAAAACTGCGTTTTTAACAGAGCAGGTTAGTGCATTGCTTCAGCACAGGATTCCTCCTAAATATAAGGATCCTGGCTGTCCTACTGTATCTTGTTTCATTGGAGAGCATGAAGTAGGACAAGCTTTATTAGATCTTGGTGCAAGTGTTAATTTGATGCCATATTCTGTTTACTTGCAACATGGTTTAGGACAGATTAAGTCAACATCTGTGGTTTTGCAATTGGCGGATAGATCCACGAAAACTCCACGAGGAGTAGTAGAGGATGTGCTTGTTCAAATAGATAAATTTTATTATCCTGTTGATTTCTTAGTCTTGGATACTCAGGCTGTAGTAACTGCTGATTCTAGAATTCCTATTATTTTAGGAAGACCGTTTATTGCTACTGCTAATGCTATAATTAATTGCAGGAATGGCTTAATGAAGTTAACTTTTGGGAATATGACTTTAGAAATCAATGTTTTTAATGTTGCTAAGCAGCCTGATGAGGATGATGAATGCCAGCAGACTTACCAGATTGATCTGCTCACTGAAGAGGAGTTTGCTACATCTGAAATTAATTCTCTTGAATTAGATTTGGATGAAAATGTTGATGTTGATGGTATGTGTAAAAATTTGGAACATTGTTCCTTTGCAGGTCCATGGAATTCAAAGTTTGAAGAACTGCCAGAAAGAGGACAGCCACCAACACCATCATCAATAGAGCCGCCCAAACTGGACCTGAAGCCGCTTCCTCAAGGTTTAAAGCACGCCTATCTTGGTCCAGGTGATACATACCCAGTGATTATTTCTTCAGCATTAACTGCAGAGCAAGGTGAGCAATTACTTAGCATTTTGAATGCGCATAAATCAGCTATTGGATGGAGTATAGCAGATCTGAAAGGTATTAGTCCCTTGATATGTTCCCATATGATTAATCTTGAACAAGGGGCTGTACCTCGCAGGGATCCTCAGCGTAGGTTGAACCCTACAATGAAAGAGGTAGTAAAAACTGAAGTGTTGAAACTATTAGATGCATGGATTATCTACCCCATTGCTGATAGCAAATGGGTGAGCCCTACACAGGTTGTGCCTAAAAAATCTGGTGTCACTGTTGTTAAAAATGAAAGTGGAGACTTTGTCCCCACTAAATTAGTGACAGGATGGCGTATGTGCATAGATTATAGAAAATTGAATGCTGCTACCCGTAAGGATCATTTTCCACTGCCTTTTCTAGATCAGATTTTAGAGAGAGTAGCTGGACATCCTTTTTATTGTTTTCTCGACGGTTATTCTGGATATTATCAGATTGAGATTGCTTTAGAGGATCAGGAAAAAACTACTTTTACATGTCTTTTTGGTACTTATGCTTTCCGTAGAATGCCATTTGGATTATGTAATGCTCCTGCTACTTTTCAGCGTTGTATGATGAGTATGTTTGCTGATATGATCGAGGAATGTATGGAAGTATATATGGATGACTTGACTGTATTTGGTAATACTTTTGATGCATGCTTGCAAAACTTAAAGAGAGTCTTGAGCAGGTGTGAGGAGAAGAACCTTGTGCTTAATTGGGAAAAGTGTCACTTCATGGTGCCCTCAGGCATTGTGTTGGGCCATATTGTCTCTTCCAAAGGCATTGAGGTATATCGATCAAAAATTGATCTCATCTCAAATCTTCCTGTGCCAAAGACCGTTAAAGATGTTAGATCCTTTCTAGGGCATGCTGGTTTTTACAGGAGATTCATTCAAAATTTTTCTGCCATTGCTCGTCCTTTATGTAATCTGTTGATAAAGGATACCCCTTTTGAGTGGACTATTGATTGTCAGAAGGCTTTTCAAGCCTTGATTGATAAATTGACTTCCGCACCTATTGTGCAACCACCCGATTGGAGCCTTCCTTTTGAATTGATGTGTGATGCAAGTGATTTTGCTGTGGGAGCTGTTTTAGGACAGCGAAAAGATGGTAAACCTCATGTTATTCATTATGCTAGCCGAACCTTTAATAATGCACAGATGAATTATTCTACCACTGAGAAAGAACTATTGGCTATAGTCTTTGCATTAGACAAGTTTCGTGCTTATTTGATTGGTTCTCCCATTACTATTTTCACTGATCATGCCGCACTTAAGTACCTTCTCACCAAGAAGGATGCTAAAGCGCGCCTAATTCGTTGGATATTAATCTTACAGGAATTCGATATCTCCATCAAAGATAAAAAGGGCGTGGAGAACGTTGTTGCTGATCACCTATCAAGGCTGATGGTGGAAGTAGCGGAAGATGAGCCACCAATCATGGATGACTTCCCTGATGAGCAACTCTTTTCAGTTGCAAGACTGCCCTGGTATGCGCACATTGTTAACTACTTAGCGACATGTGAGATCCCTTCATTTTGGAGTGCGCAGGATAAGCGTAGATTCTTTGTTGAGGTAAAGAAATTTTATTGGGATGATCCTTGTCTGTTTAAGTATTGTCCTGACCAGATTATGCGCAGGTGTGTCCCTGATTATGAAATCGAAAGCATCATTATATTTTGTCACTCTCATACATGTGGAGGCCATTTCTCGATGAAAAAGATTGCTGCTAAAATTCTTCAATGTGGTTTTTACTGGCCTACTATGTTTCGTGACGTTAATATTTTCTGCAAATCCTGTGATAGATGCCTAACACTAGGAGCTTTATCTAGGAGACATATGATGCCTTTGAACCCAATTCAAGCTATCGAGATTTTTGATTGTTGGGGTATAGACTTTATGGGACCCTTTCCTTCTTCTTTTGGCTATTTATATATATTGTTGGCTGTGGAATACATGTCTAAGTGGGTGGAGGCTATTGCATGTAGAAATAATGATCATTCCACTGTCATCAAGTTTCTTAAAGAGCATGTTTTGTCTAGATTTGGTACTCCTAGGGTCATTATTAGTGACCAAGGATCCCATTTTTGTAACCGCTCTTTTGAGGCTTTGATGCGCAGGTATGGAGTTACACATAAGATTTCCACTGCTTATCATCCACAGACGAATGGCCAAGCTGAATTAGCCAATAGAGAGATAATGCAAATCCTGGAGAAGACAGTGAGCCCCAACCGAAAGCACTGGTCCTTGAGGCTATCAGACGCGTTGTGGGCATATCGCACTGCCTACAAGACTACCCTGGGGATGTCGCCGTTTCGCCTTGTTTATGGAAAACCATGTCATCTTCCAGTTGAATTAGAACATAAGGCATATTGGGCTATTTAAGTCACTAAATCTTACTTTGGATGCTGCAGGTCAGGAACGAAAACTCCAGCTGTCTGAGTTGGAGGAACTCAGGAATGATGCTTATGAGAGTTCTAGGATCTTCAAGGCAAAGACAAAGGCCTACCATGACAAGAAGATCTTGCGGAAGACGTTTCAAGTAGGACAACAAGCATATGTGTATGACGCACGACTGCATCTTCATCATGGGAAGCTGAGATCACGCTGGACAGGCCCCTTCACCATTAGCAGAATATTTGAGAATGGGGCTGTGGAAGTTGAAGACCCAAAGGATGGGAGATTATTTACGGTTAATGGACAGCGTTTGAAACAGATTCCAGAGAAAGCGGACCCTGAGGAGCACACCGTTTCTCTCGTAGACCCTGTCTACGAGGGATGATCTTTCTCCTATCTATCATTTCCCTTTTTGATTAGGATAGTTTGTTTTAGTTTGTTTGCTTTTGTTTTCATTTGTTTTTGTTTGCTCTCTTATTTCTTAGGATGTTGGACCACCGTTTGCCTTGGTTGAGGAATTCGACCACTATTCTGGAGATGAGAAATTCGGCCACCATGAGGAGCCTTGAGAAGATATTCACTTATTCTATGAGGTGGCCTCGCTCCTATTTCAATTTCCTATTCTTATTTATGCTATATATGAAAATTCAGCCAACACCCTTCTGCTTATTTACATGATTAGCACACATTGAGGACAATGTGAATTTCAGGTTGGGGGGTGTAGGCATGCATGACCTTATGCATGCTACCTTATTGAGTTTAATAGTGTTGAATTGATTATGTTACTAGAAATTGTACATGAGCTGAAATTTTTATGCTTATTATGCATGCTGATTTCATATGGATTGACCAATACATTGATTGCATGCGTGATAATATGAAAGTATAACATCATGTGATCCACACACGAACACTTTATGTGCAGTGGTAATTATACTCACTAGAGGAATGAGCATGCTATTGTCAATCTAGACCATGATTTCAGCATTAGCAAGTGTTGAGTATTGCATGCAGAGAAAAAAAAAAGAAGAGAGAAAAAGTTCTGGAGCTTGTTCAAGCTGTGCCTAAACAACTATTAAGTGATCTACTGAGTAACCGGGTGTTCTTGCCTCAGGAAGCAGGGAGCTCGCGTAAAAAGGTAGAGCCACTTAGAGCTATAAAAAAAAACTATTAAGTGTTTTGCTAAGTAACCGGGTATCTGCGCCTCAAGAAGCGGAGAGTGCTCGCGTAAAAAGGCAAAGTGTCTGATAGTTGAAAAGAAAAAAAAAAGAGAAAGAAAGAGCATGCTATACTTAAAGTGCGAGGGTTGGATGATTGGTCATGAAGATAGTAGTGTGTTTGGACTAATGGTGGGTAGAAGTTGCTTCTGTACGTAACACTTATTTGTCACATCACATGTATTATTCTGAATGGTGATTAGCATGTTTTGATGTGTAGAAGTTGATTTCATGTGTTGGTAGTATATGTATGAGTATAAGAAGTTTCCATGCTCTGTACTGCATAAAACACTATCGACTTGATAAGGTAGAATTTTTATCATGCATGTCTACATCCTTGAACCGTTAGTGTGCTTAATTATATTTTATGCGCTTTGAATTGCTAGAGACTAGCAATAAGCTGGTTGGGGGGTGTGATGAGTGCATGAAAGTGCACTCTGAACAACTTTAAAACCATCTCAATTGCTAGATTATTATCCTTAATCAGCATCTTTATTACTATTTTTATTTCTATATGTTGCTTCACATGGTTGTTTGGAAAATGCAGGAAATTGGGGTTAAAAGAAGCTGAAAAGAGTATATGGATCAACTTCAAAAATTAATCTGTACCTTCTCATGAAGAATCAGATGATGTACCATATATGATTGGAAAGCTCTTGAAGTCTAGATTCTGGAGAATTTTACGGTTCGTGATTCCGAGTTTTCGAGAGGAAGTTACAATATTTTTCGTACCAGTGCGCATTGCTGAGTGAATAGTGACGGTCGACCGTCGCATCATCCGCGGCATCGACCGTCGCTCCCGAAAATCATCACGGTCGACCGTGAGACTTTCACGGTCGACCGTCAAACCCTCAGGATCGACCGTGGAGCTCAAAAATCCTCAAGATCGACCGTAAGATGCCACGGTCGACCGTGGCATCGACCGTCAGCCTCTGTCAAGGGAAATACTTCGCAGGGTCGATGCGAAGATCGACCGTCGCTCTTTCGAATTATTATGAACAGTTGCCGGTCGACCGTCAGGGTCTCACGGTCGACCGCCAGATCAGCCAGGGGCGTATAACGGGTTTAAACTTAACCTGAGTTTGCTAATTCTTGGACCCTATAAATAGGAAACTTAGGGTTACTCAAAGGGGACTTCTTGGACGTTTTTGGAGGCTCTTTTCTGGGTGTTTCTCAAGGGAAGAAGATGAAGGAATCTCCATCCATGGCCGAGTAATCCACGGGCATGGCGGACGGATGATCTAGCGAGGATTAGGGTTTCTTCTCCAACGATGGTTCATGTTTTTAATCTTTATTGTTAAACTCTTCTTATGTATTGGATCTTCACAGATTGATTTGTGGTTAAACATTATTATAAATCCAGTCATGCTTCTTTTATGATATTGTGATTCCATAGTTATCTCCTTCAATTCTCCTACCGAGTCTCGTGAAACCTTTGCTATACATTGCCCGTAGTGACAGCTGGTATTGTATATTCTTAGGGATCTGGTTAGATAAGGTTGGGGCTCTATACCGTGAGATCTTTGCTATGCATTGCCGATTGTGAGAGTTGGTATTGTGTATTTTTAGAGATCCGGTTAGAGTTAGGGCTTTATCCCGATGAACTTTTGCTGCGCGTTGCCTGTAGTGACAGCCGGTATCGTGTATTCTTAGGTTTGGTTGGATGAAGTTAGAACTATAAAAAGGAGGAACCAATCATAAAAAGAGACATTTATATTTTATCAGATTCATAATTCTATATCTTCCGGTTAAGGCGATTGGGATGTGAATCTCTTAACTGAGTACCATATGAACCATTGAGAAGAGAAGAGCCTAAATCCGAGTGACGTGATTCCTGAAGCTTAGCCTCATTCAAATCTTGATTTCTTTCGTTAACTTTATCTTACCATTACATCTCCGATCTATTTTCTTAACTTTTTACGCTCTTGATTGTTTTCAATTTATTGTTATTTGTATTTCTGGATCTTTCCTGCTTGTCTCTCTGTGGGATTCGACCTCTCTTATGCTGTACTGCACCGCGACCGCTGTGCGTGACACATTTGAGCGACATCACATGGTGATATTATCGGGATCGGATATTTTCGGGCTCGTATAGCTGGTTTGGGGTATTAGTGTCTTTTACATCTAAGAAGGTAGTAAATAGTTTAAGGTCTTTTAATGGAGACCTAATGATAAGTCCGTATCTTATTAAGGACCTATTGATAAATCTCCCTTTTAACTATAAGACCTCTGGTTTCCAATACAATCAAATGTATAATGTATCTCATGGATATTAATTGCCCCAAGAAATAAACAAAAGCAAGTTTATGCTTAATGGAGAATTTTTTTTTTAAATTCACTTGTCTTTTGATTTGTCAATCGAGGGACACTTTCGTGTTTGTTTACAAATCAGGCCGAATCCCCAAACTTGAGACCATAGTGCCCCTCGCCACGTCATCGGTTCGGCTTGGCACTCTCCCACCCTCTTTCTCTCTCAGCTTTAAATGCCGTTTGACACGGCACTCTTGTAAGATGATAGAGGAGAGAGGGGGATGGCTGGCGAGCCGGCGGCGCGAGGCTGTGGCTGGCGAGCCGGTGGAGAAGGCGATGGCAGGCCCGTCGTGCCGGACGCTTGACATGCTCCCTCGTAATATTATTCACGTAATGCCTGGTCATATGTAAAGAAATGCCTCAAATATTTGAAGAAATACCTTGTAATATCCGATCCGCCATCTATGCCTGTACTCGATGTACCTGCTGAGAGGGAGCCCCCACCCTCTCCCCCATCTCTCTCTCCTCGTTTGCAAGGCCGAGGGCGGAGAGAGAGATGAAGAAATCCGTGCTTTTATGATGGTATCCTTTCTAAAGCAAGGGATTCCATTCTTTTAGGAGGATTTGGAGTATTCCTTAGATATTTTATTTGTGAGGATGAACTTAAGAAAATGAGATCTTTACGATCGGAAGACGGGTTTGAAGTATTCCTTCTAAAATTGAATCCGATTCTAAGTATTCGAGAATCGGATTCAATTTTTTCCTTTAGGCTGACGTGGGATTCCCATCTCCGTCCATCTCCCTCCACCCATTAACCAAGTCTCTCTCTCCCACTCTCTCCACCCCTCTCTCTCCATCCACTCTCGGAGGCGGAGCTCCGCCACGGTGGCCGTGATGTCCGCCTCCCATCATCCAATATTTGAAGGATATTTCAACAAATACATGGTAGTATAATTCATGTAAAACCTGGTCATATTTAAAGAAATGCCTTGAAATATTTGAAGAATTCCTGGTGATATCCGATCTCCCATCTTCCCAATGCATGCTTCCCTTTGCTCGCCCCTCGCCCTCCCACCCAATCTCTCTCTCCTCGTTGGCAAGGTCAAGGGCGAGGGCGGAGAGAAAGATGAAGGAATCCGTGCTTTTATGATGATATCCTTTCTAAAGCAAGGGATTCCATTCTTTTACGAGGGAATTATTACTGCTTGTAACGATTGGGGGTATAATTTGTTAGAACAGATGTGGGATGTGATAAGGGAGGTTCGACCTCCGAAGTAAAAACTTTTTATCTACTAATAAAGTCTCTTACAAGGAGATGTAAATAAGTTTTCCCTAAGTTCTGGGAACTTTTGACTTTGTACTCAGTAATCAGTCGTCGATCGATGATTTTTGCATGTTCCTTCTGTCACTTCTACGCAAACCTCGATCATTTTAAGGTATTTCTATAAAGTATTCGTCTAATAGAAATCGAGGATTTATGGAAGGGGGGGAGGTCGGCTGGAAGATGTAACGCAGTAGAGACGATCGCAGGTAGGAAAAAATAATGGAAGGAGAGAAGGGAATAGGGTTTGCAAGGGCGAGGGCCGAGAGAGAGATGAAGGAATCCGTGCTTTTATGATGGTATCCTTTCTAAAGCAAGGGATTCCATTCTTTTACGGCATGTTTGGTTGCACAAAAATGATGGGAATGGAATGGTCAATTCCCTGGTCAAATCCCATTCCTATGTTTGGTTGGCACTTAAAGTCAGGAATGGAATGCTTCATTCCTGACAACTTGGGAATAGACCATTCCCATCTCATACCCCGGAATGGTTCATTCCGTTCCCAACGATTGAGGGAATAGAAAATTAAATTACTAAATTACCCTGTTCTCCCTCCCTCCCTCTTCTCCTCCCCTGTTCTCTCCTCCGGCCGCCTCGAACGCGCACCCCTTCTTCCCTCTTCTCCTCCCGCTGCTCTTCAGCCTCCGCCGGCGGGGATATGACGGGGCTCGCACGGATCTTCATAGCAGAGTACCAAATCCCGCCGTGGTTTTCGCCGGACGCCCGGCGTGTTGTCTCTCGCCTCCTCGTCGCCGACCCAGAGAAGCGCATCTCCATTGCCGCCCTAAAAGAGCTTACTGTAAATCCACACACTTGAACGCCTTCCTACGTCGACGTACGTGCAGCCCTTATGGCATTCCCGGTGGCCACCACCACCACCACCAGAACCTTTCTTCTTCTCTGTTAGTGCTACGAGAGACAGGTAGTTGGGATTCGACGGACGGCGAGCCGAAAGGGGCTCCGCCGCAGTTGATGAATAAGGTAGGGGGAAGGGACGGCTGTAGCTCTGACTTTGAATGGACGGATGGTGGCGATGGAAGACAAGCATGGATGGGTTGCCTGACAAATGAAGGCCCCACTCCCACAGCAGTGGGTGATGGGTAGCTTATATTGGATCATGCAATATGTGTGTTGCTCTTGGTACTCTTTTTTTAATGGGGTTGGGTTTAGGCGTGATCATTTTGTTATAAATCTAAATAGTGGTTGTGGGTTTGTTGATTTCACTAATTAATGGGCTAGACATAACAGAGTTTTTATATGAATAGAGATGGATTTCTTATGTTGGCAATTTTGTTTTAAATATTTTTAGATAGTAATTAGAGCTGCTACTATATAGATTTAGCTGCTACCTTTCCTTCGTTGTTTCTTTATTAATACGTGACACATTTAAAAATATGTGTATTGTATAATTTGTCCAGCTTAATTCACCTGCATCTATAATTTTCTCTCATCGTAAAAATAACAAATAAAAGAAAAAAAAATGAGGGTATTTTAGTCATTTGTACTTCATTCCTATTCCATTCCCGGACTTTTGTTTGTATACCAAACACGGTAATGCTTCATTCCTATTCCCAATCCTGATATCACAAAATCACCTTGATAATAGCCCATTCCTAATCCCATTCCCATTCCATTCCCATTCCTAATCCCATTCCCATTCCCACCCCCATTCCTTGTGCGAACCAAACATGCCGTTAGGAGGGCATTATTACTACTTATAACGATACGCTGTGTACTTTGTCTCTTCCCGAGGCTCTTCTTACCAAGCCGACGACGCTCGATCACCTGCCCCATCTCGGACTTCCCTCGAGATCGGCCAACGCCATCGACGACGCCCCGATCTTCATGAAGGTCACCTGTCCCCGATGCCGTCCAGCATCCGGACGTATATAAGAAAAGCGAATTCCTTCACATTCAGTAGGAAGAGAATCTCCACTTCGGAGTGTTTGCCACGTAGGCTTTTCTTCCCACGTGTTGGTACCCAGCGTTTATATGTGACACATGCCGTGCGACGTTCGCTGGACGGCGTTAAAGAAAGATGACGGTAAACCGATCACGTCACCGGTTTTGAAGCTCTTCCCGCGCACTGAAGCGGTTTCGGACCAGTACTCCCGCCCCTCTCAATACCTATTTAATGGCCACTACTCACGAGCGAGAAGGGGCAAATAAGACGACGAGCTCGCCCGCCGAATTCGGACTAAACCGGCCACAGCCATCGGAAGGCACCATGTCGAGGAGGCAAGGATCGATCACGACTCCACACATCAGCAGCGGATCCATCGCAACCTCGAGGGGGTCGGACACGATATGCCAGTGCTGGTGAGGTAAAAGGGCTCTCTTAAAGACCACTCGGACAGAGCAGACCGACTGTAAGACGTACCTGGCCTGTGCAACACCATGGGTGAGATGCTGTTAGTCCATTCTCGCCGCACTGTTTAAGAATTCCGTAGCTACCCCTTCTGACCTTGTCCCCTTGTGCTGGCATCTACAGGAGCATGGTGGCTGCAACTTCTTCATCTGGTATGATGAAGACATCCTCTATCGGATGGAGGCTGAGCTGACCAGAGCATACTCGAGCGCTAGTTCAAGCTTAGTGGATGAGAGAGACGTCATGGTGGCCCGGCTGGAATAAGAAAACCAGTGATTGAAGCTCAAGTGCGTGGCATACGAGATTGCTGTAATATTGACCTCGGCTATTTCTGTCTACTGTACACCGTATTTCATTGGCAGGTCATAACTGCACGTATTTACCCCTATTATACAAGTAATCTGTCCACTTCTAAGAATTATTATGGTACTCCTTGGCAGCTTCCAAGAATTATTATGCTACTTCTATCTTCCTCCCTCGCGTTCTCCCTCCATCGCTCTCCGACGCACTCTCTCGCTCTCTCCCCACTCGCGATTCCCCGCATCAGTAAGGATTCCATGTGAATTCTAGAAGTAATTCATCGATAAAACCAATAAATTCGTATGGAACAAAAGGTAGTTCATCAAACATAAGGGCACTCTCGGCCCTCGCTCGCTGCCTCCTTCACTCTAATCCACTCTCTCTTTCTCGCCCCCTCTCGCTCTTCCTCCCTCGCTTTCTCCCTCCCTCCCTCTCAGGCACACTCTCTCTTCCTTCCCTCGCTCGCTTCCTCCGTCGCTCTCCTCCTCTATATCTCTCCGCCGCCACGCTCTTTCTCCCTCGCTCTCTCTCGCACTCTCGCCCCCTCGCTTTCTTCCTCCCTCACTCTCTCCGTCGCTCTCCCCTCACCACTCCCTCTCTTCTCTAGGTCAATGATGGTGCATTACAAATTTACAATCATCATTTTTTACAACTGACATCATCCGACAGTCGCTTCTCTCTCTGCCTCTCCCCCACTCCCTCTCTCTCATTCACATGTGACGAAGAAATGGAATGAATTATTTGAGGAATACTACTAAAATATGTTGTCTACCTCTATCGCTCTGTCTCTACCTCGGCCTGTAAAGAATACCCAATTACCTTTTATAGCTTTTCCCTTAATCTGACGAATTCCTTTAGTTTTCTACGCATTTCTTTGATAGTTCGGAGCAGTCTTTCATTAGTAGTTTTTTTTGCGTTGTTCCTCTTTTTATAATAAAGTGAGGGAAGGAGAATGCGGGAAGAGGGAGGAAGAAGGAAATTTTTAAGCAGGATAGCGAGATAGAGATGATGAAAGGGTTGAGATGAGGAGAAAGAGAGAGATAGTGAGTGACCTGGAGAGAGACAAAAATGTTGACAGGTGACAATATGACACCATAGACAAGTACAATGATGATGCATTAAATGCACGACTCCTTTTTGTTCTATGAGAGATAGTGTCAGAGTTAGAGATAGAAATGTAGATTGAGACAGAAATGTGGTCCCCACCACTTCCCCGTTAATCTTGATCGGAGGTCCCCGATCAAGATCCAACGGCTGATTTTGTGCATCGGTGGCAGAAAACCAGGTGGCAAAGACCCTAAAAGCAATTTCATTGGAAAAATATCAGAATTACCGTAATATTATGAAGTATTACTTCAATTAAGTTTCCTATTCCCTGAATAACGTTTGAAGACAGCTGGACGCCTTGCATTGTTGAATCGCAATGCAATAAATGCGGTGTCATCATCAGGGTATAGGCGAGGCGGCGTGCTGTACAGGTTTTTTTGAACTGGGGGCGTCGAGTCGCATTTAATGCGTATATAGGGCCGCCGCTTCATTTTCTCGCGTCGTCTGGATTATAGCTTCCTAGATGAATGCCACGTGTTTTGATCGACGATCGTCGATAAGTTGATATGATGGATGTATGCCATGGGGCGTATCATTCAATTTTCCTAGGTAACAGAATTGCTGTCCGTATTGAGGTTATCAATGTGATTCGAAGCGACGCGCGGGGCAAAGAAGTATTTTCAGGGTTCGATGAAAACTATCAATCCCTATGTTTGTGGGATTCTGCCATTGCGTCCTCTTCCCTTCCTTTCGTGCGGCCTCTTCCCCTAAGCCTCTGGCCTTTGCAACCTTAGCCTCTTTGTCGCCATGTCTGACGGCGAGAGCCCGACGTCGTCGTCTATGGGAGGAAAGGTGCTCACGTTCCCTGACTTCTCACGCCCCTCTGCCGCGTTATTCGAGCGGTTTCTCATGGAGGAGGACGCCGCGACTTTGCTGTCCAAAATCTTCCTCATCTAAGAAGAACTGAGATTGAAACCGACATGAGATTGAATGGAGCTTTTCTGTGCTGCTCTTAAATTTATAATCACAAATGAGTTCTATTTATTTATTTTTATTAGTTGAGAACAACAACATCGGGTCAACACATATCAACACGTCAAGATTAAGGTTCAAAACTTCAGTAGCAGAGAGCACGTCAACCAAAATGCTTCTCAAAAAGAGCTATATAGCAGGGATTTTCCAGCCACTCAAGTAAGCTTATTTCAAATTGCTTTCATACATAACATAGAGTGTTCAACTGCTCCTCTTCAGGTTTGAACAAAAATCTAGGAGCTTGCTGCTTCAAGAACAGAGCCATTAATTTAGAGCGAATCACCCGCATTGGGATCATATATGAACCCATTAAGTTGTTAATAGCCAACCAATTGAAGAATATCTATAGTACTGCACCGAATCTGGTTCTTAGAGGCTTCTCTCTCCCACCCATAGATCAAATTCAAATATGAAAAATAAAGACCAAAATAGATTCTTTTATTATCACATCGACAACAAGTTCCACATCTCTACCATTAATATATACAAATATGAGAAATAATAAAGACAAAAATGAAACAAAAACAACTCGTCTTTCTTATTATCACTTAAATAACAGCTACATCTCTACTAATAATGACACATCGAGGGAGGGGGAAAATGGTGGTAGGAAGGTGGAATCCGACAGAACAGGGAAAGAGGGAGATGATGGCATGGCAATGGAATCCGACGAAGCAGAGCCGGGGACAATATCCTTCTCCTGATGCACCTGCCATGGATATATGTGTAGAAGGTTTCCATCACCCTTGTTGCCATGACGACGCCCGTGCCGGAATCAGGAGGTTGCTCCAGGGCCTTTTGAAAGTCGAGACATGCTTGGACGATGTGACATGCGTCGACGACGCCGTACAATATACCTTCGAACCTTTCCTCCTCGATATCGTATCCCAGCTTCATCCTCCAGAAGGCGTAACCGGTGAGAGGGCTGTCGTAGCCGGCTTGGTGACCGGCGGCCTGGATGTCGATGTGCAGGAGTTGGGACATCACGGATAAGGGCAGCTGCGAGCTGGGCTCTTATCCTGGACATATCATCCTGACTAAAGTCAAGAGGCTTCCCGGACTGAATACAATCTTCGTACTGCAGCAAGAAGGCCCCACAATCCCGCCTGTGTTACAAAGATAATAAATTCTTACAAAACTTCCATATCAATCAGTTGCGATCAACCAAGTAAAAGTTTGTAATATCTGTGGCCGAAAGATCGCTAATAACTATGATCCTTTGCATCTTTCTATCTATTATCATCAATTTATCCCAAAAAACATAAAATTAAACATGCATTTATGTGATTTGTTAAGGTACATAAATTAATGTTTAAAACTTGTATAACTCGATCATACTCGCGGGAAAAACAAAGAAAAAAAAAAAAGGAGACAAGGAGAGACAACCTTTGCCATTTCCAATACCTTACCTCCCATTCCAACGATCTCTTCTTTTCGCCTGCTAATCTACGTTTCCCAGCCCATGCAAGAAATCTGAAAAAGATGAAGGATAATAGGATTAAGTAAGATAAGAAATAGAATCATCGATCATAATGCACTCCATCTAAGATACATAGCAATGGATAGAAAAGAAATCGATCAAAGAGACCCAATTTAAAGAACAGAAACCTTGTTGAGATAATATATAGCTCCTTTACTTTGGTATCATTAATGAGAGCAGCTTATAAGCCTAAAGATGAAGATAACAAGATCACCTGATCAAACCCCCCGTTGTTGTTGGTGAGGTGCGGCGGTCGAGAGGCTGGACAATTGGCGAGCTCTTCCTACCCTGCTCTAGCTTTTCTTATTCAAGAATGAGGGGAAGAAGGCGAGCAGGGAGCACCGGCAAGATTAGGGAGGAGAGTAGAGCAGAGGAGGTGGATATAGATAGATGGATAGATAGCCAAGACACGACAAGACAAGACACAGGAGTAAGCACTGAGCAGCAGTAATAGTATTGACCCTCGAATTGAATCGATCTGCCAGCCACTATGAATGAGGCCTTCTTTGTGAAAGCTTTGATTGCAGAGTGCTTTGAAGACACCCTTGGATGGACACAAGGCTGCTAGATATAAATGAAGTTAATGGTTGTGGTGATTGTCATCATGGATTGGCTATCCTGCCACTGACACAAAGATTTTCTTGCTGGTCAGGAGATTCTATGTCTTTCTTGGGTATCTTTGATTGATTGGGAATTTTGACTGTCTGACACTCTGACTGCATTTGCTTGATATATGACTGGAATCATAACCACAGTTGAGATGCTATTTAGCACTTGTAATCTTGATTTGAAAAATAAGCTGTGTAGTTTGGCCTCTTTCTCATCAATTATTCAGCTTGCAAATACTAAAAAAACATTATATTGGATATATATATATTGACAATTGAGTTAAGAATTATGATAACCAAATACTAAAAAAACATCGTATAAGGTAACCTACTCGTTTTTCAAGATTAGAAGTGCGTATATTATTATATTGCATTTCTTTTACTTCAGTTCGAAATAAACTAATATTGTATTTAATACACTTTCATCAGTGACAACGTAGTTAAATTAATTAATTAGACTAAATTGTGTTGGTTTTCATGCCATACTTGAACACAACTTATTCCAAGTTATCAATATGACTACCGGCTACCGCAGGAAAAGATAACAATTTGAAGCGTAGGCCATGAAACAATTGGCCCTGCGAAAAGAGGGGGCAACAGTAATTTCTTTTTTCTTATATCAATTTGTTACCGTAAAAAAATGGCAGTTTTAAAGGTAAAAAAGATTGGTAGTTTTGAGGGTAAAAAAAAATGGTCAAAATTAACATATGATGGACTCAACTGTCGCCGATAATGGAGTGCAACCAGCAGAAATCATGGGGCAACATGGAGGCAACCGGCAAAGGTCATGGAATCATGGGGAGTTATTTCATTGAGAGATTGTATAAATGTCTTATGGAATAAGAGTATTGAACACGAAAAGAACTCATCAATGAAATCTCTTTTTCTTACTGTTTCTTGTAGGAGTTGCATAACACTTCTTCTCCTACTTAGTAGTAGCACAATCAGCACTCTTACTATTTGGGAGTAGCATAACCTTACTCAACATAGTAGTAGGAGTAACCATTAATCTACCTAGGAGTAGAGTAGTTTTCAACCTCCCATAGGTCCTTTTAATTGAGGCGCGACAGAACCCATTATCCTTCTAATTTTCTCCCTGCGCTTCGATTGACACACCTCATGTGCCTAACGACCACGCGTCCACCCCGAACACACCCCGTTGTGTTCCCCTGTTTTTTCAGGGAACACAATCAATTGAACATGAAAGCCAAAGAACATTTTTGATGGACTCTGTTCATAACAAAGGAAATGAACCTATACTGGAATTCATTAAAAAAAAACTGCCCTGGAGCACATAAACATGCACAAAGGAAACTGAATCAAAATTATGCATCTCGGATCAAACTTCTTTAGCTTGCAATTGCTGATTAGGTGGGCATGACCTCAGCCCATTGTGATTGCATCAACAACTCCCTTTGTCTCAGATTAAATAAGCAGCGCCGGATATCTCCCCTCTTCCCACATTGTCTCAGATTAAATCTGCCGTAATTCCTGTCATGCTACCCACAATTAATATCATCTACAGGAGTAATAAATGAACCACCAATAATTACAACACAACCAAAGATGTCACCATTGAAAAAAAGTATTAAAAAGACATGAATGTAAGCTCTATCACTATGAGAGTTGTCTTGTATTTATTAGTTTCAAATAACATAGAGTGCTAGAGTGTACAAGGAAAGTAAAAGCTTGTTTTATATGCTATAAATCTTCTAGAGTAAAGATTGATGTGATTTTTCTAAATACATTGAGGGTCCGTTTGGTAGAGGGGCGGATCCGGAATCAACGGGATTCGGAATCCGTCCGGAATCCGCCCCTCCGATTCCAAATACGGCGATTCAAACGCGCGGATCCCAGGCTGCCAAACAGCCCCCGAGTGATTGACATTCTTCCTTTGTCGAGTCTTCTTCGCTAACATGCGGCCTCCAATTGAGGTGACTTTGAAAACACAGTTTTGATAAGCAGACGATGAAGATGAGGGCGAGGAAGTGCTTTTGTAAACATGTCAGCGACTTGTTGAGAAGACGACACATGACTGATACATAAACTTCTAGCCATTTCAACCAAACTGCATTGGAAATGAACTTGGAGGTGGAGGGGTCGGAGACAGGGGTGGCTCTGTTGGCGACCCAGACTGTGGTTAGCGGGGTGGTGCATGGATATCTTGTTGTACCATATGCCTATGTAGTGTCTCTGGGAAGCGTTATCTGCAGGGTTGAAGAAGCCAAGGGCGAAGGTGCCACCATCGGAGATGATCTTTTGGTCCCCGGAGAGAGTTTGGTTGGTGGAGATGGAATCGGAGGCGGAGGAGAGGAGGGTGTTGGAGGAGAAAAGAGAGAGTAGCATGAGGAGGAGAGAGAGAGAGCCGTCGAGCGTATGGGGCCATGGCTACAATGAACCATGCGCATAAGGAAGAGAGCTAGAGAAGACGATGATCAAGATGACTTGGAGAAGGCCCGAGTTTAACTGCCACGACTTTGACAGTTTGACTGCACCACAGCTATGTTCCTGCTAAGATGCGAAAAAGCCCAAGTTTGACTGCCAAATTACTAGATTTTACTTTTAACACCCTCTCGGATTCATATATTTATAGTTTTATTCGGCATCTATCTACACCCATGGATCGAATTTGGGTTGAATTAGGTTCAATTAAACCCAAGCCGGAATGAAGCAGGATTGTGGGTCTACAATGGATGCGTTTGACAAACCTGAATCTGATGAATTAGCTGAATGAGGAATCTGTGGAATTAGTTGAATGGTGAATGAACTAAATCTGGTGATTCCGTGAATTTTAATTCTGTTGTTTGGTTGGTCTGTATGGGATGAGCTGACTCTGTTGATTCTGACGTTTGGCTTGTCTATTATGGATGAGTTGAATCTGCTAATTTTGTTCAAATTAATAATAAAACTTTAAATTTTCTTCAAATTAAGACATGTTTTTCATTATAATAATAACAATACCCACGAGATATGATTGATGAAAATTATTGAAAATTTAGATCAAATTAATTCTTTGAATGCATCTAATCATGTAAAATGATTGATTGAAATTATTGAAAATTCAAGTATAATTTAAGTTATAATATATTAAATGATTTTATAAATTAAATTACATCAAATATTTGCTTTCAAAAATACTCAATATTGGTCTCATAACGAAGATATCGATGATATCTTTCCAATGAAACTAATTTCATAAAATTTCAACATGTATATTTAAAGTTATGATAAATATAGTCATTTTAAATATCAAGAAGATAAAAATGTCATTTAGAGAAAGCTTAAAAACGAACTCATCCGCGGCATTCGATCGATCTGACGGAACGCCGCGATACTTAAAATTCGAAATTAGAATCATCAGATTCATTTCAGATTTCGGGACCTATTGCAAACCAAACAGCTAGATAGCTGAATCCGGAATCCGCCCATTCACTTATCCACCTAATCCCTCTCATACACTGCTCGTCAAACAGGCCCAATGTTAGATGCTTCGAGGGACCCTGTCGCAGTGGTGGAATCCAGCTTCTACTAGCTAAAGGTGAAGGAGCAGAGCAGAAGGTACTGCTATTCTTAAAGCTCTGATGTGAGGAAGGAGCAGGATTGTGGTCAAATCAGATGCTTGCGATTTGGTGGATGTCATAGACATTTGCTTCTTTTTTTTTTCCCGGGTCCGACTACAATTAATTGCAAATTTCTAAATACTGAGTAGTGAGTACATGAACAAAACTTCCACTTAGCTTTGGAAAAACTTCTTTAAATCCCATGTAAAAGATAAATCAGTAGATAATAAATTTTTACCGATCCTCCCTTATAATATCCCACATCTGTTCAAACAGAGCCCACATATATTCCCAGATGACAATATCAGTCGATATCGGCTGAAAGGATAAAAGCAGACCTTCAAAACGATGCAAATCCGCCTTAAGCTTTTCCATGTCGGCCTCGAGGGTCACCTCCTCAGTGTCCATTAGTCTACAAAGCTCCTCTCGCTCTGTGAACTCCGTAGCCAACGCTGCTTCCAACTCATAGATGCGCCGATCTACAACAACCAACTGAGTATATAAATCCAAAATGACAGCCTCACGCTGGCTTGATCTTTCACAGCGGGATATGCTTTCATGATGGTGAGAAACCTCCGACGTGGTTTGGGCCTGTCTATGTATTTGCTCCGCCTGTTGCTCCAACTGTGAATGAAATCTCACTAATAAGCTCCGGAAGCAGTCAAACTCGGTATTCGGCGCCTGCGGGACGTTGCGCAAGGCTCGGAGAAGCCATGGAAGAAACCCTCCTCGGGCAAGCTCGCTAATATTAAAGTCACGGAAAGGTTGAATGGCGAGTCGGAAAGCCATATGCTGAGCCGTATCCGGGCCACCCATATAACAATTGAAGGACAGACTCTTACCATTTCCAATACCTTCCATGCAAGAAATCTAGAGAAGATGAAGGCTAGTGGGAAAAGAAAAAGAGAATTAGGAGGAGATCAAGCGAGCGAGGGAAATTAAAACAATCAAGTTTCTTTTCTAATTAACATTGTTTTGTCCATTTTAAAAAAATTCAGGTCTTGAATTATCCAGGTTGAAATTAAAATGCTAATAATCTAAAGCAGATCCATTTCTATTTTGAGTAGGCGATCCATATCTATTTCAAGTGTATGATTGAATGGATCTCAGACTTAGCAAACTATCGATCGAGGTCAAATATAACTAATGCACGTATTTTTCAAATTTAATTTCTACAAAACAAATCAAGCTCAAATTAAAGGAGAACTTAAGAACTCAAGAACTCCAATGAAATGTATAGACAAATTAGCAACAGTGTATAAAAATAAGCATCCATCATCAAATAATCACCTAAAAAAGATCACAAGTAGAACTATCATAATATATATATATATATATATATATATATATATATATATATATATATAGCAATGGTTATATGATCTATGCAGACAAAGACTCGATCAAAGAGACCCAGATTAAAGAATAGATACCATCATGAGATGATAACTCCTTTAGTTTGGAATCATTAATGAGAAAAGTTTAACAACCTGAGAGAAGAAGACAACAAGATCATCACCTGAGCGATCAAAACACCACGTTTGAGGTGGTGTAGGCGGCTCTTGGAGGTGGTGGTGGTGCTTGTGGAGGGGCAGGGGAAGTAGATGGAAGAGGGTCACTGTGGGGAGAGCGAGAGAGAGAGAGAGAGAAAGAGAGAGGTGGGGGTGAAGTAATGGACAGAGTAGAAAGACATGTGACTAGCCACTGAAGATGGTCAGAGAGATTTTTGATGTGCTGAAAAGTGAAAAGACCTTGCAGGCAGATTCACGGGTCTTAGTTTTTTGAGTTGGGGTTTGGTTTGCTGGTACCCATCGTAACTTTGCTTCAGACTGTTGAGGTAGAAGAAAAGGAGATAAACGATGGTTTTTTGAGAAATCTCACACACCTTGAATTGTGGGAGAGATATTGTATTTATAATAAAAGGAGTGTACATGATGACCAGAATAATTAAAAACAGAAACTCCTAAAGTCTAGAAGCATAATCTGCAAGATGCTAATCAACATAATCATCTTTTATAATTGTACTAGCTACCATATACATTGGCTATGAATCCTCATCCAGCTAATCACCCAGATCTAACAGTTGGCATGAATTTTGTTTTTGAATTTGAACAGAATTGATTCTGTTAATATTCCCCCTCAAATTGTGCGTACTGATAAGGCACAATTTGTTTTTGAAATCTGCAAGAGCAACACGAGTCTGTGGTCTGGTGAAGATATCTGCTATCTGTGAAGAAGTAGAAATGTGTCGTGTAACCAGCAGACCAAGAGATACTTGCTCGCGTACATAATGATAATCCAATTCTATGTGCTTGCTCCGAGCATGAAAAACTGAATTAATAGTCATATACAGTGAGCTAAGATTATCACAGAACAAACTAGGAGGACTGGGCAAGTGTATATGCAGATCTTGAAGAAGGTAAGTGATCCATGTTAGTTCAGCGGCTGTCTGCGCCATAGCTCTATATTCAGCCTCAGAGCTTGACCTAGAGACCGTAGGCTGCTTCTTGGCACGCCAAGAAATTAAATTACTTCCAAAATAAGTGCAGAACCTGGTAGTTGAGCGTCGAGTTAATGGACAGCTTGCCCAATCCGCATCAAAAAAGGCATATAAATCATTTGTACAGGAATTTTGAATGTGTAGCCCTTGATGAATTGTGCCCTTGATATATCGTAGAATTCGTCTGACCATCGTGAAGTGAGAGACAGTTGGAGCATGTAGGAATTGTGAGACATAATTCACACTAAATGAAATATCTGGTCGTGTGAGTGTAAGATACTGTAGACCACCAACTAATGATCTGTAATGATTTGGATCTTGATAAGGTGTAGAATCCTGATCAGTTTTGAATTTCTGTGACATGGGAGTTGAAATTGGTTTGCATTCCATCATAGAATCACGTTCTAACAGATCCACTGCATACTTGGATTGATATAGAATCAGACCATCTGAAATGTGAGAGACTTGTATGCCCAAAAAATAATGCAGCTGTCCTAGATCTTTCATTGCAAACTCAGAACTAAGAGTGATAATCAGTTTATCTAGCACTTCAACAGAAGATCCAGTCAAGATGATATCATCAACATATAGAAGTAAGACCAAGGTACCCTCTGAGGAATGAGAAATGAATAAGCTAGGATCTGCTGAACTACAGAAAAAACCAATCTCCAGGAGGAAGGTACTAAAGCGATCAAACCAGGCTCTTGGAGCCTGCTTAAGTCCATAGATCGCCTTATGCAGCAAACAAACATGATCAGGATTTTCAGAACTAATAAAACCAGGGGGTTGTTCCATGAATACCTTTTCAGATAAAACACCATGGAGAAAAGCATTCTTGACATCTAACTGTCGAATACCCCATTGATGAACCACAGCAATTGAGAGTATTAATCTGATAGTGCCAGGCCTCACGACAGGAGAAAAGGTTTCTGAAAAGTCGATTCCACTCACTTGATTATAGCGAGCTTTCAACCGTTGTAAGGAGCCATCAGGATTTATTTTCAGCTTATACATCCATTTAGAACCAACAACATTCATGAATTTGGTACGAGGTACAAGAGTCCATGTTTGATTTTTTGATAAGGCTTCAAGCTCCTCCTCCATAGCTGTTGTCCATCCTGGATGTTTAAGAGCTGCTCTAATATTATTTGGTTCTTTGGGCAGAGAACCATATTCATGTACCAAAGCATATCGTGCGTTTGGCTTGTGAATACCAGACTTAGCTCGAGTTTGTATAGAGTGAGAAATTGCAGCCGTAGCACCTATAGAATTTCCCTGTGCAGGAGCTAAATTTGCTGATGCATGAGCTGTGTTATTCTCATGAGAATCTGTTGGCTCTGTTTTTGAAGCTAAATTTCCTGATGCACAAGCTGCGATACTTCCATCTGAATGAGAGTCTATTGGCTCTTCTTGTGGATGTACATTTACACAATCTCGTGGCTCTTCTATAGCAGTAAAAGAAGGCATGAAATCTACGCTGGTTGAAGCATATGGAGCATGTGGCAACAAATCAGCAATAGTGATTCTTTTACTTAGTGGTGCATCTATAGGAGGAGGTACCGAGGTACTGCTTGGAGTTATTGAAGAACATGAATTTGAGCTTATTGTGCTTGAAGGAATTGAAGGGCATGTACTTGGGTTTTTTTGAGCTAATGGATACCACTCTTGAAAGGTAGTGACAAGCATCTCAGGATTAGATATAGAGTGAGGTACAGATGGTTTAAAGGGAAAGGTGGTTTCATCAAAAATCACATGTCTAGAGATAGTTGTCTTTTTGGTGAGAGGATGATAGCACATGTACCCCTTATGACGGTCACTATAACCCAAAAATACACAAGATAGAGATTTTGGATCGAATTTACTGGTTTTGGTATCCCAAATGTAAGGAAAACATTTTGATCCGAAAACTCGAAATGATCCATAGTCTGGTTGGTGGTGATGAAGCAAAAAATACGGCGACTCCCAGTTAAGAACAACAAAAGGAATTCTATTTAGCAAGAAAACCGCAGTCGTGAATGCCTCAACCCAAAAAACTTTAGGAACATTGCTGTGAATCATCATAGTAATACCCAGCTCCCTTATAACTCGATGTCTTCTTTCGACAACTCCATTCTGTTCAGGTGTATAAGGGCAAGAGATTTGATGAATAATACCTGATTGTTGCAGGTGGTTTTGAAATCTTTGATTCACAAACTCTCCTCCTCCATCAGTCTGAATTACTTTAATTGGCTTTTCATATTGCCGAACAACATACTTATCAAACAATAAGAACTGATCAAAGAAATCTGACTTCAGTTTTAAAGGAATAAGCCATACAAATCTTGTAAAGTCATCTACTATTGCAGCATAGTACCGAAACTGATTAATAGATAGTAGAGGAGCTGGACCCCATAAATCAATATGAAGTTTATCAAAAGGTGCAGTAGACTTAGAAGACGAAGCAATAAAAGGAAGTTTTGCCATTTTCCCTAACTGACAGCTTTCACAAACTGACACTTCTAACTTATTTGATACCACCTTAATTAAACCAGACTTTTTAAGATGCGTCACCACAGCTGCTTGGGGATGACCGAGCCTTTGATGCCAAAGATCTTCATTAACACCTCGGAAACGCGTTGAAAAATAAGCAACTGGATATGACCGGATGGTGTATAGGTTACCCTGCATGGTTCCCTTCATCAGCACCTTTTGAGTCAAGCGATCCTTTATCACAAAGTCCTCATTAGAAAATTCACAATTAACAGGATAATCTTTTGTAAGCTGACCAATAGACAATAAATTCTTCTCTAAATCTGGAACGAAGAGTACATTTTTCAAGACAATTTTGGAGGAGCCCGAACCAACAAATGCATCACCAATATGTGTAACATGTAAACAATCTCCATTGCCAATAAGAACATGATCTGAACCAATATAAGGACGTAGATTGTGAAGCATACCTTCCTGCGAAGTCATATTCTTAGCATCATGCAGACTATGCTCCTAGACTTTAGGAGTTTCTGTTTTTGATTATTCTGTCATCATGTACACTCCTTTTATTATAAATACAATATCTCTCCCACAATTCAAGGTGTGGTGAGATTTCTCAAAAACCATCGTTTATCTCCTTTTCTTCTTGGTATCAGATTATCATGTCTTCCGCATCCCTTAATGTCGGCAATTTTGTCACATTAAGACTTAAGTCTGATAACTATCCTCTCTGGCGTGAGCAAGTTTTGGCACTTGCAGAAAGCCAAGACCTAGTTGGTTATCTCACAGGTGATGTTGCTGTACTTCCGGCATCTGAAGGAGCAGCTACAACAGTTCCTAATCCAGATTATCAACGCTGGAAAACTGCTGATCGCTTGCTCAGGGGGTGGATGATTGGCACTTTATCAGAAGAGGCTCTTGGAATTGTTATTGGCCTCGAAACCTCTACTCAAGTGTGGATAGCCCTCAAAGAAGCCTATGCTCAAGCTTCTCAGGAGCGACAGTTCCGGTGGGGTCCGGGGATATTAGGGTTTATATGTGCGGCCGTCATTGTATCTTGTGATGGGCTTCTTGGTCTTTGATAGTGAAACTCCAATAACTCCGTGGACATAGCCCTGTTCTAGGGTGAACAACGTAAATCTATGTGTCCTTATTTTCGATTTCTTTGCTTCTTGTTCCTAGAAAATTCTAACACAGACATCTTTGACTGGAATTTTGACCCCATTTGCATAATATTTGACTCATTAATGTATCGAGCAGAAATCCAGAAATCCTAATATCTTGCGCTTCTTTCTTAGTCTTAGCTTGATTGGAATTTTGAGTTGAGGTTCCCTCCTACCAGTCAAACATATCTGAATTATTAGTATGATAATATAAAAAATGATGGTATGGAGTAGAAGAACTCCATAACCGCAGTGTAAGCACTGTCACTACAAGAAAATATGCTTTTAGTGACAACAATAGTCGTCACTAAAAGTACCAAACTCGTCACTGAAACTCTTCAGTGACGAGTCCAGTGACGACTTTACCTTGTCGCATATACCTCCGTCGCTGAAAGATTAGTGACAACTTTTTTGCCTCGTCACTAAAACATCTTCTTTAGTGACGTCGCTAAAAGTATAAGCTTCCGGTACATTAGAAAATCTCAAAAATGACAGCTAAAGATCCTCTGATATATAAACCTTTTGACAGTAATTGAAAATTCTTTTCCACCAACTACATTTGCCTACCACCAGCTTTGAATCGAGTCATTTGCAAGCAACATAAGGTACAGTCTTCATAGCATGTCATTTTTGACATAAATCCTGAAAAAAAAACAATAGTGAGCAAATTATGACCAACAATGTCGGTAATCTTTGCCCAGTAGCTCATAACATAGTTATCAATTCGAAAAGACTCTCTTAAAATTGGAATAAAAGAAAGTATGCATATTGTAAAAATTCAATTTTAGATAAGAAAAACAGAAATGCTACAACCATGAATGAGACAACATAGCTTGTATTCGTGCCATCACACTCCGCTTGGATATTTTGAAGAATCTAGAGAAAATATGACAATATTAATCAAAGTCTTTAGGTCATACATATAGAGATCGACATATGTACTTCACTGTCTTCATCTATTATTAGGGTAGTTATTTGCATAAAATATTGATTCAATATTAGTGCATCAATGATCTTGCTTAATTAATTAGTCAGATACATGCCATTCAAGATGCCACCTAACTAATTTAGTGTCAAAAGAAAAGAGCAGGTGAATAACTATTGAAGAAGGAAGCTAATTATGCAGAATAGAGTACGTTAATGATGCCTAAACCAATGTGATCATAAGCTCTCTGCTGTTAAACAGCATATATTCCATCAATAGTTAATCCCTTTGATCTCTTATTGATTCTTTTCTTTAGCTCATGGAGGAGCACCTCCATCCTCATTGCATACCCTTCTCACCAATACCTTCCCACTTGTGAAGCAATTTAGTCAAATTCCAGTTCTTTAACTGATGATCTACCTCAGTAATATCAAACCTGTAGCCTTAGTTCTTTGTTCTTGAGCTATATATCATCATTGAACATCCTATTCTTCTCCATAACAGCTGTTCACAAAATTATGTGCAACTCTAGCATCTACAAAGGAAGAGGAACTATTCAACCTATCATATTCCTCTCTATTTTTTCTTATCACCATTCCTTAACCCCACCTTTTATAACCCCATCTAACCCTATTTCCCCTTAACCCCATTTTTTCTAACCTCATACCAAACGGACCCATCGATTGAGAAGCATGTGCAGCATAGTCATGTACGTAAATCATTAACCTATCTGAATTATTGGTATGGAATAAGGAGAACTCTGACTGCAGCGTAAATACTGTTTAACATTTCTAATCTCATTGGAAGCTCCTAACCTGGTTTAAAAATAAATGTACTTGCATAAAGGTTGTGAATAGAGTGCATTCTTTGACAAAAAAAATCTCTAATTTGTCATTCGTAATTGTCTAATTTGTCTTTCTTTGACAAAAAATCTCTAACTTTCTTTCCGCTATCGATAACATTGACGGGTTAACGGGTGTGCTGCAGGATTCAATTGATCTGTCACCCCCAATACCCCTCTCCCGATCTCCCACCCTCGTAACATATTCACAAAGGAAGAGAGGTTCTGAGAGTGCTTCAGCAAAAAATTTTCCGCTCGAGGATATTTGTACAATTAGCTATTTTTTCTAAGGAGATATATAAAAAGTCCATGTACTTTTTGGGGTTCTCAGTCCACTTTATCACCCTTGTTTACGATCCAGGGGGAGCGGCTCCGGCAGGGGGAGCGGCTCTAGCATCATAAAATGTTAAAAAAATACTAAATATAAAATTTAAAATCTTAACATCATTTTACATTACAAAAGACATATATCCTCATCTTCCATCCTACATCTAAAGAACGGGGTTCGCACTGTTCTTCGCCCCGCTGATCGTGTACCACCAGATCCAGGCGCCATCGGGGGTCGGATCGAAGCAGGGAAGGGTCAGAGACAACTGGGAGGAGGAGGGAAAGATGTATCTGTCGGAGAGACGCGTTGCGAGATGAGGAGGCATCGATGTGCCGCCTGGCATTCGACGTGCTGCACTCAGACCATGACGACCGGATCGACCGCAAGGACCTCAAGGCATTCTATGACGATGTCGCCACTGACAATGACATCTCGGCCATGATCTCTGCCACCGACGCTGACAGAGAAGCATTCATCTAGTTTAACAAATTCGAGCGTGTCCTCGGGTCTTCCAGCGACAGCTCCTCCTCATCCTCCTCTAAGGAGATCATTGCGGAGGTGTTCCGCGCCATGGACCGTGACGGCGACGACCGCGTGGGTTTCGCAGACCTCAAGGCTTACCTCGACTTGGCCGGCATCCCCTCCACCGACGAGGGCATCGGTGCCATGATTCTTGTTGGCGACACTGACAACGATGGGATCTCCTACGATTCGTTCATGAAAATCCTCACCGTGGATGCTGACAGAGGGTTCTAGAACCTCCATGATCAAATCATAATCGTGTCACCATGCACAAATCTTAATGACGTCGATAACGATGTTTGATCAGATCCATGCTGTCGATTAGATCTCGAAATTTTTTAGTTTTGTTGTCAAAGAGAAAAGAGTAAACTTAATATTGGACCAATTTTACAATATTGAACTGAAATAATGAACATACAAAATATAGCAAAGAGAAAAGAGAAAAGAAAAAATAGAAAAGAGAAGACTGAATATCGGGCCAATATTGAACTGAAATAATGAACAACATACAAAACATAACAATAAGAAAACAATGGAAATATGATAGATGAATACTAAGGTTTCGATTTCACCATAACATCCTCATTCTATGCATTGAATCAATAAATATCTCAGTTTAATTCCAAGGGCTCGTTCTTCCGGTATGATGATCCGTTCGATCGCGGTCTTTACCAAGTACCTCCAATTAACCCTAGCTAATGAACCCATAACTAAGTGTTAACCAAGAATCCATTAAGCTCTGAAGAACAATTATGAACCAAGAAGTGTCTTAGCTCGAACCCGACTTCGACTAAATCTCATTCATTCATAGATCCTGCAAGATTATGGAATAAACCCTCGCCCAATCTCACATAAAACAATCTATAATACTTCTATTGGCCAGATAAAGGTATTAAAGATGTCAGTTATAATAATAAATGAAACAAGGAAAATAAACTGGTTAAATAATCATGATCCAATAACATAGAATGATTCAGTTAGGCTACATCGGTACCTTAGCAAAGAGATTAGCCTCTCATGTTCATAAAAACAACCAAGATATTCATAAGAAAGATAAGAAAGAAAAACCCTAGATCTTCGGGTGGTCTTCTCCCCTCTTTCCGGCCTTCAAAACCCCTCCAATAGTGCTGGCTAATCTCCCTCATAAGTCTTGGACGACTTCCTTAAATAGGGGTAAGAAAACCCTAACTTTACTTCAACTTTTGGATTAAATCTGGTCCGTTCGTTTTCAGGTCGTTTGACAAGAGATCGATCTGCTTTAAGATGGAGATCGATCTTTTTTCTTTTCTCAATTTTCATAATCTGGTTTGCCCCGGCTAAGATCGATCTCTTTAAGGAAAGGATCGATCTTCTTTCTCCGTAGACTAAACTCCTTCCAAACCGCCCAGGTTCAGATCGATCTTTTTCAAGGAAGAGATCGATCTTTTTATAATTGATCCTCTGTCAACTCTCTGTTAGTGTCTGAGTACAAAAAGGGATCGATCTTCTTTGACTCAGAACGATCTTCTTCTTCCGTAGCTGCTTGCCCCTGCACCTCTTATACTAAAAATAGCATATCTTCTTCTAGGAAACTGCAAATCACGAACCGTAAAATTCTCCAGAAACTAGACTTCAAGAGCTTTCCAACCATGTATAGAAGATTATCTGGTTCATTCCGAGCAGGTACAGATCTGATGTTAAATATGACATATCTTTGCTTCTTTAACTCCACTTTCCTTCATATTCCAAATAACTATGTGAAGCAACATATAAATATAAAAATAGTAATAAAGATATTGATTAAGGATAATAATCTAGCAATTAAGATGGTTATAAGGCTATTCAGAGTGTACTTTCATGCACTCATCAAGCTGTTCCACAAAATCAAACACCATTCCGCAAGTAGGCTCATCAACTATTTCACACATTCCCATTGTGACTTTAGTATGATTCGGCTGTAGATTAGGATTGTTTGCTTCTTTTACTTTTGGATCTAAAGAACTTGAGGCCATAATAGATAATCTAAAACAAAAAATTGAATGACTAATATCATAATCAAACACACAATATTTGCTTGGAGAGCATGCAACATAAGATATCATACTTAAACTAGCCATAATTTATTGTGCAGTATATGCATCTAGAATACTACAATTTGTATCTTGTCATTTAGACTCAGATCAATTTCTAGAAGTGTAAAAAAACAATGGGTGATGAGACTGTGAAGCCCCAAAAAATTAAACGAAATACAGATAAAAGCGTATCGATTTGTCTACTTTTTTTCTATCTGTATTTTAGAAGCCTAGCTAAATACTTCAATTCGTTAAATCAATGGGCGAATAGACTGTGAAGCCCCAAAAAGATTCCAAGGAATAAAAGCTTCTTACAAGGGGAAAAAATAGTGAATAAGAAAGAAACTTTAAGAGAAATGCAGGAAAGTTCAGTTGAGAGAAGCGGAGACGAGAGAAAACCTCTACTCCTCCGTCGCCTTCGGGGCTTTGGGACTTCACTGCGAGAGGGAGATGGCTATTTAAACCGTGCTTGCTTCCTCTCAAGAGACTACGCTGGGCGACGTGTGCTAGAGGAGGGCGATGGTGGAGGCCAGGGGGTTTGGCTGGATCAGTCCAGCCCTACATCGTGAGGGAGAGGGGGGCCGGGATATGAAATGATACCGGGATAATGGGTAAAAATTGGTATGGACTATGGAGTGATCTGGTGGAGGTGAGGTTTAAATTAATAGACACATGGCAGCATCTTAGAGTTGCCACGTTAGGTGGGCTGAGGTCCAACGCCAGCTAAGGTTGGCTGGGAATCACTACTCATATATATATATATATATATATATATATATATATATATATATATATATAAAACTAGCGGGCCCCGTGTCACCTGGCACGGTAACCACCCATCCCTTAACTTCCATTATAACTTACTTGTTAACCACCCACCCCTTAACCCCCTCCTCCACTAACACTCCCCTTCATGTAGACTCCACATACGATAAAGCCAAGGGCGGATTCAGGATTTAAAGTCCGCCCGGGCTAACACTATCCTAATGGTTTGCTTGATGAAAACTATACCAATCACATGCTCACATTTTAATGTAATATCTCTAATGGATTTCAAAAGACCCGTTCCTATGTTTCAGTTATTGTTACTCTACACAAGAACAAGAGACTTCGCGATGTGCTTGACGTCGAAGACCACCCCGAGCTGTGTCGTGACGAGGGCGATGAAGTCCAGCAGCAACTCTGGCAGGGGCGATCCGATGACCAGCTTGATGAGATAGCCAAGGTCGTAGAGGCCATGGAAAGTGATTCAACGCGTGTTTCTGACGCCGCCTGCGACCACCTTCTTGACGAACATCTCGGCAAAGTCGACGGCTTTGATCCCGTCACGGCGGTTTTTCTCGAAGTCAATGCCACTGCTCCGGAGCAGAGCAATGGAGGCTGGGTCGTAGGCTTCGTCGTCTCCGGCGGAGGGGTCGAAGTCGCAGAAGTTGAACTGCCAAGAGTTGGCCGAGAACGGAAATAGCGTATGGCCACTGTCGTCGAAGATGGAAATGCCGAGCTGAATGAGTTTCATGGCGACGATGTTGGCCTTCATATCAGCGTACCGCTTCTCCTCCGACGCGTAACGGGGAGTCTTCCGGACCGGCCAGACTGGGAACTCGGTGTCGATGGCGATGTACCGACAGGATCTCCTGAGGTTGGCATGGAAGAATAATTTATGGAAAAATGAGAATGGAATAGTATTAAACTGTTCATGATAGATTACAAGATACATCAACAATGTTTATATATGGCAATCTTTTCCCTAACATGTGATAGCATATGCTAGAAGCTCATCTAGGCATGCAAGAAGAATTTATGGAAATTGAGGATGAAATAGTGTTCAACTGTTCGCGAAAAATTACAGGATACATCACAATCTTTATAAATAGCATTCTCCTAACTTTGGAAGCTTGGGCATCTTCACCTTCAATACAAGAAGTTATAGATGTCAAACATGAGAATCTCTCTCTCTCCCTCTCTCTAGTGCTGTGGACATGAGAATATATTCCCATATAGGGAACAAACAGCAGAAGAATAATAAGGCATAAATGGATATGGATAACACTTATGGATAAAGGCCATGGCCTCTATAAGTACTCATGTGACACAGGGTATTCATAGCATCTCACTGCAAGAGATAGGTGAGTGGTCTTACATGAAGGTAAGAGTGGCTTTGGTAGCCAAGAATGACTTGCCTATGTCCTTAATTCTAAGGTTTCAATGGCTCAAAAAAAAGAACCCATGTTGCTGGATTTATAGGCAGTCTTCTTGGCTAATCAGAGTGGCTCTTATCTCTCATGCTAGACCTACAACTCCTTGTTATTGTCAATACATGTGCATGCATTAGGTTTTGTAGGAATCAGCCATTAGACATCTTATATGAGGACAACATGCTTCTACTTGTCCCCCAATTTTGTAATTTTGGTTTCTGTTTTGTAGCTCTACACCAGCCTTTGGGCTCAGTTTCTCAGGAATAAAAAATACTGTCATTGGTTAGTGCAATGTGCTTGATCTGCCTACATGATTGCAATTATCTTCTTTGAAAAGTTAAAGGCGAATAGTTAGCAATCATCTATAAGCTTCTTCTAGTGTTTGTGGGCTATTGAGTCCATTTTTCAATTATGAGGAGCCTTCCTATGGTTAACTAGTATTTGTTTAGCCCATCACCATCATCGACAGGGACTTTCAATGTTTTCGTTAATGGGGAAGCTTTAACTTGGCATGGGATCTCTAAACCCATCTATGGCTTTAGTTGATTTCAGACAAATTGTGGTGAGGGAATAGACAAACTTTAGGATATTCCAAGGATATGTCTATGGTTGTAGTAAATTCGAACCCTAAGCTTATGCTAAATTTTAAAAAAGAGAGCTTAATTAAGAAAGGATCACCTAGACCAGTTCATCGCATCCAGTTCAGATCATTTCTGCCATCCGCCTTGGGGTCATCTTCTCGCATCCCATAGGGCGTCCAATCAGAATTGACTTGTTTCGCAATGGATTGTGGACCATTTGGAGTATTCAAAGTAGACAAATGTGGGCGATAGGCATATGGGTATGGCATTTGCATGGGAGGAGGCCATATCGGTGGTTGGTATGATGTTGCATGATATGTGAAATTCGAAGATGGCTGCGTTTGGCTATTCATCCAAGGTGAGTCAAACTGCTTCATCCGAGCATCTACCCATTAGCTCTGTAAAGTAGCGTCATTGAGACATGAATCCCTGCCTTTGTGTCTCATCTGCAAATACCGAGGTCAGATTGACCAACTTGTCAGGTGTAATGTCAGGCAATTTATAAGCCACCGCCATACAGGTTGGAAGGGAGTAATCGCTGGATCTTCGCATCGCCTGCTCTTTCATATCAAACTTCCTTTGTAATTGTTGTGCAAGTAGACATGCCCCTTCACCCGTGCCTCCAACCATCTTCTTCTTACCTTTGTTCACAAGCTCCGGTCTTAGCCAACAACTCTTTGTAGACCGCATGTGTTTTTTTAAGGTTCTTCCACCTCGACTTGATGTGTTTTAACTCCAGCTTTTCCACTCGCCCTTCGTTGCACTTGTCGAGTGCTCTATCCCATGCCCGTTTCATAAAACTCCCACCGGTTCGGGCTTTCCCAAGGTGTTCTAGTCTCAAATGCTCCAGGAGCACATAATCCTAGGCATCAGACCAATTTCCTATCCTTGATATTGCCATATTTCTGTATCAAATAAACAATTATGTTCACATAAGCAAACATAAGCGTTTTCTATGCATTTATATACATCCAGACATCACATATACGTTCGCTATTGTAAAAACTTATCTTACTTTGCATCTTCATAGCTATTATCATCAATTCATCAAAATATAATTTAAACACTCACATATGTAATTCGTTAAGAGACATAAATTCACATTTAAAACTTGTATAACTTGATCATACTCACAAGAAAAAAACAAGGACAGATGACTCTTGCCATTTCCAATACCTCCCGTTCCAACGATCTTTTCTTTTCGCATGCAATCGACCTTTTCCAGCCCATGCAAGAAATCTAGAGTAGATGAAGGCTAGTGGGAAAAGAAAAGGAGAATTAGGAGGAGATCAAGCGAGCGAGGGAAATTAAAACAATCAAGTTTCTTTTATAATTAACATTGTTTTGTCCATTTTAAAAAAAATTCAGGTCTTGAATTATCCAGGTCGAAATTAAAATGCTAATAATCTAAAGCAGAGCCATTTCTATTTTGAGAAGGCGATCCATATGTATTTAAAGTGTACGATTGAATGGATCTCAGACTTAGCAAACTAGCGATCGAGGTCAAATATAACTGATGCACGTATTTTTCAAATTTAATTTCTACCAAACAAATCAAGCTCAAATTAAAGGAGAACTTAAGAACTCCAATGAAATGTATAGACAAATTAGCAACAGGGTATAAAAGTAAGCATCCATCACCAAATAATCACCTAAAAAGATCATAAGTAGAAATATCATAATATATATATATGATAGAAACCATCATGAGATGATAGCTCCTTTACTTTGGAATCATTAATGAGAAAAGTTTAACAACCTAAGAGAAGACAAGAAGATCATATATCTATATACACACAGAGAGAGCAATGGTGATATGATCTATGCAGACAAAGACTCGATCAAAGAGACCCAGAGGCTCCTTTACTTTGGTATCATTAATGAGAAAAGTTTAACAACCTAAGAGAAGACAACAAGATCATCACCTGAGCGATCAAAACACCACGTTTGAGGTGGTGTTGGCGGCTCTTGGAGGTGGTGGTGGTGCTCGTGGAGGGGCAGGGGAAGGAGATGGAAGAGGGTCACTGTGGGGAGAGCGAGAGAGAGAGAGAGAGAGAGAGAGAGAGAGGTGGGGGTGAAGTAATCGGCAGAGTAGAAAGACATGTGACTAGCCACTGAAGATGGTCAGAGAGATTTTTGATGTGCTGAAAAGTGAAAAGACTCACGGGTCTTAGTTTTTTGAGCTGGGGGTTGGTTTGCTGGTACCCATCATAACTTTGCTTCAGACATCTTTGACTGGAATTTTGACCCCATTTGCATAATATTTGACGGAAAATGTTTTGGGTAGATGATGTACACCGCACATGCTGACGTCATTCTCACTCTCTCCCTCTCCCATACAGAAATAGTATAGAAACACATACAGAAATAGTATCTCAGTTTAGTACGTGAATTAGAACGCAAGCAAACAACTTGATCAATACAGAAACACTTAGTGTTATCTCAATTAAAAACTGAACATATATACTCCAAACAAAGATGAGGCAGCCACCTTTACATATGAGTCATGAGAGTGACAGTGCCCAAAGATAAGCGATGTAAGGTGACTGCAGGAACTGGCAGGGGAGGGAAAGAGGGGAGAACAGAGAAGAAAGAGTAGGGGAGGAGAGAGGGGAAGAAGAGGAACCGAGAGAGACTTTAGGGGGAGGAAGCAAATTCTTTCTTCATATCGTCAATAATGATCCCATACTATAAGGGCTGAGAGGTAAACATGACTTGATCATTTCTAATAGTTCAAGTCCAAAATACAACACGACTTTACATGTCTAATGACTCAACTCCAAAATAACAACAATAGGAAGTAGATAGCTAACGTAGATTTAGATTAAGTCCAAAACAACATAGGTGATTCACATATCAGATGTAGACATCCAGCCAGGCAGTGCGCATCTGGTCTCCCCACAAACTCTGAACCTAAAAAAACAACCTTTAGTCAGGAGACTAGAAACAAGCTAGCAAATTTCAAAACTCTAAGCATTTACAAGAGCTTCTTTTACTAAGAAAGTGCATTGGAATTGTCAGCTTTTCTTGTTGCAAATTCAGAGCACAAACGTGTGTTGATTTAGCTTACTTTTGCAACAGCAAGTGTGCCTGTTTCTTAAAGATCTGTGCCATCATGGACAACAGATAATTGGTTTACAGATTTAAGTGCATATACACACCGAAAAGAAATGAAACTCACATATTACCAAGGGGAGCTGCACATTCGTAACACAAAAGGAGAGTAAGGAATATTGGATGACACTAATGGAGTAATACTAGTTTATTGGACAAAAGAAAACTCATTAACTAATCAAAAACTAAGACAAATGCAGCAAGACTAGTTTAATAGACATGACTAATGATCTCTAGTTTGCTCTATTTATTCCAAAATAAAGCATAACATAAGGGGGGAAAGATTGGGGGCTAAAAGTTTTGGCGGGATCTCCAATTTTGGTAGGGCATAGTATATCAGATTATATTTGATCAGATTAAATCCTGACCGTAGACTAAAATAGACGGTCATCATTAATTACTGCTGGGCCTCGCGCCAGATCCAAAGAATTTTTTTCTTTGTTTTTGATTAGTTGTGCCCTAAGGCGAGATAGAACCTCCAAAAGCTCCCTTCCTCCTACTGCAGTGCTCGCTCTGTAGACAGCCGAGATAGCTACTTGGCCAAAATCCACAGAACTGAGCACTCCACGTACCGCCTGATCTGACCAGTTAGTAAAGCAAACCCTCCCCACCTCCATATTCCATGCTGTTAAGATCCCTCCTAGGCTTCCTCTCGACGGAATTAGGAAGGTCATCCATTGTCTACCAAGTTTCGGCCAGATCCATGCCAATTTATCTTCAATGATGATGGTATCTAACAGAAAAGTGAAAGAAGGATCGTGTTCATCCATTCAGCGATGACACATCCCAACGGCCCTCTCCGACGCCGCCCCCCCTCGAGTTCCCCTCTATCCTAATGCAGTCATATAGTTTATCTCCAGTGGTTGGTGCTTTTCGATGTAAAGACCATTTTTCCCTCAACTTGGGATTATTTAAACTTCACCAAATGCAATAATTCTGGTGTGGAAAATTATGAAGTGAAATTTTCTAGGTGTTGATGCAGATGGACAATCAAATAAACAACAAATGCAATTCAAAAAGCAACTTCCTTGAACTTGATAGACATATCCATGATTATACCCTCTTTAGAATGAACTTTATTATCTAATAGATGGATGCAAATTATCATACAAGATCTTCCAACATTTCCTTAGCTGCCAGGCAAGTGAAATTCAGGCTATTGTGCCCTGAAGTTGATACAAATTGTAGATTAATTCAGGAAGAAAACAATAATTAATTCCTGAGAAACTAAATTGGGATTTCAGAGCTAAATTTGGTATTCTCAGAGAATTGAAAGGGCGAGATTATAGAAACAATAAAATCTGGTGAGAAAAGAAGGGATGCAAATTGTAGATTAATTACATAATTGCTAGAGTAAACTCACAGACATTATACTTCGAACCCATCTGCTGCTTTGAATCAATCTCTCCTCTTCTCTCTTCTAATAACTCTCTCTCCAAATCAAGCCATTTAATCCAATGAAACCCGAGATACAATTGCTACCATCTTATACCAGGCAAAATAACACCAAAAACAGTGAGAAAACATGGTAGAGAAGGGATGACAGCCGATGGTGACCGGTAGGGATGACAATGGCGAAAGTTAAGGGAAGAGGGAGAGGTTGTCCGGTGATCTAGAAGGGAAGAGGGAGGGATAGAGACAGGCTTTCTTTACCTGCGGATGAGAGATGCTCCTCGGCCGCTTCACGAAGCCGCCGCCATCGAGTCTTATCGAGAGCTGACCGCCGAGTCTTATCGAGAGATGGGCGTTGGGATTTTATTAGGGTAAAGCCAGACTGATCGAGAGGAAAAGAGGGGGAAGAGAATTTTCGTATTACCCCTCGTTACCCGCCTCCTATTGGGTGTAAACCTTACACCCATTTTACCCTCAAATGATGGTACGCTTTAACCTAGGGTAACTGTTACAGTCCTAACCAAACATAAGTAAAGGGGCCATGTAATTTTTCACCCCCTTTACACCCATACAAAACACACCCTTAGCTTGCCACATCCAGGAATGCTAAGCTTTGTGAGCCTAGGATTGCTCTCAAGAACTCGCTTCATCCAATTGTTCGTTGATCCTCGAGCACCCTGCCAAATTCAAGCACCTTAAACTCCCATGAGATCTCGAGGTCAACCACAACAGAGCATCATCTGTGAACTTCTCGCCATGCCGAATCGATGTGAATACACCTCCACAGTAGAGGATCATTCTGGACAGGGACAGCAAAATGCAAAGTTTTCTAGATAACCAACCTCAAATAACAAAGCATCATGAGACATGCCCTTCTCCCTACCAGAAACAGATACTTCGACCTTGCCAAAGCTCGACATATCCCAGCACTCTTACCCTAAAAATTTCAAGAAGTGTTCCTCTTCCCGACATTCGAAATCTACATCATACATCATCCGTGATTGGTCTCATGGCCAATTTAAACCCTAGACCATGTCATCATCGATTACTAAATACGATTCGGTCTCAGCTCCAAAATCCTCCATCCATCCAGCAATGGCAGAGGAAAAGGCAGCGTTCAAACCCATCCCAAAAGGATCCAGCGGCAAAAGGTCCACCGAATCAAGCCAACTGTTTTTCTCCGTATGACCAATGCCCCAACCATCCCAACAAGAGTAATCCAAATCCCCGACCGCCTTCTTTTAGCCCTTGGTGACACTCGGAGCCGGGACGACACCACTAGCTAAGAAATCCAGTCATCCCTTCTTACTCTCAAGTCCCAAACAGATTTCCACCTAAGAGCCTATATTCCTTCAAAATTAGAAACCCAACCACTATGAAGCTATAGTTCTTTTTCACTAGAAAACCCTCAATTATGGATGGCAATAAAAAAGCATGGCACCCAAGAATCACATTCTCTTGCTCTAAAACAAAAAAATACCAACTAATGAAATGTGCATAAGAAACTAGAAAAACCAAGAGTCTAATGAAGCACAACTTTGATACCAAGTTCATATCAAAGCAGCCACAATTTCTACCCAGCAATCAAATAGGGAAAACAAAAAAAACTGAAGGTTTATGGGATCAAAAGAGACGAAGGAATCAAAAATCTGGAAACATTCATCTCTAATATCTGTCACATACACAAATGAAAAGACTTCCAAAACGGCATTTTGCCTCTAAGAACAAAGGTTTATAGGCTAAATTATGTATTAGTACCCTGTAGTTTTGATCAACTTTTTATATGGTCCCTGAACTTCAATTTCGTGACATTGAGTCCCTCAATTTTGTTTTTGATTCTCATGTGGGCCTCCACCCCAGTTTCCGTCGTCTAACTAACGGCAAAAGGGGTCACGTGCGCCGCACGTGACCCCCTTCCGTCACCTTCCAGCCCCTGCAACAGCGTTAAGTTTAGAACCTCAATCCAGCTAGCACCACTCTCTTCTCCAGTAACATTAATTCATATTTATTCACTGCTCCCGACCTTCCTCTCTCTCTCTCTCTCTAGGGTTCCCCTGTCTCTCTCTTCTCATGGCTCTCGCTCTACCAATGGTGTAGCATCTCTCTATCCATCATCTTCGATGGATCCGTTCGCAATGCTCCGTGGAGCTCTCCTCCTCCTCCTTGCGTTTGTTGCCGCGGTGGCGGCGCAGGACCTCAACTCCGACGCGGCGGCGCTGATGGCCCTCAAAGCCGCCGTCGGGGGTTCGGCGGTGAACTGGAGCTCCACTACCCCGACTTGCCTTTGGCAAGGCGTTGTTTGCGGTGGCGGCGCCCGAGTCACCGACCTCCACCTCCCTGGAGTTGGCCTCATGGGTACCCTTCCGTTTGGCGTCTTCGCCAACCTCACCGCCCTCTGCACTCTCTCACTCCGGTTCAATGCGCTCTCCGGACCGCTCCCGTCTGATCTCTCGAAGCTTACGGAGCTACGCAATCTCTATCTCCATTCTAATCGCTTCTCGGGACCCATTCCCGATTTCTTGTTCTCTCTTCAGAACCTTGTTCGCTTGAACTTGACCGAGAACAACTTCTCCGGCCCTATTCCAGTTGGGTTGAACAATCTCACTAGGTTGGGGACTCTGTACTTGGAGCAGAACCAGCTTTCGGGCCAGATCCCGAACTTGGATCTCCCCCTCGGACAATTCAATGTGTCCTATAATGGTGTCAATGGATCGATCCCGTTGAAGCTGAGAACGTTCGGGTCGCTTGCTTTTCTGGGTACCATTCAGCATGAACCCTAACCTCCAAAGCCCATTCGGAGGAAGATGGCGGGTGGGAAATACCTATCTTGGGACCATGGCTGCGGATAATCGCCACTCAGAACGCCGGTGATCGCCACTCAAAATGCGTTGATCGCCAGTGAGGGGAGCTTTGAAAACCTGATGGAGAGGACGATAGAATATGTTAGGGTTTGGGGATTGAGGTTCTAAACTTGATGCTGTTACAGGGGCTGGAAGGTGACGGAAGGGGGTCACGTGCGGCGCACGTGACCCCTTTTGCCGTTAGTTAGACGACGGAAACTGGGGTGGAGGCCCACATGAGAATCAAAAACAAAATCGAGGGACTCAATGTCACGAAATTGAAGTTTATGGACCATATAAAAAGTTGATCAAAACTACAGGGTACTAATACATAATTTAGCCAAGGTTTATATGTGTGTGCATCTCCAAGAGAAAATATAAAAGGCTCCCAACTGGTTGGATTAAAACCCAGATGACATGAATATGTTCGCACCGAAAACAACTTGCTAAATGAGTAGGACCAAAATAATGTGCAGCTGGCAGTGCTTTCCTAATTATCCTGTTTTATCTAATTCTGTACAGCATTCCAATAACATATACCCCCAAGACAGTTGAAACTTATTGGAATGTGTCATTGATTCTCTTATACACGCACATTCAGCACAAGCACTTGAGTGCTATAACTGCATGACACAACAACTCTCAATCATTTTGAGAGAAAACCTTCCCTTCATATTCTACTACTAATAAACAAAGCTTATGTGCCTCATTGAAAATCTAATTGGTTCCTAAATGTTCTAAAAGAGATATCAACAATTTAGAAAACGCATGCTTACGGATAGCGATTCAAGGTAGTTGAGATAGTTTGATTACAAGTAATCAATGAACCTCTCGGCTGGTTACTGGCATGCATGAGATATGTTGAAGATATATCTACAGGGGACTAGCCATATTATGCCTAAGTTGACAATGCCATCTAATATCTGCTCCACAAGGTCCACGACAACACTACCAACTTGATCTGCCTACAGGCACACACACATCTTGGTTTACACAATTGATGACACCTAATATGTCAGTTCCCTCGAATCATCAGTCCCCTTTTTTTCCAAATTGTGCTTGATGAAAAACAAGCCACTAAGGAAACTATTAAGCGTTAAAGTTGTCATCGCTCAATACACTTCCTGTTATCTTCTTCCTTCAAGTCCCATGGTGGAAACTTGAGATCAATTGCACTATACAAGGAGAGAGGAGTCCAGTTTAGCAACAGGAGCTCAGTAACATGCATTTATTTATATTATCCACAGCTTAAACTTCAGTTGTCCAGCAAAGATAGATAATTATCCGATCTCAAATTAATGACGAGTATCTCTTGAGCGGCGGAAGAAGTCGGCGAGGAGCAGAGCGCCACATTGGATCCATGAGCCTCACATCCGATTCGTCCACATGTCGCGTCCGTTTGATGCAGCATGATTATAGCTTCCCATATGGCTATAACGTGTTTGGATCGACGATCGTCGAAAAGTTGATATGATGGATGGGAGCCGCCGTACGATTATTATCCTCGGTAACACAATTGCCGCACTTTTCCACGAATGACGTGATTCGAAGCGACGCGCAGGGCAAAAAAAGTCTTTACAGGGTTGGATAAAAGCTATCAAACCCTAGGTTTTTGGGATTCTGCCTTCCGTCCCCTTCCCTTGCTTCCGTCTATCCTCTCGCCTTTGCAACCTTAGCCCTCTTAGTTCTCGCTCGCCATGTCTGACGCCGAGAGCCCAAATTGCTCATCTCTGGGAGGACTGGTGCTCACGTTCCTTGACTTCTCACGCCCCTCCGCCACTTTCTTCGAGCGCTTTTTACATCGGGAGGACGCCGCGACTTTGCTCCCCAAACTCTTCTTCGTGCAAGAAGACCTGATCGATCGGAAGCAGTACGGCTTAGGCCTGGCCATGATGATCCCATCTTCGAGGATCGACGTATTTGAAAAGCTGGGGGCCTCTTATCCGGCGATCTCAGGATCCCCTCTTGTTTGTTCTTCCGAACTTCCTCACTCGTTTGATCAATGGGTTCATGGAAGAATCCAAAAGGGGTGGCCCGCTGCCGACAATGATTTTGACGAATGGGTTGAACGGGTGATGGTTGACTAGTGGGGTCATAGTCAGCTTCAGAAGATGCAGCTTGAAGACGTTCTTCGTCTTCCTTATCAGCCTGCTGAAGGGCCGCTGCTATTATCCCTCCTTTGTTTCTGGAGCGTTGAGTACAACTGCTTCATGCTCCCGGACGGGCCCCTCTCCATCACGCTGGCCGACGTCTTCTTCTTGACGAACACCTCAGTCTCGGGTGAGGACTGTTCACGTTTCCTGAAGAAGAGGACGTCTACTCCCAGTTCGCTGCAGGCGTCTCAATGGCCGGACGCTTGCAATTCGTACTCCCAGTATCTCCACGACGAGAAGAAGGAATTGGGTCCACTTTCCGCTCGGAAGTTGGTAGCGTTTTTCAACTACTGGTTGAATAAGTTCATCTCTTGCAACCGGTCCTCGAGGATGTCGAAGTCGTGGTTGCCCTTGGCGGAGCACCTCGCCTTGTCGGACATTAAGGTAGCTTTTGGTCCCTTTCTTCTTGGTATGGCATAGCGATGCCTAGGGGAAGCATACCGGCGCCGTTTCAAGCGAGGATACTCCGGTCCCATGTGGATGGTGCAGTTATGGGCCCATGCCTACTTTCCGGGCCAGTCGAGTTTGGTGCCAAAGCCGAAGGACCCCAGCCAATTTATGCCTGCTCGCGCGGAGCAAGGCATCATGGGGCAATACCTCGCTTCTCGGGCCAGATCCCCTACCATCCCTTTTGCCACGGTTTTTAAAGGGATCTCGACTCCTGATCCACAGCGCAAGTGGATGGCGTGGGACGTCGCCGGCTCCGGATCTACTGATCGACTCCGAGACGTCTGCCCCGACACGGACTTCTGGAAGATGGTATGTGTCCCACGGGAGCAGGGTGTGTTCGATACTGACCTGTATTTGGAGCCATACTCCCCGAGTTTCCTTGCCCGGCAGTTCGGGCTCACCCAGCTACTGCCGCTTCCATTCTTTACGCGGCAGCGGAACATGTCCGACCGGCGCAAGGCTTCTGTGGTTGAACCCAATGAGGCTCATCAGCGGTACGATAAAGCTGCGATGGACATTGGCTTCCCCGCCGATATCGACCGCCGAGCCCAGTGTTCCGAGACCTTCCTGCAATGGTGGGGACCATTCCGAGATCGTCTCCAGGTCCTGATTCGTGGGGTAACTCCTCGTCTGGTGTCGTTATATGTAGTCCTCGGGCCTCGAAGTAAGTTCATCACCCGGTGTTTGTTGTTGTTGTTTTTTTTATTGACTTATGTTATTTGATTTAATCACCTCTGGGTTAGGGCCTCGAGCTGGTGATGACAGTGGTGATGAAGGTGACGAATCTCCTTCGCCAAGGTTGCAAAAAGGGAATGCACCCGAGGGTTAGTATCTTGTATTTTGATCTTTTGTCTTCTGCTGCTTCAAAAATGTTTAGCCTCATTGCACTCCATCGAATTTAGCTCCGAAGCGGAAAAGGGATGATGATGACGATGATGATGATGATGACGAGCCGCTCCGGCCGCGAATGAGGTCACTTGCCATGACCTCCTCGCGTGGCGGCCGGATTGAGGACCATGTCCGGGCGGTTGACCCCGGAACATCTCCCGTGTCCGCCCCTCCTAAAGAGGTTGAACCAACGGTTCCCGTCATCCGGGTGAGGTATGAGGGGAAAACATCGACATCCCAATCCGCGGCTGAGCCTGATTCTAGGGCTACTACTAGCCCATCACGGCTCGACGCTGGAGATGAACCAAGCCTGCGCTCAACTTCCTCGGAGCGAACGACTGGAGGGGACGCTCGCGAATAGAGGGAGACCTTGATGAGGGAAGGAACCCGACCTAGTTTTTATGCAGGTATAAGAGTATGACGTATTGTCTTCGTGCACCTGTCTTTCTGCTTATGTTTATCCTTTCTTATCTTTGTCATTGGCTCTTTTAGCTGTCCGATTCCATGAACAACGCGTCGCGCAGCTAAGGTCGGAGGTCAGGGAGCGAAGGTCGGAGGTCAGGGAGTCAATAGCTTCTGCCTTGGCGAGGATAGGGCGGCCTCTTGAGATGACTGCCGAGGAAAGGGGCGAGGCGACTAGAGATGATGAAGAAGACTCCTCTCGTGACGTTCCGTTGGATGTTACTTCCCTCGCCACACCGCCGGTGTCTGTGCCATCAACTTCACCATTGGCCGCAGCGACTTTAGTGGCTGTTGAGCCTGGCTCAGGTAGGAATGCCCCCTTCATTGGTGAAGTAGGCCTGGTGACGTCGGAGGCTCCTGTGAGTGGCCAGGTTGTCCTAGCTCCGTACGCCGAAACCGAGCGTCCGCCTGTAGAAGGCCAACCGTCTATCGACAGAGGGAAGCGCGTTGTGGAGGAGGCGGAGCCGGCTTTCAGCGCTACTGATGTGAATCCCCTCTTGGGCGCCGTTGGGGCGGACGTCGATTACCACGTCTCTACCACATCATCTCCTCCGACGGGTGGCCTCACGATTGAAGGTCATGAGGTCAACGCTGGTGTCGAGGGTTGGGAGGGGCGCAACCTCCACGAATGTATTCAGCATTATGCTGAGATGCGGCCATCCTTTAATCGATATATGGGTGTGGCGGATCCGGATGAGCATATGGCTCTCCGGGTCGCGCTCCGGGTCGCGATTGAACCTTTCCGAGACATGAAGTTTACCGACCTTGCACGAGGAGGGATTCTTCCAAGGCTTCTCCACGCCTTGCAGAATGTCCCAAAGTCGCCGAATACGACGTTTCACAGCTTCTGCACCTTGTTACTGACATGTCATTCACAGTTGAAGCAACGGGCGGAGCGACTACAGAGGCTTGCACAAATCACCTCCGAGCTGAATGACCTCGACGACATTGTATCCCGGCGCTGTGAAAGTTCGAGGCAGGGTGAGGTTGTCCTTGCGGATATGCATAAACAAGTGGTTGCTGTTGATCGGCGCATCGTCGAGCTGGAGGCGGCGTTGGCGACGGAGTGGACAAAGCGAGAGCAGCTTTGTAGACGAATAGACGCTGAGGAGGTGATGCTCGACGGCGAGACGGTCAAGCTTCGGGAGGAGTTGCGCCGTTATGAACGTCTGCTCTATGAGAAGAGGTCGGCTGATGATGTCATCTCTGAATGTCTTTTCACTATGTTAGAACAGATGTGGGATGTGATAAGGGAGGTTCGACCTCCGAAGTAAAAACTTTTTTTCTACTAATAAAGTCTCTTACAAGGTGATGTAAATAAGTTTTCCCTAAGTTCTGGGAACTTTTGACTTTGTACTCACTAATCAGTCGTCGATCGATGATTTTTGCATGTTCCTTCTGTCACTTCTACGCAAAACTCGATCATTTTAAGGTATTTCTACAAAGTATTCGTCTAATAGAAATCGAGGATTTATGGAAGGGGGGAGGTCGGCTGGAAGATGTAACGCAGCGGAGACGATCGCAGGTAGGAAAAAATAATGGAAGGAGAGAAGGGAATAGGGTTTGCAAGGGCGAGGGCGGAGAGAGAGATGAAGGAATCCGTGCTTTTATGATGGTATCCTTTCTAAAGCAAGGGATTCCATTCTTTTAGGAGGGCATTATTACTGCTTATAATGATACGCTGTGTACTTTGTCTCTTCTCGAGGCTCCTCTTACCAAGCCGACGACGCTCGATCACCTGCCCCATCTCGGACTTCCCTCGAGATCGGCCAATGCCATCGACGACGCCCCGATCTTCATGACGGTCACCTGTCCCCGATGCCGTCCAGCATCCGGACGTATATAAGAAAAGCGAATTCCTTCACGTTCAGTAGGAAGAGAATCTCCACTTCGGAGTGTTTGCCACGTAGGCTTTTCTTCCCACGTGTTAGTACCCAGCGTTTATATGTGACACCTGCCGTGCGACGTTCGCTGGACGGCGTTAAAGAAAGATGACGATAAACCGGTCACGTCACCGGTTTTGAAGCTCTTCCCGCGCACTGAAGCGGTTTTGGACCAGTACTCCCGCCCCTCTCAATACCTATTTAATGGCCACGACTCACGAGCGAAAAGGGGCAAATAAGACGACGAGCTTGCCCGCCGAATTCGGACTCAACCGGCCACGGCCATCGGAAGGCACGATGTCGAGGACGCAAGGATCGATCGCAACTCCACACCTCAGCAGCGGATCCATCGCAACCTTGAGGGGGTCGGACACGATATGCCAGTGCTGGTGCGGTAAAAGGGCCCTCTTAAAGACCACTCGGACAGAGCAGACCGACAGCAGGACATACCTGGCCTGTGCAACACCATGGGTGAGATGCTGTTAGTCCATTCTCGCCGCACTGTTTAAGAATTCCGTAGCTACCCCTTCTGACCTTGTCCCCTTGTGTTGGCGTCTACAGGAGCATGGTGGCTGCAACTTCTTCATCTGGTATGATGAAGACATCCTCTATCGGATGGAGGCTGAGCTGACCAGAGCATACTCGAGCGCTGGTACAAGCTTAGTGGATGAGAGAGACGTCATGGTGGCCCGGCTGGAGCAAGAAAACCATCGATTGAAGCTCAAGTGCGTGGCATACCAGATTGTTGTAATATTGATGTGAGGGCCCGTCCCTCAGACCTGGCTCGACTGCGTGGGTCGAGAGCCGGTTTCCTTTTGGTCTGGTTCCGCGTCGGGCACGATCGGGCGATCGTGTGGCGGTTTGGAACCCAGGGGCATTTTGGTAAATATGCCCCCTGGTGGTCGGTTTCACACCCGCGTTGCACCCACGGCCTTAAATTGATGTATGTGGTTGTTTAGAACGGTTAGGTGAACCCGGGATCGGAAGATCCCAGCTCGGGCGCGCTGAAGCTTGCCTTTGGGCAGCTTACGGCCCTTGAGCGACCGAACGGGCTCGTGAGCGGGTCGGTGGGCTTTCGACCCGTTAGATAGGTCCGGCCCGTTAGTGGCCTGGTTGGTTGGGGGCAGTTGGAGCAGTTGGCTCCACCTCACCCTTCTCCCCTTTTTCCCCCTCTTCTTCTCTTTCTTTCCCCCGGCTCCCTTCTCTTCTCCTCCTGCCAACGCCCCTTCTTCTCCCTTCTCCGCTTCTCCTCCGGCTGGGCTAGAGCTTGGAGGGCTGAGCATTGCGGAGCGGATCTTCACGGCACGACTGGCTGGACGCGTGGAGAAGCTTCACTGCTTGCCCAAGTAGGTGTTTCTACCTCGATCCTTGGATCGGGTTCTACTAGATTAGGTTGTATGTGTTTTTGCTGTGGAATACCTAGTAAAATGCTTGTAGCTCCTTGCATATGTGGTGTACTTCTTTCCCTTGTGTTCTTATACCGTGAATCCAGGTTTTTGCCGGTCATTTTCCGTATTGTCGAAGCTTCGTCGGTTTTCGTCCATCTTCCACCTAGATAGGAGATTTCAATATTTAACCGTCAAAAACGGGATTTCTTTACATCATGGGTTTCCCCATAGTTAAATACACTTGCCTACAAAGTTTCATTGTTTTCAAACATGTTTTGATCCTTGAAAACCTAGAAATAGGATTTCTGGCATATTGCGTCGTGAGCTCGACGGTCGATCGGTGTATCGACCGTCAGGCTCGACGGTCGATCGGTGTATCGACCGTCGGGCTTTAATATGCTTACTCTGGGCCTGATGGTCGACCGTCGGATAGACCGTCGTATCGTCCGTCAGGCTCTGTCGGGATTTTAGCCTCCCAGGGTCGATGCATGGATCGACCGTAGGAGTCCATCCTTTTTGCCATTTACCTGACGGTCGACCGTCGGATCGACCGTCGCATCAACCGTCAGGCACTGTTTGGTTTTGGGCTTCTCAGGGTCGATGGGTGGATCGATCGTCGCCCTTGGTTTTCTTCGCATGGGTCTCACGGTCGATCGCCGGATCGACCGTGGCATTGTCCGTGACCTCACGGTCGATCCCCGGATCGACCGTGACATCGTCCGTGACCCGTTGAACTTGGTTTTCAGGTATTTCTTGGATGGTTTTGATGGGGGATTAATATCTAAACATGTTGGGAAGCATGTAGGGGGATTTGATGAGGTTTTCAAAGGATTTCCATTTGGTTTGAGATTTTATTCCAATGTTCTTTCCTTTTAGAAAACCTATGGTTCTACTTGCAATTAATACATGATTGATGGTAGTTAAGTGTTTAGTTAATTGCTTAGCCAGTAGCTAGCTATGAGTGCTAGCTAATGAGAAATTATGGAACCTTAACCTCTTGCCGGCGAGTGCCGAGGGCTATTGTATATCTGCTAAACTTATAACTGCTGATGTGACATATAGAGACATCTAGGATAGATGTTTGCCTAGGCTCATGCATTGTATGCATTAGAGGCATTTGAGGTTAGGCGGGCGATGGTTTGGGTCGCCGATCCGAGGCTCTCGGGTAGCTCGGATCTAGCCTTGGGACCCGAGGCATCCGTTAGACTTAGGCTGGGAGACAACACTGTTGTTGTTTTCCTCCTTTCAGTGTGCCGTAGAGTAGAACCCTACTGAGCTTATCGCTCATTCCTACCCGGGCTGCGTTTGCAGGTGCAGGCGGCAGTTCTTCGTCCGTGGAGCCGGGGGGATCTGCCTTTGGCGGCGCGAGCACATTCAGAGGCGTCTGAGGTTTTGTTGGAGGATATGACTGTTGTACCTTTTTTATATTTATATATGCATGTTGTAAACCTTTGAGGATTTTTGGGAATCTTGTATCAGATCTGTACCTTGGAGGATTTTTGTATCAAATATTGAACAGTACAACTTGATGTTTTATGAATTAAATATCCGCTTGCCTCTGGATTATGAATTATTTAAATTATCCGTCTTTCCGCATTTATATCGCGCCAATTGAAAATGAATAGTGATAGGAACTCTCACGCCCCGTCCTGGATGGGTTTTCTGGGTCGGGGTGTGACAACTTGGTATCAGAGCAGGCTGTAGGTCCCAGGGATAGGATTAGGCTTGCGGTTGAGATTTGAGCGCGGTTTGGGATAGTTCTAGGAGTAGAGCATCCCTGTGTGCTTGACTGTGCTCATGTGTGTTATGCTTTTATTTTATTGATTGCTGCTGTGTTTTGTTTTCTTACGGGTGGACACTTTTCGTCTTTGATAAACGTGCAGATGCCAGGGAGTAGGGCTAGCTATCCAGTGTTGGGTCAGGGTACCGCACGCGATCAGCGCGCTGCCCGACGGGCCTTAGGGGCCAACACAGCCGTGCCCCGTGTACCTGCACGAGAGCCAGAGCCGAGGATTGAGGTCGTGGTGGAGGAGGATGCTTCGTTCATCGCCGAGGAGGTCTCTCCTCCACTCGACCAGCGTGCTGTTGCGACAGCGGTGGTCGACTTCTAGAGGCTGAACCCTCCTAGGTTCAGCGGTACTGGAGGCGACCCAGCGGTGGCGGACGACTGGCTGGAGGGAGTCAGTCGCGTGCTTGACACTCTTTTCGTCCAGGATGACCGAGTTCGGGTCAGACTTGCCGCGTTCCAGCTCGACGGGGACGCTTTGGACTGGTGGCGCTCTTTCCAGGCCGCCAGGGACGGGAGTGACCCATCGTGGGCCGTGTTTCGTTCGTCGTTTCTTGGCGCGTACTTTCCCCGCAGTGCGCGCTCGGCCCTTGTCCGTGAGTACCAGACCCTTTCTCAGGGTACTCAGTCGGTTGTTCAGTACGCGGCTAGGTTCACAAGACTTGCAAGATTTGCCGGGGCGGTGTCGGCGGATCCTCTTGCCAGAGCTGAGCAGTTTCAGTGGGGGCTTAGGCCCGAGCTCAGGCATCTGATCGCGGCTCAGTGATCTAGTACGTACTCAGAGGTGTTGGACTGCGCCTTGGCAATTGAGGCTCAATTGCAGGAGCCGGGGCCCAGGGCAGTCCAGCCTGCGTCGTCTGCGAGCACCAGTGGCGGGGTGCAGCCACCGAGAGCAGCTCAGGGCAGAGGAGGTTCGTGGAGACAGCGGAGGTACCCACGACGCCAGCAGCCGTACCAGCGTTACCCACCCCAGTACCAGCAGCAGCCCAGGCAGGGAGGCCAGCCACTTCTTCCGGCTGGGCCTCAGGGGCAGACGTCCGGAGGAGGCCAGAGCCAGCAGCTAGCGCTTGGTCCTCCTGTGTGCTTCGAGTGCCGACAGACGGGGCACTTTCGCAGAGACTGTCCGACGCTGAGGGCACAGTTCGCTCGTGGCGGAGCAGGCAGAGGTTGGCGGACACCAGGCACCGGAAGAGGCAGAGGTCGCGGCAGAGGTCGAGGCTGACCCAGAGAGGGAGTGTACGCACTTCCAGACCGCGAGTACCCAGACTTTGTTGAGCCATCCTTTCAGCCTTACCAGTACCAGCCACCCCATCAGACTCTAGCACTTCCACCAGCTCCAGTTGACCCTCCTGTTCTCAGAGGTACCTTCCAGCTTTTCAGTTCATTCGTAGATGTTCTGATAGATTCTGGGGCGTCGCATTCCTTTGTAGCTAGCGACTGTGTGGCATCGCTAGGGCTAGAGACTGAGCCACTTGGGGTCACACTGCACTTAGACACACCCGTCGGCGGAGGGGCTCGTGTTGAGCTGATCTGCCGTTCTTGCGAGTTGGAGGTTGGGGGCCTCCGTGTCTTTCTAGACCTTCGGATGCTAGACATGGTCGGGTTCGACGTGATTCTCGGTATGGATTGGCTGACTTCGTACCGAGCCGTCATCGACTGTGGCCGTCGCAGGGTGACTGCTTGGACACCTGACGGCGCTCGTTTTGTTCTGCTGGGGGATCGCCAGTCGGCCGATTCCCTCATGTGTGCTTGTCTTCCCAGGCGCGAGGGCCAGCTGTCAGCCCTACTGGCGCGCCTTTCCTTGTTTGCTGCAGAGGGCAGTCGAGAGAGCAGTTTGCCTGCAGTGTTTTGTGAGTTTGCTGACGTCTTCCCAAATGAGCTACCGGGTCTTCCTCCTTCCAGAGCAGTAGACTTCCAGATAGATCTTGTATCGGGTACCGGGCCGATCTCTCTGCCAGCTTTCAGGATGGCACCGACAGAGCAGAGGGAGCTGAGGGTCCAGCTGGACGGGTTGATCGGCAGAGGTTTCATCCGTCCCAGCACGTCACCTTGGGCAGCTCATGTATTGTTCGCAAAGAAGGACGGTACGCTTCGTCTTTGCATTGATTACAGGAAGTTGAACAGGGTGACGGTGAAGAACAAGTATCCGATGCCGAGGATCGATGACTTGTTCGACCAGCTCCGAGGCTCTTCGGTCTTTTCGAAGATCGATCTCCGTACCGGCTATCACCAGTTGCGGATTCGAGATTGCGATATCCCAAAGACGGCTTTCCGTACGATGTACGGGTTGTACGACTTCACGGTGATGCCGTTCGGCTTGACGAACGCACCGGCGGCGTTCATGGATCTGATGCAGAGGGTCTTCCGACCGTACTTAGATCAGTTTGTGGTGATCTTCGTTGACGACATCATAGTCTACTCACGTACCGCGGAGGAGCACGGGCAGCATCTGAGGACAGTGTTGCAGTTGCTGAGGGGGCATTGGCTGTATGCCAAAGCCTCCAAATGTGAGTTCTGGCTTCCTGAGGTGCAGTTTCTGGAGCACGTGGTGTCAGCGGCAGGTATTTCAGTTGATCCAGCTAAGATCGAGGCAGTGCTACAGTGGCAGAGACCGGCGACAGTGTTCGAGGTCCGCAGCTTCCTCGGCTTGGCGGGTTACTACCGGAGGTTCGTGCGGGACTTCTCCAGGGTTGCAGGGCCGCTGACCAGGTTGACACAGAAGGCGGTCCCATTTGTTTGGGACGAGGCTTGTGAGCAGGCTTTCATCCAGTTGAGGACCAGACTGACGAGTGCACTGATCCTTATAGTTCCAGAGCGAGGCGTTGGCTACAGTGTCTACTGCGACACCAGTGGGGAGAGCCTAGGCTGTGTACTTATGCAGGAGAGCCATGTGGTGGCCTATGGTTCCAGGCAGCTGAAGGCCCATGAGAAGAACTATCCGATCCACGATCTCGAGCTTGCGGCGGTTGTCTTCGCTCTGAAGACATGGCGGCACTATCTCTACGGTGAGCGGTTCTCGGTGTACTCTGATCATAAGAGTTTGAAGCACGTGTTTACCCAGCGTGACCTCAACCTCAGGCAGCGGCGGTGGATGGAGCTTCTAGAGGACTACGACTTTGAGTTGCATTACCACCCTGGTAAGGCAAACGTCGTGGCAGACGCTCTCAGCAGGCAGACCAGAGATAGTCGGGTGACCTTGGCAGCAGTGCCAGCTCGGCAGTGGCAGATGCTGGAGACGGTCAGTCAGTTTGGGCTTGACTTTGAGGACCGGGCGGCAGGTGGTTTCCTGTATGCGGTTCGCAGCATTCCAGTTCTTTTGGGCAGAGTGATCGAGGCACAGGCTGGAGACCCAGAGCTCGTGGAGACCCATGCTGCGGTCGGCACCGAGCACGCAGTTGAGGGCTGGACAGTGTCGACAGACGGTGGTCTGCTCTTCAGAGGCAGAGTTGCAGTTCCAGCAGACCCGGCGTTGCGAGAGGAGATCCTTCACGAGTTCCACCACTCCTGCTTCGCCGTTCACCCCGGGAGCACCAAGATGTACCACGACCTTCGCCGACAGTTCTGGTGGTGCGGGATGAAGAGGTCAGTTGCTGAGTTCGTTTCCAGATGCCTCACCTGTCAGAAGGTGAAGGCAGAGCACAGACGGACCCCAGGTTTGCTACAGCCACTTCCAGTGCCAGAGTGGAAGTGAGAACATATAGCTATGGACTTCGTCACCGGACTACCCAGGACACCAAGGAGGAATGATGCGATTTGGGTCATTGTCGATCGACTGACCAAATCGGCTCATTTCCTTCCCATGAGGACGACAGATCCAGTTGCCAGACTGAGCCAGAGGTACATTGACAAGGTGGTACGACTGCACGGCATCCCAGTGTCGATAGTGTCAGATAGAGATCCCAGATTCACTGGCAGGTTCTGGAGCAGCTTCCAGGACTCCTTGGGGACAGCACTGACGTTCAGCACAGCTTTTCACCCTCAGACAGACGGGCAGTCAGAGCGGACTATCCAGATCTTGGAGGACATGCTCAGAGCATGTGTGCTAGACGCTTGAGGTACTTGGGAGCAGCACGTGACTTTGGTGGAGTTTGCCTACAACAACAGTTTCCAAGCCAGTTTGGGTTTTGCACCCTTCGAGGCGTTGTACGGCAGACCGTGTCGCTCACCGGTGTGTTGGACTGAGGTTGGGGAGGCGTCCCTTACCGGTCCGGACATCATCAGACAGTCGTCAGAGAGGTTGGCACAGATCAGGCAGAGGCTACTGACAGCGCAGAGCAGGCAGAAGAGCTACGCAGACCGCAGGCGACGACCCCTGGAGTTCGCAGTTGGCGACAGAGTGCTACTGAAGGTATCCCCGCGCAGAGGGTCGATCAGGTTCGGTAGCATGGGCAAGCTAGCACCGAGGTTCACTGGTCCGTTTGAGATCATCGGACGTGTTGGAGCAGTCGCCTACCAGTTGGCTCTACCTCCGCACATGTCAGCGGTTCACCCTACCTTCCATGTATCCATGCTGAGGAAGTATGTCCCAAATCCTTCTCACGTGATCAGACACGACGACCTTGAGGTGGAGGAGGACGCCACCTACATAGAGCAGCCAGTGCAGATCTTAGACAGACGGGATCAGGTGCTCAGAGGCAGATCGTTACCGTTGGTCATGGTCAGGTGGAGACATGGCAGTGCAGAGAGTCTGACTTGGGAGCGAGAGGATCGCATGCGTCAGGAGCTTCCCCGATTGTTCACCTCTTCAGGTAATTCCTTGTTGTGGGCGTCGGCGCCCCTAGTTGTAGCTTTGTTTGTGCAGGTAGGCCTAGTGGTTTCTTTTCCTCCGGCTTCCACCTTGAATTTCGGGACGAAATTCTTTTTAAGGTGTTTAGGTTGTGAGGGCCCGTCCCTCAGACCTGGCTCGACCGTGTGGGTCGAGAGCCGGTTTTCTTTTGGTCTGGTTCCGCGTCGGGCACGATCGGGCGATCGTGTGGCGGTTTGGACCCCAGGGGCATTTTGGTAAATATGCCCCATGGTGGTCGGTTTCACACCTGCGTTGCACCCACGGCCTTGGATTGATGTATGTGGTTGTTTAGAACGGTTAGGTGGACCCGGGATCGGAAGATCCCAGCTCGGACGCGCTGAAGCTTGCCTTTGGGCAGCTTACGACCCTTGAGCGACCGAACGGGCTCGTGAACGGGTCGGTGGGTTTTCGACCCGTTAGATAGGTCCGGCCCGTTAGTGGCCTGGTTGGTTGGGGGCAGTTGGAGCAGTTGGCTCCACCTCAGCCTTCTCCCCTTTTTCCCCCTCTTCTTCTCTTTCTTTCCCCCGGCTCCCTTCTCTTCTCCTCCTGCCAACGCCCCTTCTTCTCCCTTCTCCCCTTCTCCTCCGGCTGGGCTAGAGCTTGGAGGGCTGAGCATTGCGGAGCGGATCTTCACGGCACGACTGGCTGGACGCGTGGAGAAGCTTCACTGCTTGCCCAGGTAGGTGTTTCTACCTCGATCCTTGGATCGGGTTCTACTAGGTTAGGTTGTATGTGTTTTTGCTGTGGAATACCTAGTAGAATGCTTGTAGCTCCTTGCATATGTGGTGTGCTTCTTTCCCTTGTGTTCTTATACCGTGAATCCAGGTTTTTGCTGGTCGTTTTCCGTATTGTCGAAGCTTCGTCGGTTTTCTTCCATCTTCCACCTAGATAGGAGATTTCAAGATTTAACCGTCAAAAATGGGATTTCTTTACATCATGGGTTTCCCCATAGTTAAATACACTTGCCTACAAAGTTTCATTGTTTTCAAACATGTTTTGATCCTTGAAAACCTAGAAATAGGATTTCTGGCATATTGCGTCGTGAGCTCGACGGTCGATCGGTGTATCGACCGTCAGGCTCGATGGTCGATCGGTGTATCGACCATCGGGCTTTAATATGCTTACTCTGGGCCTGACGGTCGACCGTCGGATAGACCGTCGTATCGTCCGTCAGGCTCTGTCGGGATTTTAGCCTCCCAGGGTCGATGCATGGATCGACCGTGGGAGTCCCTCCTTTTCGCCATTTACCTGACGGTCGACCGTCGCATCGACCGTCAGGCGCTGTTTGGTTTTGGGCTTCTCAGGGTCGATGGGTGGATCGACCGTCGCCCTTGGTTTTCTTCGCATGGGTCTCACGGTTGATCGCCGGATCGACCGTGGCATCGTCCGTGACATCGTCCGTGACCCGTTGAACTTGGTTTTCAGGTATTTCTTGGATGGTTTTGATGGGGGATTAATATCTAAACATGTTGGGAAGCATGTAGGGGGATTTGATGAGGTTTTCAAAGGATTTCCATTTGGTTTGAGATTTTATTCCAATGTTCTTTCCTTTTAGAAAACCTATGGTTCTACTTGCAATTAATACATGATTGATGGTAGTTAAGTGCTTAGTTAATTGCTTAGCCATTAGCTAGCTAATGAGGAATTGTGGAACCTTAGCCTCTTGTCGGCGAGTGCCGAGGGCTATTGTATATCTGCTGAACTTATAACTGCTGATGTGACATATAGAGACATCTAGGATAGATGTTTGCCTAGGCTCATGCATTGTATGCATTAAAGGCATTTGAGGTTAGGCGGGCGATGGTTTGAGTCGCCGATCCGAGGCTCTCGGGTAGCTAGAATCTAGCCTTGGGACCCGTGGCATCCGTTAGACTTAGGCTGGGAGACAACACTGTTGTTGTTTTCCTCCTTTCAGTGTGTCGTAGAGTAGAACCCTACTGAGCTTATCGCTCATTCCTACCCGGGCTGCGTTTGCAGGTGCAGGCGGCAGTTCTTCGTCCGTGGAGCCGGAGGGATCTGCCTTTGGCGGCGCGAGCACATTCAGAGGCGTCTGAGGTTTTGTTGGAGGATATGACTGTTGTACCTTTTTTATATTTATATATGCATGTTGTAAACCTTTGAGGATTTTTGGGAATCTTGTATCAGATCTGTTCCTTGGAGGATTTTTGTATCAAATATTGAACAGTACAACTTGATGTTTTATGAATTAAATATCCGCTAGCCTCTGGATTATGAATTATTTAAATTATCCGTCTTTCCGCATTTATATCGCGCCAATTGAAGATGAATAGTGATAGGAACCCTCACGCCCCGTCCTGGATGGGTTTTCTGGGTAAACTTAATATTGGACCAATTTTACAATATTGAACTGAAATAATGAACAACATACAAAATATAGCAAAGAGAAAAGAGAAAAGAAAAAAGAAAAAATAGAAAAGAGAAGACTGAATATCGGGCCAATATTGAACTGAAATAATGAACAACATACAATACATAACAATAAGAAAACAATGAAAATATGATAGATGGATACTAAGATTTCGATTTCACCATAACATCCTCATTCTATGCATTGAATCAATAAAGATCTCAGTTTAATTCCAAGGGCTCGTTCTTCCGGTATGATTATCCGTTCGATCGCGGTCTTCACCAAGTACCTCCAATAACCCTAGCGAAAGAACCCATAACTAAGTGTTAACCAAGAATCCATTAAGCTCTGAAGAACAATTATGAACCAAGAAGTGTCTTAGCTTGAACCCGACTTCGACTAAATCTCATTCATTCATAGATCCTCCAAGATTATGGAATGAACCCTCGCTCAATCTCACATAAAACAATCTATAATACTTCTATTGGCCAGATAAAGGTATTAAAGATGTCAGTTATAATAATGAATGAAATAAGGAAAATAAACTGGTTAAATAATCATGATCCAATAATATAGAATGATTCAGTTAGGCTACATCGGTACCTTAGCAAAGAGATTAGCTTCTCATGTTCATAAAAACAACCAAGATATTCATAAGAAAGATAAGAAAGAAAAACCCTAGATCTTCGGGCGGTCTTCTCCCCTCTTTCCGGCCTTCAAAACTCCTCCAATAGTGCTGGCTAATCTCCCTCATAAGTCTTGGACGACTTCCTTAAATAGGGGTAAGAAAACCCTAAGGGCTTGTTTGGTATGGGGTTATCCCCATTTTTAATGGGGTTATCCCCATTTCTACCCCAAACACCAAAAGTAATCATTACGGGTTTATCCCCATTCCACCTACCACCACTCTATTTTTTCCTATCCCCATTCCTTAACCCCACTTTTTCTAACCCTATTCCTCCTTAACCCCACTTTTTCTAACCCCGAACCAAACGGGGGCTAACTTTACTTCAACCTTTGGATTAAATCTGGTCCGTTCGTTTTCAGGTCGTTCGACAAGAGATCGATCTGCTTTAGGATGGAGATCGATCTTCTTTCTTTTCTCAATTTTCGTAATCTGGTTCGCCCCGGCTAAGATCGATCTCTTTAAGGAAAGGATCGATCTTCTTTCTCCGTAGACTAAGCTCCTTTCAAACCGCCCAGGTTCAGATCGATCTTTTTCAAGGAAGAGATCGATCTTTTTATAATTGATCCTCTGTCAACTCTCTGTTAGTGTCTGAGCACAAAAAGGGATCGATCTTCTTTGTCTCAGAACGATCTTCTTCTTCCGTAGCTGCTTGCCTCTGCACCTCTTATACTAAAAATAGCATATCTTCCTCTAGGAAACTCCAAATCACGAACCGTAAAATTCTCCAGAAACTAGACTTCAAGAGCTTTCCAACCATGTATAGAAGATTATCTAATTCATTCTGAGCAGGTACAGATTTGATGTTGAATATGACATATCTTTGCTTCTTTAACTCCACTTTCCTGCATATTCCAAATAACTATATGAAGCAACATATAAATATAAAAATAGTAATAAAGATATTGATTAAGGATAATAATCTAGCAATTAAGATGGTTATAAGACTATTCAGAGTGTACTTTCATGCACTCATCAAGCTGTTCCACAAAATCAAACACCATTCCGCAAGTAGGCTCATCAACTATTTCACACATTCCCATTGTGACTTTAGTATGATTCGGCTGTAGATTAGGATTGTTTGCTTCTTTTACTTTTGGATCTGAAGAACTTAAGGCCATAATAGATAATCTAAAACGAAAAATTGAATGAGTAATATCATAATCAAACACACAATATTTGCTTGGAGAGCATGCAACATAAGATATCATACTTAAACTAGCCATAATTTATTATGCAGTATATGCATCTAGAATACTACAATTTGTATCTTGTCATTTAGACTCAGATCAATTTCTAGAAGTGTAAAAAAACAATGGGTGATGAGACTGTGAAGCCCCAAAAAATTAAACGAAATACGGATAAAAGCGTATCGATTTGTCTACTTTTTTTCTATCTGTATTTTAGAAGCCTAGCTAAATACTTCAATTCGTTAAATCAATGGGCGAATAGACTGTGAAGCCCCAAAAAGATTCCAAGGAATAAAAGCTTCTTACAAGGGGAAAAAATAGTGAATAAGAAAGAAACTTTAAGAGAAATGCAGGAAAGTTCAGTTGAGAGAAGCGGAGACGAGAGAAAACCTCTACTCCTCCGTCGCCTTTGGGGCTTTGGGACTTCACTGCGAGAGGGAGATGGCTATTTAAAACCGTGCTTGCTTCCCCTCAAGAGACTACGCTGGGCGACGTGTGCTGGAGGAGGGCGGCGGTGGAGGCCGGGGGGTTTGGCTGGATCAGTCCAGCCCTACATCGTGAGGGAGAGGGGGGCTGGGATATGAAATGATACCGGGATAATGGGTAGAAATTGGTATGGACTATGTAGTGCTGGTGGAGGTGAGGTTTAAATTAATAGACACATGGCAACATCTTAGAATTGCCACGTTAGGTGGGCTAAGGTCCAACGCCAGCTAAGGTTGGCTGGGAATCACTACTCATATATATATATATATATATATATATATATATATATATATATATAACTAGCGGGCCCCCGTGCCACCTGGCACGATAACCACCCATCCCTTAACTTCCATTATAACTTACTTGTTAACCACCCACCCCTTAACCCCCTCCTCCACTAACCCTCCCCTCCATGTAGACTCCACATACGATAAAGCCAGGGGCGGATCCAGGATTTAAAGTCCGCTCGGGCTAACACTATCCTAATGGTTTGCTTGATGGAAACTATACCAATCACATGCTCACATGTTAATGTAATATCTCTAATGGATTTCAAAAGACCCGTTCCTATGTTTCAGTTATTGTTACTCTACACAAGAACAAGAGACTTCGCGATGTGCTTGACGTCGAAAACCACCCCGAGCTGTGTCGTGACGAGGGCGATGAAGTCCAGCAGCGACTCTGGCAGGGGCGATCCGGTGATCAGCTTGATGAGATAGCCGAGGTCGTAGAGGAAATGAAAAGTGATTCAACGCGTGTTTCTAAGGCCGCCTGCGACCACCTTCTTGACGAACATCTCGGCGAAGTCGACGGCTTTGATCCCGTCACGACGGTTCTTCTCGAAGTCAATGCCACTGCTCCGGAGCAGAGCAATGGAGGCTGGGTCGTAGGCTTCGTCGTCGTCGGCGGAGGGGTCGAAGTCGCAGAACTTGAACTGCCAAGAGTTGGCCGGGAACGGAAATAGCGTGTGGCCACTATCGTCGAAGATGGAAATGCCGAGCTGAATGAGTTTCGTGGCGTCGACGTTGGCCTTATCGGCGTACCGCTGCTCCTCCGACGCGTAACGGGGAGTCTTCCGGACCGGCCAGCCTGGGAACTCGGTGTCGATGGCGATGTACCGGCAGGATCTCCTGAGGTTGGCATGGAAGAAGAATTTATGGAAAAATGAGAATGGAATAGTATTAAACTGTTCATGATAGATTACAAGATACATCAACAATGTTTATATATGGCAATCTTTTCCCTAACATGTGATAGCATATGCTAGAAGCTCATCTAGGCATGCAAGAAGAATTTATGGAAATTGAGGATGAAATAGTGTTCAACTGTTCGCGAAAAATTACAGGATACATCACAATCTTTATAAATAGCATTCTCCTAACTTTGGAAGCTTGGGCATCTTCACCTTCAATACAAGAAGTTATAGATGTCAAACATGAGAATCTCTCTCTCTCCCTCTCTCTAGTGCTGTGGACATGAGAATATATTCCCATATAGGGAACAAACAGCAGAAGAATAATAAGGCATAAATGGATATGGATAACACTTATGGATAAAGGCCATGGCCTCTATAAGTACTCATGTGACACAGGGTATTCATAGCATCTCACTGCAAGAGATAGGTGAGTGGTCTTACATGAAGGTAAGAGTGGCTTTGGTAGCCAAGAATGACTTGCCTATGTCCTTAATTCTAAGGTTTCAATGGCTCAAAAAAAAGAACCCATGTTGCTGGATTTATAGGCAGTCTTCTTGGCTAATCAGAGTGGCTCTTATCTCTCATGCTAGACCTACAACTCCTTGTTATTGTCAATACATGTGCATGCATTAGGTTTTGTAGGAATCAGCCATTAGACATCTTATATGAGGACAACATGCTTCTACTTGTCCCCCAATTTTGTAATTTTGGTTTCTGTTTTGTAGCTCTACACCAGCCTTTGGGCTCAGTTTCTCAGGAATAAAAAATACTGTCATTGGTTAGTGCAATGTGCTTGATCTGCCTACATGATTGCAATTATCTTCTTTGAAAAGTTAAAGGCGAATAGTTAGCAATCATCTATAAGCTTCTTCTAGTGTTTGTGGGCTATTGAGTCCATTTTTCAATTATGAGGAGCCTTCCTATGGTTAACTAGTATTTGTTTAGCCCATCACCATCATCGACAGGGACTTTCAATGTTTTCGTTAATGGGGAAGCTTTAACTTGGCATGGGATCTCTAAACCCATCTATGGCTTTAGTTGATTTCAGACAAATTGTGGTGAGGGAATAGACAAACTTTAGGATATTCCAAGGATATGTCTATGGTTGTAGTAAATTCGAACCCTAAGCTTATGCTAAATTTTAAAAAAGAGAGCTTAATTAAGAAAGGATCACCTAGACCAGTTCATCGCATCCAGTTCAGATCATTTCTGCCATCCGCCTTGGGGTCATCTTCTCGCATCCCATAGGGCGTCCAATCAGAATTGACTTGTTTCGCAGTAGATTGTGGACCATTTGGAGTATTCAAAGTAGACAAATGTGGGCGATAGGCATATGGGTATGGCATTTGCATGGGAGGAGGCCATATCGGTGGTTGGTATGATGTTGCATGATATGTGAAATTCGAAGATGACTGCGTTTGGCTATTCATCCAAGGTGAGTCAAACTGCTTCATCCGAGCATCTACCCATTTGCTCTGTAAAGTAGAGTCATTGAGACATATGAATCCCTACCTTTGTGTCTCATCTGCAAATACCGAGGTCAGATTGACCAACTTGTCAGGTGTTATGTCAGGCAATTTATAAGCCACCGCCATACAGGTTGGAAGGGAGTAATCGCTGGATCTTCGCATCGCCTGCTCTTTCATATCAAACTTCCTTTATAATTGTTGTGCAAGTAGACGTACCCCTTCACCCGTGCCTCCAACCATCTTCTTCTTACCTTTGTTCACAAGCTCCGGTCTTAGCCAACAGCTCTTTGTAGACCGCATGTGTTTTTTTAAGGTTCTTCCACCTCGACTTGATGTGTTTTAACTCCAGCTTTTCCACTCGCCCTTCGTTGCACTTGTCGAGTGCTCTATCCCATGCCCGTTTCGTAAAACTCCCACCAGTTCGGGCTTTCCCAAGGTGTTCTAGTCTCAAATGCTCCAGGAGCACATAATCCTAGGCATCAGACCAATTTCCTATCCTTGATATTGCCATATTTCTGTATCAAACAAACAATTATGTTCACATAAGCTAACATAAGCGTTTTCTATGCATTTATATACATCCAGACATCACATATACGTTCGCTATTGTAAAAACTTATCTTACTTTGCATCTTCCTAGCTATTATCATCAATTCATCAAAATATAATTTAAACACTCACATATGTAATTCCTTAAGAGACATAAATTCACGTTTAAAACTTGTATAACTTGACCATACTCACAAGAAAAAAATAAGGACAGATGACTCTTACCATTTCCAATACCTCCCGTTCCAACGATCTTTTCTTTTCGCATGCAATCGACCTTTTCCAGCCCATGCAAGAAATCTAGAGTAGATGAAGGCTAGTGGGAAAAGAAAAGGAGAATTAGGAGGAGATCAAGCGAGCGAGGGAAATTAAAACAATCAAGTTTCTTTTATAATTAACATGGTTTTGTCCATTTTTAAAAAATTCAGGTCTTGAATTATCCAGGTCGAAATTAAAATGCTAATAATCTAAAGCAGAGCCATTTCTATTTTGAGTAGGCGATCCATATGTATTTAAAGTGTACGATTGAATGGATCTCAGACTTAGCAAACTAGCGATCGAGGTCAAATATAACTGATGCACGTATTTTTCAAATTTAATTTCTACCAAACAAATCAAGCTCAAATTAAAGGAGAACTTAAGAACTCCAATGAAATGTATAGACAAATTAGCAACAGGGTATAAAAGTAAGCATCCATCACCAAATAATCACCTAAAAAGATCATAAGTAGAAATATCATAATATATATATATGATAGAAACCATCATGAGATGATAGCTCCTTTACTTTGGAATCATTAATGAGAAAAGTTTAACAACCTAAGAGAAGACAAGAAGATCATATATCTATATACACACAGCGAGAGCAATGGTGATATGATCTATGCAGACAAAGACTCGATCAAAGAGACCCAGAGGCTCCTTTACTTTGGTATCATTAATGAGAAAAGTTTAACAACCTAAGAGAAGACAACAAGATCATCACCTGAGCGATCAAAACACCACGTTTGAGGTGGTGTTGGCGGCTCTTGGAGGAGGTGGTGGTGCTCGTGGAGGGGCAGGGAAAGGAGATGGAAGAGGGTCACTGTGGGGAGAGCGAGAGAGAGAGAGAGAGAGAGAGAGGTGGGGGTGAAGTAATGGACAGAGTAGAAAGACATGTGACTAGCCACTGAAGATGGTCAGAGAGATTTTTGATGTGCTGAAAAGTGAAAAGACTCACGGGTCTTAGTTTTTTGAGCTGGGGGTTGGTTTGCTAGTACCCATCATATCTTTGCTTCAGACATCTTTGACTGGAATTTTGACCCCATTTGCATAATATTTGAACGAAAATGTTTTGGGTACATGATATACACCGCACATGCTGATATCACCCTCACTCTCTCCCTCTCCCCCTCCATGCGGTCACCCTCTCTCTCTCCGGAACACCGCCGCCCTCGACTCGTCTCGTGGTCGCCGTCATCCTCTCCCTCTTCGGAACACCGTCGTCCTCGCCTCGTCGACGCCGTCGCCGTCTCCCTCTCCCTCTCCCTGCCGTCACCCTCACCCTCTCCCTCTCCGAAACACCGCCGCCCTCGGCTCACCTCGCTGTCGCCGTCATCCTCTCCCTCTCCGGAACACCGTTGTCCTCACCTCGCCGTCGTCGTCTCCCTCTCCCTCTCCCTGTCGTCACCCTCACCCTCTCCCTCTCCCTCTCCGGAACACCGCCGCCCTTGACTCGCCTCGCCGACGATGGTGATTGAACTTCTATGGTGTCGAAGACTAGCCGGCATCACCGCAGTGCCTCGTGGTAGTATACCATGTTACAGCAATCACTTGCCAGAACTCCATGTCCTCCATGGCTTGGCTTGGATTCTGGCCCTACCATCAAGTAAATCGATCCCACCACATACATCAGCAACAAAAACCTTTGTAGCTCATATATATGTTTGTTTTTTAGGGGGGCTATATGTATGGCCCGTTTGTATCACTTTATACATAGGAACGTTAAGTTTTTTTCTTTTTTTTTATTAGCCCGGAGGCTGTGATACATTATATAAAATATTATACTATCCCTTGTCCCCCCCAAACAATATGTTAAGGCTTTTAGTATTATGAACGAGTCTCATACAAAATCAATTGTAAATAGAAGTTGCTAGGTTATGTTCTTTTGTAGACTTCAATCTGTTTAGTCAATATATTGTTAGAATCTATATGAGAGGAGGAAGAAAAAGAAGCAAATACAGACACAAGATTTACGTGGTTCACCCCAGAATAGGGCTACGTCCACGGAGTCGCTGGAGGTTTTTCACTATCTCAGAGGCAAAGAGCCACTTACATGTTACAATGACGGCCGCCCATACACACCCTCATATCCTAGGGTTTCGTCACATAGGGAATAGAAAATTACATAAACTACCCCTATAACCGGATCTTCAAATCCGTCTTCGATCCCCGCCGGGGCGCTGCCCCGGACCCCGTCAGCTCTGCGTAATGCGTCATGGTTGGGTCCGAAATGATCAGACTCCACAAACTCAACATATATTCTATGTTGAGTTTTCATAAATTTGTCTTGATTTATTTAATTATGTTTATTGTCCTCTTGATATCTATACCTTGAAAGTAGAACATAGATATACGTAGATTTTCAGCGAGGAAATAAATGTGTTAGTGACGATGAGCAGCTTGCAAATTACATTGTAGTGCATCATTGCATCATCTTTTGAAACTTCTGGGTTTACAAGCCAGCTCATTCCAATAGCAATTTTCAAGCTCTCTCCAGGGGAAGTTTCCTGATAAGTACTTCGTAGAAGTTGCAGCAGCAGCACTAATCAACACTCAAGAATACAGAATGCAAGCAAACCAATTTGTCTCGGTTCACTACGGGCCGTTTGGCAGGCCCTGTATGAGCTGAATCTAATGGATTAAGGGACGAGCGGATCCCGGATTCATTGTATCCTATTGTTTGGGGTGAATGGTATATGAAATCCGATCGAATTCGACCCGCGTCGGATTCCAACATTTTGGAATCGCGGATTCCGTGAAATCGAAATCGAGCGTACGCCGGGATCCCGCGAATTTGATGAAATGCTATAATGACTTTCATATCCCCTTGATATTTAAAATGACTATATTTATCATAACTTTAACTATGCATATTGAAACTTTATGAAATTAGTCTCGTTGAAAAGATATCATCGATATCTTCGTTATGAGACCAATATTGAGTATTTTTTAAAGCAAATATTTGATATAATTTAATTTATAAAATCATTTAATATATTACAACTTAAATTATACCTAAATTTTCAATAATTTCAATCAATCATTTTACATGATTAGTTACATTCAAAGAATTAATTTGATCTAAATTTTCAATAATTTCGATCAATCATATCTCGTGGGTATTGTTATTATTATAATAAAAAACATGTCTTAATTTGAAGAAAATTTAAAGATTTATTATTAATTTGAACAAAATTAGCAGATTCAGCTCATCCATAATAGTCAAGCCAAACGTCAGAATCAACAGATTCAGCTCATCCCATACAGACCAACCAAACAACAAAACCAAAATCCACGGAATCATCAGATTCAGCTCATTCCCCATTCAGCTAATTCCACAGATTCCTCATTCAGCTAATTCATCAGATTCAGGTTTGCCAAACGCACCCTACAGGAATCAAATTTAATATAGAAACACATACAGAAATTGTATCTCAGTTTAGTACGTGAATTAGAATGCAAGCAAACAACTTGATCAATACAGAAACACTTAGTGTTATCTCAATTAAAAACTGAACATATATACTCCAAACAAAGATGAGGCAGCCACCTTTACATGAGTCATGAGAGTGACAGTGTCCAAAGATAAGCGATGTAAGGTGACTGCAGGAACTGGCAGGGGAGGGAAAGAGGGGAGAACAGAGAAGAAAGAGTAGGGGAGGAGAGAGGGGAAGAAGAGGAAACGAGAGAGACTTTAGGGGGAGGAAGCAAATTCTTTCTTCATATCGTCAATAATGATCCCATACAATAAACATGACTTGATCATGCCTAATGGTTCAAATCCAAAATACAACACGACTTGACATGTCTAATGGCTCAACTCCAAAATAACAACAATAGGAAGTAGATAGCTAACGTAGATTTAGATTAAGTCCAAAACAACATAGGTGATACACATATCAGATGTAGACATAGATGTAGACATCCAGCCGGGCAGTGCGCATCTGGTCTCCCCACAAACTCTGAACCTAAAAAAACAACCTTTAGTCAGGAGACTTGAAACAAGCTAGCAAATTTCAAAACTCTAAGCATTTACAAGAGCTTCTTTTACTAAGAAAGTGCATTGGAATTGTCAGCTTTTCTTGTTGCAAATTCAGAGCACAAACGTGTGTTGATTTAGCTTACTTTTGCAACAGCAAGTGTGCCTGTTTCTTAAAGATCTGTGCCATCATGGACAACAGATAATTGGTTTACAGATTTAAGTGCATATACACACCAAAAAGAAATGAAACTCACATATTACCAAGGGGAGCTGCACATTCGTAACACAAAAGGAGAGTAAGGAATATTGGATGACACTAATGGAGTAATACTAGTTTATTGGACAAAAGAAAACTCATTAACTAATCAAAACCTAAGACAAATGCAGCAAGACTAGTTTAATAGACATGACTAATGATCTCTAGTTTGCTCTATTTATTCCAAAATAAAGCATAACATAAGGGGGGAAAGATTGGGGGCTAAAAGTTTTGGCGGGATCTCCAATTTTGGTAGGGCATAGTATATCAGATTATATTTGATCAGATTAAATCCTGACCGTAGACTAAAATAGACGGTCATCATTAATTACTGCTGTGCCTCGCGCATAGTATATCAGATTATATTTGATCAGATTATATCAGATTATGTTTGTCTACCAAGTTTCCGCCAGATCCATGCCAATTTATCTTCAATGATGATGGTATCTAACAGAAAAGTGAAAGAAGGATCGTGTTCATCCATTCAGCGATGACACATCCCAACGGCCCTCTCCGACGCCGCCCCCCCTCGAGTTCCCCTCTATCCTAATGCAGTCATATAGTTTATCTCCAGTGGTTGGTGCTTTTCGATGTAAAGACCATTTTTCCCTCAACTTGGGATTATTTAAACTTCACCAAATGCAATAATTCTGGTGTGGAAAATCATGAAGTGAAATTTTCTAGGTGTTGATGCAGATGGACAATCAAATAAACAACAAATGCAATTCAAAAAGCAACTTCCTTGAACTTGATAGACATATCCATGATTATACCCTCTTTAGAATGAACATTATTATCTAATAGATGGATGCAAATTATCATACAAGATCTTCCAACATTTCCTTGGCTGTCAGGCAAGTGAAATTCAGGCTATTGTGCCCTGAAGTTGATACAAATTGTAGATTAATTCAGGAAGAAAACAATAATTAATTCCTGAGAAACTAAATTGGGATTTCAGAGCTAAATTTGGTATTCTCAGAGAATTGAAAGGGCGAGATTATAGAAACAATAAAATCTGGTGAGAAAAGAAGGGATGCAAATTGTAGATTAATTACATAATTGCTAGAGTAAACTCACAGACATTATACTTCGAACCCATCTGCTGCTTTGAATCAATCTCTCCTCTTCTCTCTTCTAATAACTCTCTCTCCAAATCAAGCCATTTAATCCAATGAAACCCGAGATACAATTGCTACCATCTTTTACCAGGCAAAATAACACCAAAAACAGTGAGAAAACATGGTAGAGAAGGGATGACAGCCGATGGTGACCGGTAGGGATAACAATGGCGAAAGTTAAGGGAAGAGGGAGAGGTTGTCCGGTGATCTAGAAGGGAAGAGGGAGGGATAGAGACAGGCTTTCTTTACCTGCGGATGAGAGATGCTCCTCGGCCGCTTCACGAAGCCGCCGCCATCGAGTCTTATCGAGAGCTGACCGAGTCTTATCGAGAGATGGGCGTTGGGATTTTACTAGGGTAAAGCCAGACTGATCGAGAGGAAAAGAGGGGGAAGAGAATTTTCGTATTACCCCTCGTTACCCGCCTCCTATTGGGTGTAAACCTTACACCCATTTTACCCTCAAATGATGGTACGCTTTAACCTAGGGTAGCTGTTACAGTCCTAACCAAACATAAGTAAAGGGGCCATGTAATTTTTCACCCCCTTTACACCCATACAAAACACACCCTTAGCTTGCCACATCCAGGAATGCTAAGCTTTGTGAGCCTAGGATTGCTCTCAAGAACTCGCTTCATCCAATTGTCCGTTGATCCTCGAGCACCCTGCCAAATTCAAGCACCTTAAACTCCCATGAGATCTCGAGGTCAACCACAACAGAGCATCATCTGTGAACTTCTCGCCATGCCGAATCGATGTGAATACACCTCCACAGTAGAGGATCATTCTGGACAGGGACAGCAAAATGCAAAGTTTTCTAGAGAACCAACCTCAAATAGCAAAGCATCATGAGACATGCCCTTCTCCCTACCAGAAACAGATACTTCGACCTTGCCAAAGCTCGACATATCCCAGCACTCTTACCCTAAAAATTTCAAGAAGTGTTCCTCTTCCCGACATTCGAAATCTACATCATACATCATCCGTGATTGGTCTCATGGCCAATTTAAACCCTAGACCATGTCATCATCGATTACTAAATACGATTCGGTCTCAGCTCCAAAATCCTCCATCCATCCAGCAATGGCAGGGGAAAAGGCAGCGTTCAAACCCATCCCAAAAGGATCCAGCAGCAAAAGGTCCACCGAATCAAGCCAACTGTTCTTCTCCGTATGACTAATGCCCCAACCATCCCAACAAGAGTAATCCAAATCCCCGACTGCCTTCTTTTAGCCCTTGGTGACACTCGGAGCCGGGACGACACCACTAGCTAAGAAATCCAGTCATCCCTTCTTACTCTCAAGTCCCAAACAGATTTCCACCTAAGAGCCTATATTCCTTCAAAATTAGAAATCCAACCACTATGAAGCTATAGTTCTTTTTCACTAGAAAACCCTCAATTATGGATGGCAATAAAAAAGCATGGCACCCAAAAATCACATTCTCTTGCTCTAAAACAAAAAAATACCAACTAATGAAATGTGCATAAGAAACTAGAAAAACCAAGTGTCTAATGAAGCACAACTTTGATACCAAGTCCATATCAAAGCAGCCACAATTTCTACCCAGCAATCAAATAGGGAAAACAAAAAAACTGAAGGTTTATGGGATCAAAAGAGACGAAGGAATCAAAAATCTGGAAACATTCATCTCTAATATCTGTCACATACACAAATGAAAAGACTTCCAAAACGGCATTTTGCCTCTAAGAACAAAGGTTTATATGTGTGTGCATCTCCAAGAGAAAATATAAAAGGCTCCCAACTGGTTGGATTAAAACCCAGATGACATGAATATTGTTCGCACCGAAAACAACTTGCTAAATGAGTAGGACCAAAATAATGTGCAGCTGGCAGTGCTTTCCTAATTATCCTGTTTTATCTAATTCTGCACAGCATTCCAATAACATATACCCCCAAGACAGTTGAAACTTATTGGAATGTGTCATTGATTCTCTTATACACGCACATTCAGCACAAGCACTTGAGTACTATAACTGCATGACACAACAACTCTCAAACATTTTGAGAGAAAACCTTCCCTTCATATTCTACTACTAATAAACAAAGCTTATGTGCCTCATTGAAAATCTAATTGGTTCCTAAATGTTCTAAAAGAGATATCAACAATTTAGAAAACGCATGCTTACGGATAGCGATTCAAGGTAGTTGAGATAGTTTGATTACAAGTAATCAATGAACCTCTCGGCTGGTTACTGGCATGCATGAGATATGTTGAAGATATATCTACAGGGGACTAGCCATATTATGCCTAAGTTGACAATGCCATCTAATATCTGCTCCACAAGGTCCACGACAACACTACCAACTTGAACTGCCTACAGGCACACCCACATCTTGGTTTACACAATTGATGACACCTAATATGTCAGTTCCCTCGAATCATCAGTCCCCCTTTTTTTTCCAAATTGTGCTTGATGAAAAACAAGCCACTAGGGAAACTATTAGGCGTTAAAGTTGTCATCACTCAATACACTTCCTGTTATCTTCTTCCTTCAAGTCCCATGGTGGACACTTGAGATCAATTGCACTATACAAGGAGAGAGGAGTCCAGTTTAGCAACAGGAGCTCAGTAACATGCATTTATTTATATTATCCACATCTTAAACTTCAGTTGTCCAGCAAAGATAGATAATTATCCGATCTCAAATTAATGATGGCTACTTATACACTCAGTTATATTAAATGAAGTTGATCGCACTATGCCAACCGCCTTAATTACAATAAATAGCACTCAACTGACTAGTAGTCCAAGCACTTAAACAACGAAGTCCCAGCATCTCCATTCCTGCTACTCAAACAGCATCAAAAAAAATTGCAGCATAATTACAAAGGAAAATCTAAAAGATGTGGTCAAAATCTCTTTTTTCTAAAGCATCTCCTAGTTCAAATTCCTAAAAAAGACTATGGTTGCAGGAATACTAAACTAAGCTTTCATAAAAGCTAAGAAGACATGGAAAGATCAAGAAAAGAATACTTTGACACCACCTATTCAAAAGGTACTAAAGTGCAAGAACTTACTCATCTGTGGATGGACTTGCCCAGCACAGCTAATAGTAGGCTTAGCTCTACAGCGAGAACTGCAATGACCAATGGTCGATCAATTGCAAAGCCATATAAAGTGATGGCCCCTGGATTAGACAGCATGTACGTAACTGCAAAGTTCAAGAAGATAAAATAGGCAATAATCAGAATCAGAAATAGTGACAAAAAAATTCATGTGCAAATGGATAGATGATGAAAGAGACATTGGTGAGAACCTTAGGAGGAGTGATAGGGCCAATACGAGACAAACAAGACAGATCCACAATGCTGAATTGGTAATGAGCTGCAGGGTACAAGAGCCAACTAGACAAGGCAGAAGACCTTATGGCCAAAGGCACTACTATGAGGAGAGGAGAGAAGATCCGTATTACAACCAAGGGCTTAAAAAACCTAATCACTTCAATGGGGCTCATGAGTGGTTGGATAAGGTGGAGCACTACTTCAATTTGTATGAGGTACTGAGGGACGATAGCATGACTGCTGCATGTTTCTATTTAGATGTGAAAGCGAGTAAATGGTGGAGGTGGATTAACACCCAATATGGGTAGGAGAGGAGACTAGGGTGGACATCATCTGAGCAGGAATTTATGGCTCAATGGGGGCCATCACCCATGGTCAACCACCATGGACAGCTTGCTAAGGCAAGAGAGCAAAGTTCAGGTCTATGTGGAATTTTGGTAACTGCAAACTCTGTTCAGAGCTAGGTCTGAAGAGGCATGTGATTGATGAATTGAAGCCATGGTTAGCAAAGGAGCTCAAGCTGAAATAGCAAAGGAGATTGCATGACGCTATGAGGATGGCGGAGATCTTAGACGAGAGTTACTATGCCGAGAAACAGCAAGTCAACGAGAACAAGGGAAATAAGCTCTCAAAATCTTTGCAAACCAAGACTCCTTGGAAGCGGAAAGAAGCTGCTGAGAGCACTACTAAAGAAAAGTCAAAGGAAGTTAGGAAGCTCTCTAGTCTAGAGAGGAAGCGCAAGAAAGAATAAAAAAGGGCTTGTGTTTCGAGTGTGGTGACAAACGGGGAAAGGATCATCCATGCAAGACCGGCCAAGTGTTTGTGCTTGAGAATACTAGCTACGAATAAGATGGTACGGCTGGCATTGAAATTGAATCTAGTGATGAAAGTAATCAAGGAGGCCGAACATGGTCTTGATGAGGGAGAGGCTGAGTTGTTACTTAGTGCTTTGTCTGGAGCTCAAAAGCCTTCTACCATGAGGGCTATGGCTTGCGTAGGTAGCACGAGGTGACTTTGCTGGTCGACAATGGGTCTTCGCACAACTTCATTAATGCAAGCATTGTCAGCAAGGTGGGATTAAAAGGGGTAGTGATAGAGCCATTCGATGTGAAGGTGGCCAATGGGAAAAGCTGAAGTGTAAGGAGGTAGTCCAAGATAGGAGAATGAGCATACAAGGGGCGAGGATTGTGGCCGAATTCATGTTTTAGCACACTGGATCTTGTGGATGCTCGCAAATGCATAGCTAAAAAGTATCGGTGAGGTAATCACAGATTATTATAGCATGACTATTGAGTTTAAGTAATAGGGTAAGAAGAGGACTTTGAAAGCGTTCACATCTAAAAAAATCAAGCCGTGTGAAGCCCCCGCGATGGGACGACTAGGCTAAGGAGGCGCCCAATGTTTTGCAATAGTAATGGCAGGTGAGGGACGAGCAGAGGCAAAAAAACTGAAGTACAGCCGCTGCCTGAATTGGTTAGAGTGGTTGAGGCTCATAAACGTGTTATGAAGGTACCTACTAGCCTACCAACATCTAGACACTTTGAGCACCGCATAATTTTGAAGGACGAGACTAAGCCAGTGAATGTGCCACCTTACAAATATGCCCATTTCAGAAGGTCAAATTGAGAGTCTGGCGGAAGAGATGATGCAGAAAGCTTGTGGTCTATGAAGAAAGCTTGAAGCACTTACGCTAGGGTGGTGTTGGAAGTGGGTTATGCAGTGAAGATGTGGAGGCGCCCTACCTTTTCGGCCAGAAATTAACCATAATGATCGACCACGGCTTTGAATGTAATTGTTAGAGGGGAAGGGGTCTTCAACGGACATCAAAGAGAAAACACAAAATTAAAGAACTAATAAGCATCTGACTTTTTGTACATACCATGCGCTTGTCATTGCTCAAACGAGGTCGGCTGAATGGCCGGATCAGGGAAGTCATACGTTAATTTCGCATGCCTTTTGGTAGCTTCTGATGCAGTAGCCAGACCTTTATGGGATACACGCAGAGCGGCACAGAGGCAAATGCCTACCATGAACATGTGAAAAATGGTCAATGCCTGTGATAAAAGAACAACACATGTTAAGACAACTCATTATCACAAAAAAACAAAAACAAAAGATACAGATCAAACTAAGCTTACACCGTAGATTCCAATGTTTATAAAATTGGCTCTTTCACGGGATGCAACGACTACATTCACCAACTGATAAGCGATGACAAAGATGACAAGGCCAGAAACATATATTTGGAATCCCTTGCTGATGTCGGAGAAACGTCGCCGAAAGCCTAGGTGATCTCCAATAGGTGCAAAGTTGTTGATATCATTCTTCAGAGAAAAATGATATTGACTAAGCCGTCTGATCTGGATTCCACACACAGTATCAAATAGCAAAGCTACTGACAGCATGCATGTGGTCAAAACAAGCCAAGAAGATATGTATGCGATATAACCTAGCAGCCGGCTCAAATCCGGGCCGTTGTAAACTAACTTTAGGGTTTGACATGCAACTGTCAAAGCAAAACACAATACCCAGGCTACAAGCACCAACTGCGAACAAACAGATGACTTTAATTAGATGCTTTAATTAGATTCAAAATATTAAGAAAGCAATAGTAAAGAAATCTTTTTCTCACCCGAATCTTTGTTTTTAGCATTCCCTTCAATCCTTCAACCTCTTGCTGGGACACTCTTTCCTGATTTAATTTCTTTATTGCTGAAAGAATCGATTACATCACAATCAAATACCAGTGAAATGTATCTGTATCTTTGTATTTACAACTTTAAAATCAATGTACACCTTCAAAATGTAATTGTAACTCTGTGAATGTACAATGAGATGTGATTGAATTAGACGTAACAATGTATTACTGTTAGCTATGCTTACTTCAGTCATGCAATACAAGCTTCTCGACAATCTTTGCCCTGAGCTTGTTGACGTCTGCTTTTTTCAACTCTTTTGGCAATGATTGATAAAGTGTCAATATCTCCATGTAGTAGCACACAAATATTGCACAATCAGCCCTGTTATTTTTTTGGAAAGCTGAAATTAGACTCATCTAGCGTTTAATGTTTAAGATTTACAAATGCATGAGCTGCTAGGCTATTGTCTAATAAGCAATTACGTTGAAGATCCTTCTTGTGGTATATCATAGACATCCTCGATGGGGAGGATCCTATCTTGTGTGCTAACGTCCACCAATTCTTTTGCTAGCACCTCAATGCGTTCTTTTTGAATAATAAAAGAAGATTTTAATGTAAAATTGGTCGAGGTTGCATCCACGTGGGATTCATGAATTCATGTACTGAGTGTTTGACTTACAAGTTCCTTTGCATCTTCGAAGAATGGATCCTCACGTCCATCTCTTTCCTTCATTGGATTGTGGAAACACCACTTTTCATTCTCAAGGTCAAGCAATAAAAGTGTAAAGTGGTTAGGCTCTCTATCTTTGAAGCGGCTATTGGAGCAGATTGGGAAGAAAACAGTAGGTTGTGGCTCCTGATAACCGACTTCAGCGGTTTTCATGTACACCATCTTTATGAATTCTTTATTTTCCTAGTGTACAATGAATTCCTGCAGATGCATATAGATTGACATCAGTAATGATCATTACAGATGTTAGTAATGGTAAAGTTTATATGAAAGATGCACATATCCAATAATTGGATTCCATGAACAAACATGTTTTATCAATGGACTCAGCCTCACTTAGTATTTTGGCATAGGCATTGATAACCTGGAAGGCCAGAAGGGTGTAAAAAAATGAAAATAGATGAGAGATGAAAAAAGATGATCATAAGGATGAAAATGAATGAGGAAGATGAAAATAGATAAGAAAGATGAAAATGAATGAGAAAGAACAAAATAGATGAGAAAGATGAAAATAGATGAGAAAGACGAAAATAGATGAGAAAGATGAAAATGATTCCACAAAGATGAAAATGAATGAGAAAGATGAAAATGAATGAGAAAGATGAAAATGAACACACATAGATGAAAATGACACTCACAATGTATACCCCATTGAGTATGTTAAGGATGTCTTCTGCCACTACGATCTTATTAAAAGCGTCATTGTTTCTCCATACTGTGGCACTGCATAGTATGTGAACTATCAGTGACAAATTTGCTATATTAAAGATAATAAATCTTCACAATAGAGCATGTGTTGTTACCTTAAGCCAGATTCCGCAATAAATTCTCTTAATTTGTTGTATTCTTGAAGATCTAGTTCCTTGACTCCTTGACATTCATTCTTCTTTTTCAATTTCTTTATATCTCCAGCATACCTCTCACACTTTGCCTTCTTTCCTCTGTTGTATTGGTATTTTGGGTCTCTTTTTAGGCTCTCTTTTTTTACTTTACCCTCAATACCATGGAGCTTGGGTCATTAGCTCTAGCACACTAGAGCTCCTTTTTAAATTTCTTAACGTCTCCTCCTATACCAGCCACATGCAATTTTAGCCTACTCACCCCTCCTCTCTTTCCGATCATACTACAATAGTTGCATTTCCATTGAGTTCTGTTCCATCAATCATCTCCCCATGCTCCCACTCGACGTCATCCACTCGCTGCTTCGACGCCATCAATAATTTTTTTAGATTTTTTTAATTTATAATAGTTTTGCAAACTCTCTTATGAGGTTCATGAAACGAGTAGGCTGATCCTGTTCCGGGAACATGTTCCCCAAACTGCCACCCAATATCCTCTTCACGTGGCTTCGAACCTTTTTGATTCAAATTATAGGATATTTAAGATAAAAGTTATGAAAAAATATTTTAATCCATTTGTGTTAACTTAGTGTGATGCTGGCAGTCGGTGGTAAGTTGGTGGTAATAATTGAATTATTAATTTAGTTATTCTAACTTAACCTACACTAATAACTAAATCATTAAAATATAAATTTATTAATAAACTTGCTTACCTTTATATAAGTCGGTGGTAAGTAGGTTCAAGTCCAAAACCTTCTTTCTCGCTCGGCCCTCTTCCTTGCTCGACGCCGGCCCGAGCCTCTTCCTCGCTCGACGCCAACCCGGGGCTCTTCCTCTCTCGACGCCGGGGTGGTCCAGGATGCCTTGATGCCGTGGTGGAAAAGAGATCGCGGTGGAGAGGAGGAGATCGCAGCGGTGGAGGACCGGTAGAGAGGAGATCGCAACGGTGGAGGCGTGGTGGAAGGAGGAGATCGTGATGAAGGAGATGGCAGCGGTGGAGGAGATGGCAGTGGTCCAGGACCTCCAAGTAAGTCTCAATCTTCCTCACTTCATCCCCTCTCCTCTCCACTCCTCTCCTCTCTGTTCTTCCTCAAACACGATGGAGGAAATCTCTGCTTCCTTCTCTCCTTCACCTCTCTTCTCCCTCTTATACTCAAGCCTCAATTATTGATCTGACCGGCATCACGCTCGGCACCACCCTGTTTCCGATTGGCGAAAGAAAGGTATCAGGCAAGAGGCCAAAAGTGGTGGTGCCGGGGGCAAAGTCGATGCCGCTGGCCCACCGGTCGGCCGCCACCAAGGGCACCGACAGCATCACTTTTCCCTTCCCTTTTCTGTATCAAGCCGGTTTGGATATGTATCGGCCGATACACATCCGGTCTCCCCCTAATCCAATCCGGTATGGTAAATATCCGCCGGTATGCCCAATACCGGTCGGTATGGAAAATAGTGAAAAAGAGAAATGAGTATAGGGGAAGAAGCCGCAATCGAAATATACCTTATCTTTGGCCATTTCCCGCTGATGATTCGAGAAGAATCGATGCGAAGATCACGGGATCGAGGCTCTAGGGCTTCGTCGGTAGTCAATCTCCTCTTTTTTTTTGAAACCAGAGTAGATCACCCGAGTTGCCACGAAATCTTCTTCGAAGATTTTGCGAAATAGGTAATTTCTCGATTTGGAATCTTCACCCTAAATTTTCTCCTAGGAATTTGAATTTTTGAATGCGGTCGTCGATAGAGCGGGTTAATTTTCTCCTGGCAACTTGAATTTTTGAATGCGGTCGTCGATGGAGCGGGTTTTTTAGACGTCGGTTTCGAAGGAGTATATGTGTCTTTTGCAGTCTAAAATTGTGGTAAGGTCTCAAATCTTATGCTTAGTGTTTTTTTAACATGATAAGTTCATTTTATGGTGCTGGAGCCCCTTCCCCCTTTAATTTAAATAGTTTTTGTTCCTTCCGATTGTAGGATTAACATAGGGATAATCTAGATTTAATTAGTTTAAAATACTTTTCTTTGTTTTCCTGGTTTAATTAGGTGAGTTAGTTAATCGCAGCATCTTGGTATAATATAGTAGACTTATTCTAAGATTAATGTCAGTTATCTATAGTTTTCTTCACTATTATCCATTTAATTAGTTAATTAGTTAAGTTTGATCACACATTTTCCAATTAGTTTGACACATCTGTTCGAAATAAGTGGTTGAAGGAGTTGAACCTTATCACGTCCATGATTTTGACATTTTGACTAGTTTGACCATTGCCGATCAACGACAAGATTTCCTCGTCAACAGATACATAAATTCACGTTTAAAACTTGTTTAACTCGATCAAATTCATAAGAAAAAAATAAGGACAAACGACTCTTACCATTTCCAATACCTCCCGTTCCAATGATCTTTTCTTTTTGCCTGCAATCGACCATTTCCGGCCCATGCAAGAAGTCTAGAGAAGATGAAGGCTAGTGGGAAAAGAAAAAGGAGAATTAGGAGGAGATCAAGCGAGCGAGGGAAATTAAAACAATCAAGTTTCTTTTATAATTAACATGGTTTTGTCCATTTTAAAAAAATTCAGGTCTTGAATTATCCAGGTCGAAATTAAAATGCAAATAATCTAAAACAGATCCATTTCTATTTTGAGTAGGTGATCCATGTCTATTTAAAGTGTATGATTGAATGGATCTCAGACTTAGCAAACTAGAGATCGAGGTCAAATATAACTGATGCACGTATTTTTCAAATTTAATTTCTACATAACAAATCAAGCTCAAATTAAAGGAGAACTTAAGAACTCCAATGAAATGTATAGACAAATTAGCAACAGGGTATAAAAATACGCATCCATCATCAAATAATCACCTAAAAAGATCACAAGTAGAACTATCATTATATATATATGGGGGCGGTTCAGGTCACACATGCTTTAACACAAGTTTTGACACAGAAACTTAGCCCTTCATCTCAACCTTGATGAAGGGCTGGGATTAAAACAAAATCCCAGCCCTTAATATTGGATTGCATGACTACTTGTAAAAAACAAACAGAAAATGTTAAGAATATAACTCCCAACAGCAGCTCAAAGAAAATGTTATGAACAAGTGAGCAGCATTAGCTTGTTTCAGGAATTCCTGAACTATAGAAGGCAGGCAGACCTGCATGGGAATGCATTCAAAGAATAAGACATGATCAGCAAAATGACGCATTTATAGATGGAAAGCCGCATTCCTATCAAACTTATGCATATAAGTCTTACAAATTAACCCAGCAAGCTTGGGACCGAATCCAGCATCAAATCACTAGACTAAACTAGTATGCAAAGAAAAAGAAAAGAGGAGATAGAGTATATATCAAAATTCAATCATAGAGCAGAAATTTTGTGAAAAATCAAAGTAGGTTCACAATCAATCAGTTCCAGATAAAAATAGCATTGACAAGCTCTCAAGGAATGACATGCAAACACTTTGTTACCTCCCTCTGCAAATATCATACATGTAAAAGGAGCAATAAATAGCACCATAGGCAAAAAAAGAAGCGAACTCAAGCCAACTAAAGGCAAAGATATCCTACCTGAACGCCCGATATAGCTTTTACGACAGTGGACTTTCCATGGGCCACATGACTGATAGTACCTACATGTTTCATAACATACACAGATCAAATCTTGATACAAAACCAAGAAAGTGAAAAAAAACCCTTGATAAATGCCCCTATATACACTAACTGAAACTTAGTAGGAATGTAAATCAGAAAGGAGAAGATCATGTGGATATAATGACCATATCACCAATAAGAAATCCAAAGATGTAGACAAGACAATCAGCATTCACTGGGAATTAAAAGATTAAGTGTAGCCACTGTAAACCCAAGAAACTAATCATCAGACACACGAGCCACAAATAGGTCTTAAGTGCACTAGGTTCAACTCCAAAGAAAGAATTCATAGTATTAGTATTCAAGAATTAAGTTAAAGAAGGTTACCATTGCACTACCAAATTCATACAGTTAATCACATTTAGACTCCATTTAGTCGGCGAGGCCATGCAGTCATGGGTGGCGCTGCGGTGGTGCGGCCGAGGGAGAGGGCGGCGCGGCAGGGGAGGGGCAGCAAGGGGACGAGAGGGCGGCGCGGCAGGGGAGGGGCAGCAAGGGAACGAGGGCGGCCGGGTCGAGGGGCAGGGGAGGGGCAGCAATGGGGCGAGAGGGCGGCTGAGCTGAGGGAGAGGGGACGCGAGAGAGAGAGACCGAGGGAGAGGGCGGCTGAGCTGAGATGGCGGCCGAGCCGAGGGAGATGGCGGCGCTGGGGAGAAGGGACGCGAGAGAGAGAGACCAAGGGAGAGGGCGGCCGTGTCGAGGGGAAAGGGAGGGGCAGCAAGGGGGCGAGGAGTCGGCGCGGGGGAGAAGGGACGAGAGAGAGAGACCGCGCGGGGGAGTATTAGGGCTGGGATTTAATCTCTCAGCCCTTGATCAAGGGCTGAGATGAATGGCTTAGAATCAGTGTCAAAACTTGTGTTAAAGGCTGTGACCCGAACTATAGCGATGGTGATCTGATCTATGCAGACAAAGACTCGATCAAAGAGAACCAGATTAAAGAATAGAAACCATCATGAGATGATAGCCCCTTTACTTTGGAATCATTAATGAGAAAAGTTTAACAACCTAAGAGAAGACAACAAGATCATATATCTATGTACACACACAGAGAGCAATGGTGATATGATCTATGGAGACAAAGACTCGATCAAAGAGACCCAGAGGCTCCTTTACTTTGGTATCATTAATGAGAAAAGTTTAACAACCTAAGAGAAGACAACAAGATCATCACCTGAGCGATCAAAACACCACGTTTGAGGTGGTGTTGGCGGCTCTTGGAGGAGGCGGTGGTGCTTGTGAAGGGGCAGGGGAGGGAGATGGATGAGGGTCACTGTGGAGAGGGAGAGAGAGAGAGAGAGATAGGTGGGGGTGAAGTAATGGACAGAGTAGAAAGACATGTGACTAGCCACTGAAGATGGTCAGAGAGATTTTTGATGTGCTGAAAAGTGAAAAGACCTTGCAGGCGATTTTTGAGCTGGGGGTTGGTTTGCTAGTACCCATCATAACTTTGCTTCAGACATCTTTGACTGGAATTTTGACCCCATTTGCATAGTATTTGACTCATTAATGTATTGAGCAGAAATCCAGAAATCCTGGTATCTTTCGCTTCTTTCTCTTACCTTGATTGGAATTTTGAGTTGAGGTTTCCTCCTACCAAGTCAAATATATCTGAATTATTAGTGTTAGTCAATATAATGGTTAACCAATCAATGATTAATATGTCAGTATAATAAATATGACCGACAAACCTTCAAACCCAATTGGACGATATCGCTCAATAATAGATCATCGCTCAATGAACGATATCACTCAGAAATAACTTTATCGCCCAAAGAACGATATCGCTCAGAAATAAGTTCATCGCCCAAAAGGATAAAATCTTTTTGATCAAGAATGATCATCATTTTCAGAGAGAAAACGTCTGTTAAGAGCGATAATGATTTAATAACGATGATATTGTTGACCAAGAACGATGATCTTCCTTATACAAAGTTCATCGACCAAAGATGACAATAAGTTATCAGCTAAATAGTTCAAAGACATAGCTTTGGACGATGAAGAAATGAAAGAGCACCAGTCAAGAGAGATGATGTTATGAACACCAACTCACCAACTCGATGCAACCGTCATCGGCCAAAAGCTTATCGCCCAGACGCAACCGTCATCGGCCAAAGCAAAGAATGAAGAAACGAGGAAATGTTGGAGAACATGGGACACGCGGCTCATCCAGAGTGAAAGATGGAAAACAATAGAGGACGTGTTGGATTAAGCAGTTGAACTGCTCTAATATAAATAGTTTTCTTTCTTCACCATGTAACCTCTCTCGCAAATATTCTACAGAGCCTGTGCGCCTGGTTTTCATTATGTTCTTTAAGATGTTTTCTGTAAGTTGATGGTTTATTTAATACAATGACATCGTTTTTTCAATTCTTAGTTAGTTTTTTATGCTTTAAATAGTTTAGATTACTGTTTTAGATGGATAATCTAGGTTTAAGTAGTTTTGTTTCCTTGTTCTTTATTTAAAGTTTTCTTTAGTGCATTTCCTTAGAATAATTTAATGTTATGAGTTTTCATTTCTTAGATTAGATTAAATTAATGAGTAGATTTAGATGTATTTTTCTGGATTCAGTAATTTAGGTTGATCTTCATGTTTTTATTTAATTAATTTCGTAATTCTAGATAATTTAAGGCTTTCATTAGGTTAATTTAGATTATTTTAATTTAATCCTGATATTTAGTTTTAATTAGATTATTAAATTAGGTCTAATCTAGATTTCCATATAACTTGACATCTCTGATTCGATCATTCGAAGGAGTAGAACTTAACTGCAATCATCTGATACTTAAGTGTGGAATAGGATTTGACCTTGACTATTTGACCGATCAACGGTTAGATTTCCTCTCTAACAATTAGTATGATAATATAAAAAATGATGGTATGGAGTAGAAGAACTCCATAACCGCAGTGTAAGCACTGTTTAACATTTCTAATCTCATTGGAAGCTCCTAACCTGGTTTAAAAATAAATGTACTTGCATAAAGGTTGTGAATAGAGTGCATTCTTTGACAAAAAAAATCTCTAATTTGTCATTCGTAATTGTCTAATTTGTCTTTCTTTGACAAAAAAATCTCTAACTTTCTTTACGCTATCGATAACATTGACGGGTTAGCGGGTGGTGCTGCAGGATTCAATTGATCTGTCACCCCCAATACCCCCTCACCCGATCTCCAACCCTCGTAGCATATTCACAAAGGAAGAGAGGTTCTGAGAATGCTTCAGCAAATTTTTTTCCGCTCGAGGATATTTGTACAATTAGCTATTTTTTCTAAGGAGATATATAGGAAGTCCATGTACTTTTTGGGGTTCTCAATCCACTTTATCACCCTTGTTTACAATCGGGGGAGGGGCTCCGGCATCATAAAATAAACATATCATGTTAAAAAAACACTAAACATAAAATTTAAAATCTTAACACCATTTTACATTACAAAAGACATATATCCTCATCTTCCATCCTACATCTAAAGAACGGGGTTCGCACCGTTCTTCGCCCCGCTGATCACGTACCACCAGATCCAGGCGCCATCGGGGGTCGGATCGAAGCAGGGAAGGGTCAGAGACAATTGGGCGGAGGAGGGAAAGATGTATGTGTCGGGGAGACGCTTTGCGAGATGAGGAGGCCTCGATGTGCCGCCTGGCATTCGACGTGCTGGACTCAAACCATGACGGCCGGATCGACCGCAAGGACCTCAAGGCATTCTATGACGATGTCGCCACTGACAATGACATCTCGGCCATGATCTCTGCCACCGACGCTGATAGTGATGCATTCGTCTAGTTTAACAAATTCGAGCGTGTCCTTGGGTCTTCCAGCGGCAGCTCCTCCTCATCCTCCTCTAAGGAGATCATTGCGGAGGTGTTCCGCGCCATGGACCGTGACGGCGACGACCGTGTGGGTTTCGCAGACCTCAAGGCTTACCTCAACTTGCCCGACATCCCCTCCACCGACGAGGGCATTGGTGCCATGATTCGTGTTGGCGACACTGACGAGGATGGGATCTCCTACGATTCGTTCATGAAAATCCTCACCGTGGATGCTGACAGAGGGTTCTAGAACCTCCATGATCAAATCATAATCGTGTCACCATGCACAAATCTTGATGATGTCGATAACGATGTTTGACCAGATCCATGATGTCGATTAGATCTCGAAATTTTTTAGTTTTGTTGTCAAAGAGAAAAGAGTAAACTTAATATTGGACCAATTTTACAATATTGAACTGAAATAATGAACAACATACAAAATATAGCGAAGAGAAAGAGAAAAGAAAAAATAGAAAAGAGAAAACTGAATATCGGGCCAATATTGAACTGAAATAATGAACAACATACAAAACATTACAAAGAAAAAAGAGAAAAAAGAAAAAAAAAGAATATTGGGCCAATATTGAACTGGACCAATGAACAACATACAAAATATAGCAAATAACTCCTAACTTCACTTTTCTCTTTTTCATTTTTCACTTTCAGATCCATTCTGTCGATTAGGTCTCGAAATTTTGTATTTTTGCTGTCAAAGAGAAAACATAGCAAAGAGAAAATAAAAAATAGAAAACTGAATATTGGAGCAATATTGAACTGAAACAATGAACAACATACAAATGAACTTAACTTCACTTTTCTCCTTTTCTCTTTTTCTCTTTTCACAACGAACTCGTTGACGAGGGCGGTGTAAACTGGGACGTTGTGAGGGGCGAAGCTGCTCATGGTGGTGCGGGCCATGCCTTCGCCCATGGACTCAGCCTGGTGGGCGAAGTCGCTGATGGGGGTAGGGTTCGCGGATGTGTCCACGGAGCCGAAGATCTGCTCGCGGATGTCCTGGAAGGAGCGGCCAGGGTTGGAGTTGACATAGATAGCTTCATCTGTCACGAAGACCTCGGGCGACAACGGATCGGAGGCGACACATTTCTTAATCACGACAACATAGTTGCAGGGGAGAGGAGGGAGAGAGGAGGGGCCGGGGTCAGAGTCGACGTAGACAGTGTCGTCCGTCACGAAGACCTCCGGTGATGACGGATCGGAGGCGTTGAGGCGCTGCGATGACGGATCGGAGTTCTTGATCGCGGCGGCGGAGTTGTAGGGGAGAGGAGGGGGAGGGGAGGGAGAGAGAAGGGGGAGAGGACCTCGGGCGGCGAGGGGGGGAGGGACGGGGGAGGGACGGGGACGAGAGGTGGGGGAGAGGGACGGGGAAAGGAGGGGGAGAGAGAGGGTGACGATAGAGTTAGAGTTGGGATTATGGTTTTAATTATCAGAGGGGGTAAAAATGTCATCAGAAATTCATAACCAACCATAACTGTCCATAACTGACGTAAAATTGTATTTAGATCTTAAATCTAATGACGGTGGTGTACCAATCAACAAGTTTCATTCATTTGGTGTAAACACCAATTAACTATACAATCTATAGTTGCTTCTATCAAATCTATGTGCACTTGCTGTATATTATGAGGACTCTTATCATCATAGGTGAAGAAGTAGCTTCTATCTTGAAGTGTGAAGCAATAAATATTTTAGAAATCAACAGAACAGCTATCAATTATTTGATGTAGGTTCAGTGAGTTGAGATTGTAAGAGCATTATTGGCAGCAAAGACTTCTTGGCAAGCTCTATCTTTTCCCTGGATCTTGTAAGCATTTTTATTTGAAAATATTCTTTCCAGTTTTTTAGGCCATGTGGATATTTCCAATGGCGTGATAGTGTGGTTCCAGGAAAACGAAAGGAATAGCCCAATTGAAGAGTATCGGTAACCAAAGGAGTTTAATATTCTTGTAAGATTTCATTGACAATTTTTCCTTGGTTACAATGTAACAACATACATGATTGATGAGCTATTGTTTTGCTGCAGTGGAGTGTATCATTGGAGGGGGATTTGAATTTGAATTACCCTGCAACTGCACTACATTTGCCTCAAGAATCCTCTGCTTTCAGTCAACCAGCTGAGTTTAGAAAAAAAGACTACACTTCCTCTGCTTTGTGTGTTGCTTCCAGCAGAGCAAAATGGCAGGCGGCAATCGCGTCTTTGATGGAGAGAAACACCCATTCCAATCCAATGGCGTTGATGAAGTTGGAGAATACTAACTTCTGTACAACAGCAGATCTAGGATTGTTTATTCCCCGCTGAAAAATTATAGGAAAGAGTAAGTTCGATTCATCAATAGGTACATCAGAAAGTTTTCTCATTCTTTTCAAATATATATCTTACCTTGATCCCTCTTTTCTCTAGGCTTTTGAAGAACTTCATGCAACATTCCGATCCCAGTATTGTCAATGGTGGTGACTCCTGTAGTCACAAAACTCGATATATATAACTTAAGATTATGGGACAACTGGTGATTTGGAACTCAACCGAATAAAAGACTCACCACTCATGTCGAGTATGACATACTGCAAATCATCTCCCTTTTTAAGGGAAGTTTTCTCTTCATCATCCACCCATCTTGAGATCCTAGGATGATATCAACGAAAACAAGGTTTAATTATCAACCTTCCAGCATTAGTAGCCCCATATGTATATCCTAATCACAGAAGGTAAGATGAATAATTATTACAAGAGAAATGTTGAAGTTACCTTTCTCTTAGATAGCCAGAGTTGGCGAAGCAAATAAAAGAACCCATTTGCAGGATTAGAATGCCGGATAGGATGGATGCATCTGGGTACTGCTCTATATCGCAGAACACCTCTGTTCCTCCTACTTTCCCAAGGTTGTATGTTGTTGGTCTAGCTACATCTAACATTACTCTTCAGTACTGATAAGCCCGCCTGTTAAACAACATAGAATTAAATGCATCATTTCACCTACTGGATTGCCACAAACTATATTACTGATACTTCAACAATCCTACAATTATAGGAAGCATGAAGCTTTTAAATCTAATCTATATGAGATTACTGGACATATGGAAAACTTGGAAGACAATGAAAGCAATGTGGGGGGGGGGGGGGGGGGGGGTTGTTCTTACTGACAAAACGAGGCCAGTAACCATATTGAAGAAGAGAACACCAAGGAAAGCAGCCGTGCAGATAACGAAGTCAAACTTGTCCACCTTGAAGAGATGCCGGACCTCATGGTACTCTATTAGGCCGATCATGGCGACGATGATGATCGCGAAGAGTGCCACCAGAGGTGTGTAATTGAAAAGAGGAGCCAAGAACAGCAACACCAACATCATGCTAATTGACATCACCACGTTCGACATTGGCGGCATCCGGCATGGAAGTTTACTGCTGATTTTGAGAATGGCCCTGAAACAACACTTCTTCAGTATGACTGTTCCATGAGAGTACAAGAACACTGTCATCAACAAGAGAGATCAATTTCAAAGGAGAAAATTTCACCAGTGGTAAGATAGCAAGAAGTGAAAGAGCCAAATATGTACATGATCCCATAAGCTTTAAACTCCTTTGGTTGCCATCTATCTGTTGATTTGTTCATCATTGCAAGACTCCTCCCAACTGCTATCCCTTCCTACTTGAGTAAAAGACCAATGACAACACGATGGTATCAGTTGCAGCAGAACACATCAAAGTGAAGGTCACAGGAATAGAGTAAAGGCTTAGTGTGGTATCTTACAGCTATTGCTAAGAAACCAGAGATCAACCCTGCTTTCATGGCAAGTTTGACATACTGAGGCTGGAACTTTAGATCGTCTATGGAAATTGGATTAAGTCGTTTCTTTAAAGGGCCAATCTGTTCATGTTGTAGTATAAGCATCATATAAAAGAACAAAATGTGAAGAAAGAGGGGGAAAAGTAAATAGCCAATGATAAAATTACTGAATCACCAAAAACAAATCAGCAAAATCAGTGTTCTCAAATTGTCGACAAAGGAAACAATTTTCTTACGTCATGGCAGTGACAATTTGCTGAATTTGCTCAATATGACTATATATCACCAAATCATCGTTACTTTTTCGTATTTCTCAATCAAATATCGACTTCTTTAGATTTCATGTGGATATTCGTAAAAATAGGACTTTGGGTTCTTCTTTCATCCCGATTCATGTGCCTAATGTCAACAGAAATTAGTAATTACACTTTCTAAACAAGGTTAATGTGATCCAGCTTTCTTGATATCTGGTTCATTTGCCCATAAAAGTAACAGGGATGAACAATCCAGAAAAGTCATAAGAGGGGCCCTTCTTTGAAACGAAAAGGTATTAAGAAGAAAAGAAAAGATCGACTTTTTTTTTGCATTTGATCCGAAGGTGAAAATTCGTCCAACAAAACCTAAAAGTAAATGATTGTCAAATTCTTCCAACATTACGTTAAAGTTGATGATAAACAATAGAAAAGGCAACTCGAGAAGGGAAAACTTACAATTGGGATCCCATGATCCTCCGCATGAGTGACATAAGTAAATATACATCCAAATATTACCACAAGCAAAGGAGAGATTGCCAATACGCACAAGAATCTTGGAAGTTTTGTTTCCTGCAAATATTTCCAGGAAAAAACATCGATAAGAACAACTATCAAAACATAATCTCTAATAACTATTCCATAATTTAGAAGTTCATGGCTGGTAAAAAGTAGGAACAGGAGGAGGCATATTCCAAGAACTGCACTTTGCCATCTCCAAAACTGAATGAAAAACCGAGACTATATCGGTCTTCGTTGTAAAATTATGCATTCCCAGCATCCCCTTTAATTCCTGCAAGATAATCAGCATAGCAATTCCACCGATGAAGCCAGCAGTTGCAAAAATATACTGTGAATTAGTACTAATAAGCAGATGCCATTGTTCAAATGACAGTTTTACATAATTGCAGCAAGTAGACATCCCAAAACATTGCTGCTAGCTATAGGTACTTGCACATGTCCTACTAGCCAATGTTTCTATATTGGCAGAAGAATATCTAAAACACAACTTCTACACAGAAGCTGCACACACACAGCTCAAGTCATTGCGAAGGGTATACGTGCTTGCAGTAGCACATAACCTACTAGCCAATATTGAAAGTTGGCATCAAAACAGGTAAAAAGAGTACTGCAAGTGACAGAGAGTGAAGAGAGTATTACTTAAGTCTTACAAACCCAAAATAGATAATTAAGAAGTAGTCTAAAAGGCTGTTAGCATCAGCCATGTAGCAGTAAAACAAACTTTAGTAGGGTCATTCAGTTGCTACTGATTGTACGCCATGAGTTCCAGGAAGTCCAAGGAAACGGTTCAGCCAAATCAACCTCAACTCCACAGACTTTGCCAAAAAATCCTCTAGCCTCGGTGTCCGTATTGAGGAGATGATCATAAACAGTAGCAAGCTGAACCTTTTAGTACCCATGCACTTCAAGATTCATAACTTCTTTGTAGAGTTCATTCGCAAATTGGCAGGCCCTTGAGGTATTGAAGACATGGGCTACTTGTTCTAGAGACTTCTTGCCGATGATGTCGTTGCAATTTCATCAATATTCCTCTTTCCCTTCTTCACACGTACAAATGCCAGTTTGGCATGACTTGTTGGACTTTGTGCCTCATCACCATCATGCTCCATATATTGGTTAGAGGAGAGGCCAATATTCGTAGAACGAGAAGTGGAAGCATTAGTAGTGGGAGGAGTTAAAGGGAGGTCTGAAAATGATCTCGCATGTTCTCCCTTTGCTGGTTCACTTCCACAAACAATCAGCAAATTCTCATAGTCAGGAATAAGGGTGTTGATATAGGGTGCGTCCTTTGGGTTTGCCTATAAATGAGATACTAATTTGTTAGTGAGTATCCGAAACCAAAACTCACAAATAAAATGATAATTCACACTTACCAACAAATATGATGCAACCTCTTCTTCACCCATGACAACTTTCTTCTCAACATCATCCCAAGTAACCCCACTCAAGTCCTTGAATTTTTTTATCCTTTTCCATTTGGCCCTTGGATGCCTAAGATGATTGTTAATATTGCCCTCCGACACAACCACATGTCTCAAAGATAGCTTTTGCCGCAGCAGTAATGGCGGGGGCCTTTAAATGATTGTCCCCTTTAACAAGATTTGCAAAGGTTTGTAGAAGAAACCGGCTTAAGAAAGCTGGCCATTGAAAGGGGTGAGCCTTGCTTTTGTCCTTATCCTGCTTGGCTTGTGAAGCACATATAGACTCTTCCGCCCTACATAGATGTGATGAAAAAAAGCATAAAAAAAACATAGAGCTATACAATTTTTACAGATATGATATCACCACATGACAACAAGGTTATCTAAGAAGACGTGATCGTTGTGACCACATCTCTTCAGCCATTCTATCTCTCACATCTGTCCACTCTCTAGCATTTGCTCTTCAGTCGGGACTACAGAATCCCCACCTTTGATTATAATATAATTGTGTAATATACAACAGGCTTGAACAAAGTCCACTTGAGATGGATATGGAAGAAAAGGTCGCGATGTAAGAATCTTAAAATGATTTTCCAAAGCCCCAAAAGCTCGCTCAACCGAAGTACGGAGTGAGGAATGTAATAAGTTATATAAGTCCTTCGCAGTGGACGGTGCTTGAACACCCCAATCCTTGAGATGGTATTTAACTCCACAATATGGGGATAAAAAACCAGGGATGGTAGAATGACCAGCATCACATAACTAGAATTTTCCTATAACATTAAAATTTCATGTACGGTGAACGGTTGTGACTTTTCAATACAAGTGATTGTAGAGAATGTGAGTGACATACCCTCGGGAACCAGGAGACCATTAGGCCTTTCCAAGACATCTCATAGTATGAGAGCGACGTGAGCTGAACCCTCCCAACCTGCTAGCACACAAGTGAACTTCAAATCGAAGTCCACAACAGCTAGCACATCTTGGGTCAGGTAGGGTTTGCGCCCTCAAAACGCACTAACCATTTGTGCAAGCAATGATGTGTGGATATGTGTTCCATCGATGGCACAACAGCTAGCACATTAAGAACAGCTTTTAAAACAAATGGGTAACTAACTTCCTATTTTTAACTAAAAGACAATTTGACTGAGTTGCCTTAAACCATGGCAAGTACTCGGTCCATGATAATATGTATGGATGTGTGGTCGTACTCGATGGACGTACATAATCATCATGGAGCTGTGTTATAGCTCCCAATATCACAGCCATTCCAGCAGCCATCACACTAAGAACTCTTCGTCATTTTCCATCTACACGACATGCATTTTAGATGTAATTTAGTAGTAAATGAGATTGGTACGAATAGGGAGGAGTACAAATCACTCCCATATCCCTTCCATGACTCTCAAAAACATTTTATATGCGCAATACTTTGATGCAGAAAATGTTTTCCCACATGTGGACATTAGTGGTGAGCAAAACCGAACCGAACTCCTAGAACCGAACCGAATTGTTCGGTTCGGTTTTTCGGTATATTCGGTTCGGTTCGGTTTTTTTTAAAAAAAAGAATTTGGTATTCGATTCGATTTTGGTTTTTATTTTTAAATTTTGGTAAATACCGAAATACTGAAATTTTAAAGTTATATACCTTATTTCGGTTCGGTTTTATATTGTAGAGTAAAAAACTATAAATTATTTTGATTTTTTCGGTTCAGTTCAGTTTTTGCATGAATTCAATTCGGTTCGGTTTTTAAATTAGTGTACCGGATCAAAAAATATGTAATCTAGTGGAAGAAATAGGGTTTGAATATACTTATTTAGCCATTCTCACGAATCAAAAAGCCTAACTGATCCATTTTCATATTTTTCCTTTTTTTAGGGTTTCATCCAATTGAAAGCATATGAGTAAACCCTAAAAGGATTTACAATCCAATTATCATGAAATCAAGAAGATAGAAATAAACGGCATCAATCGGAAAGATGAAAATGAATGTCAAAGATAAATCCATCTGAATCTATAAATAAATGGATAAGAATCAAAACTTAACTTCTCCTTTGTTTCATGCATCCTCACATTCTTCACCATCCTGGTCGAAGTCAAGATTACGACTACCGGGTTGAAAAGATGAAAATGGGGGTGAGGTGGATGGAGCCGGAGTCGATGGAGATGACAGAAGGCTGCAAATCACCAGTCGAGGGAGACGCCAGAAGCGAGTCAGCGAGTGCGACGATTAAAAGATGAAAATGGAAAAGGAAATGTTGATCGGAGGAAAAAAAAAAGGCGCGAAGGATGATTGTAGGGACACGAGGGTAATATCGTCCTTTTTACATGATTTGGGCTTATTGTCCCAAAAAAAGGCCGCGCGGGGATTTAACAAAGCTTATGGCGTTTTGGCCGAATGCGGGGTCTAATATGGGGTTTTAAACCAATACCCCTAATTTAAACATGTGTATATGTATTTTGTTAAGAAAAGTGAAAAATCACGTTTAAAAGTTGTATAGCTCAATCATACTCAAAAGAAAGAAGGAAAGAAAGAAAAAAGACAACCATTACCTTTTTCCAATCCCTCCCATGCCAACGATATCTTCTTTTCGCCTGCGGATCAACCTTTTCCAGCCCATGCAAGAAATCTGGAGAAGATGAAGGCTAATGGGATCAACCAAGATAGGAAATAGAATCATCGATCATAATGCACTCCATCTAAGATATATAACAATGAATAGAAAAGAAATCGATCAAAGAGATCCAATTTAAAGAATAAAGCCATCTTTAGATGATAGCTCCTTAAGTTACTTTGGTGTCATTAATGAGAACAGTTTACAGCCCTAAAGATAAAGATAACAACATCACCTGATCAAAACCCACGTTGTTGTTGGTCCATCTAGAGACTCGTTCGATGGCGAGCTCCTCCTTCCCTGCACTAGCTTTTCTTATTCAAGAACGAGGGGAAGAAGTGGACCAAGAACGGACGCAGCGGAGAGAATGTAAAGGCGAGCAGGGAGCACCGGCACAGATTAGTGAGGAGATGAGAACAGAGGAGATGGATATACAGATAGATATAGCCAAGACAAGACGAGGCCAGACACCGGAATGAGCAGTAGTAATATTTTCAGCAGGACACTTCAATCTATCCATCTGTCAACTACTACGAGGAGGCCTCTTTATGAGAGCTTTGCACATCAGTGCTTGAAAAGACAGTCTTTTGGCTGGGTCTGTGAACAGGTGATTCTGAATAGGGATTTTTACGTCCGTTTCCCGCCACGAATGTGGTATTGTCCCCCGACTTCAACTCGTCGGCCGAGCTCCAACAACTCCACTTTCACGATGGGGCGCGGCACGACGTTGTCGACTCGTTGCTCGGTTCTCGCACCGTCATAACCTGAACGTCAAAAAGAGAGTGAATTGGACTCTTTTGCGAAAATACAATAGATGAAAATTTAGATAGAATACTAGAAGACTAGTATGCTTATTTAGATATGAAAGCAATAAATAAAGCAAGTGATGAAAAAAGAGTTAGGAGACTTGCACAGATTTTATAGTGCTTCGGTCAACCTTGCCTACGTCCACTTCACTCAAGGTCCTCCTTGAGGTTCCACTAATTATAATCCTTCATTATAAGTTTTCCCACCAAGCTTCCAGTGGTTGGCAACCTTATAAATCCTCCAACAACTGCTGGATCTCCCCTTCAAGCTTTTGGGTGCTTGAGAACCATACAAATCACTCCAATCAACTCTTGGAGATTTCTCACAAAGTCTACTTCAAAACTTGAAATAGGTTTACAAAGATTTAAGCTCTTGAAAGAAGACTAAAACTTGTTATAATGTAAACTAATATCTCTCATAGTCTTACACCAAGTTTCTTGCATCTTCTCATATATACTTGAGCTTTAAGATCTCAAAAAGCAGCTCCCAACGACCACTTTGCATTTCTGCAACGGCTCTTTAACGACTAGTTTTCTGACTGACGATCGACCGTCGCATCGTCCGCCACATCGTCCATCGCGTTCTTCTTGACCCGTGATCGATCCACCTATCGACCTTCAAGCTTCACGGTCGACTGTCGCATCGTCCGTGTGGCTTTGTGAGAAAAAAACTTTTCAGGGTCGATGCCTCGTTCGACCGTCGCTTCTCCTCAATATGTCACATGTCTCGCAGTCGACCGTCCCATCGACCGTGACATCGACCGTCGCGACTTTTAAGGAAGAAAAAGAGAGGGAAGGAGAAGAAATAATAGGGGGAAGAGAGTTGGGGAAGAGAAAATAGAGGGGTCACTTTTAAGGTGGATTTTTAAATGAATCTTGCCAACGCTAAAACACACAATAAACCGATTTACAAAGGATTAGTAGTGTAATTTAATAACCATATATATATATCATTAACAAATATCACAAGTTTGACTTAAAGTACAACATGCACTGAAGTAAAATCCATGAATTTGTCTTCGTAGTGGAAAAAGCTCCACCATTAGCACCAACTAGCACCAACCCAACGTCCCATGCGTATCCAAGGCACTGATCACTACACAACACATTAGTTGGATCAGCCACTTCAACATTTACATCAAAGATTTCAAAACATGATAACATTAACCTAAAGTTCAAGTATATGAAGGTATACCAGACAACCGAAGCATACTTATCAGATCATACTTAAGCAGATCCATATATAAACATGTAAGACCATAGAAAGCTATAACTTATGCAAGACCATATATAAACATGCAAGATCATACTTATGCAGATCATACTACACAATACACAAGTTTTCCTTAACACATTTACCCGATTATGCTACATTCTCTATGTGATCTAGCATAGTCATCTGCACGGAATACAAATAAAAAATAAATGCTTGCACAAAGCTATAACTTACACAACCATCAACACAACAATGCAATGCAAATATTCTTATATGTGGTTTTCATGAGAGAAGTCCATAATATATATATATATATATATATATATATATATATCATTTTACTTATACAATCATTAACACAAAATCTAGTAACCGCAGACATACATGTTATCACTTATCAAAGGCCATGTCCCATGTCAGGCTCGCCACACACTATACGTTGTGCTCGCCTCCACCTTTTTTTCTGCTCTTCCCCATCCAAGGTCTCCAAATGCTCAACGGTGTCATCGATGAGCTGTGCAAGTCGATCATACTATAATTTGATGAAAATGCAACGAATTAGACAAGTTGTATAATGAAATAAAGATGAAAATTTAAATAAGGTATTGTTATCTTTGCATTAACGTAATCGTCTGCTCGTTTAGCTACCGGCGCCTCATGCTCTGGATTCTCCACCCTCACGTGAGATATGCTTCGGAACCATTCCATGTAACCCGTCATGCACTCATAACCAGCGGGGCTGGTAGAAGCGCCTGTCCAGCGCTCAATCACTCTCATGCCCATCCAGTTAAACCAGCAATCTCTCTTGAAATTGAACACTCTCGCGTAGCGTCGAACTGTTCCCTTGGATCCCATGTTAGAATGGGACGGCCTCAATAGATATTGAAGAAAGCTCTGTCGGATGCCAAACTGGTGAAGCACCCTATCCGGATGATAAGGCTCCACGTACTCTCCGTAGGTAATGGTGCCAAAGTAGAAGCTAACTTCTTCGCGAGGGAAATCCGCTCCTCCTCGTTGAGCACGATACGGATCCCATGTCACCTACATAAAAAACCACAATCAGTCAACATTCACTCAATCACCATTACATGCTGATCACAAATACTAGTAAATAAAGTACAACGTTACCTCATGTGGAGTCATGCGATCTAGACGTCGGCGCCATGTCCGAACAATATTCTCCCCGCATGTATACTCTCTCCTTATATTCCATTGGTAAACAGTGGGCATGTCAATTATGTAATCTATTAATGGTTGCGGAGCCATGACTTGGTGAAGGTGATCATGTATCCAACTCTACATTGGTAGGATAAATATGGGTTAAGTCAAACAATAATTGGTATCATAATATAAATAAAATTATGCTATTTTAAAACTACGTACCACCAACAAAGTTAGGTATCCGCCAACAACACATGATCCCCACCGACTAGCGGACCCGAGCATCCGATAGAGGTATGTGAGGGCCCTAGCACCCCATGCATACTCACGCACGGTAGTAAGGTCTGTGAGAGAAGCGAGATAAGACATGTGCACCGAACTCTCTGACTTGTTGCAAAACAAGGTGCAACCCAACAGATACAACATATACGCCTTCACTGAGCACTCTAAACCGACGGCATCCACTGTACATTCATCCCTTAACCATCTTAAATTAAGGGTGAACCCTCGACCCAAACCTCTCTCAGTCATCTCTCTATGGGCCACTGCTTGACTAACCCCAAGATTATCTACCATAAGTTGTTTATATCCAGTCGCATTCAGCTCACAGTGATCCAGTGGCCTACCAGCGATAGGGATGGCCAAAATGGCACCGACGTCTGCCAAGGTGATCGTCATCTCACCACATGGGAAGTGAAACGTATTTGTTTCTGGGTGCCACCTCTCAATAAATACAGACACCATGGCACTGCTAATGCAGGTATGCGAATATTTGATGAGGCCTCTTAGTCCAGTCATATCCACAAGCTGATTAAACTGGCTATTCATTGTCCTGCCCCAATTGAGTGTGTTGGATCCATGGGCATATATCTTGAGAGGCTTCCTTTCATGCAAGAATAAAAAAAGAAGAAAATTAACATCTCCATGGGTTCAGTCAGATAGCCATATCTGACTATACCAGCTAACCAAACTATTTTTACCTCTCCATGCCATATAAACGGTATCAAACTACCGATGGGGAAACAATATACCGATGGAAAAATAATATAAACGGTATACCGATGGAAAAACAACAGCAACGGTATCAAACTACCGATGAGAAAACAATATAAACGGTATACCGATGGAATAACTACAGAAACGGTATCAGTATCAAGCTACCGATTGGAAAACACTAATGGGAAAACAACATAAACGGTATCAAACTACCAATGGGAAAACAACATAAACGGTATCAAACTATCGATGGAAAAACTACAAAACGGTATCAACCGATGGGAAAACAACTAAAACGGTATCAAACTACCGATGGGTAAATAACATAAACGGTATCAAACTACCGATGGGAAAACAACCCATGTAAAACTACAACGTTCACATGCTATTGATGAAACCTACAAGAAAACGGTATAAAAACACCGAAACACGTGAACTTGGATCGGAAGTAAACACCTGAACTTAAAAGCAAACCAACCGGGATTAGACTACCGATTCGAATGGAAAAAATTGGATCGGAAGTAAACACCCGGATTTAAACCAAACCAACCGGGATAAGACTAACGCGTCGGAGGAGTATAACGGGGGATGTAGATCGGCTCATCGGTTTAAATCGATAAACAAAACTGACTAAATCCATGCAATGTAGGTCATAAAATGTAACGCCCCGGCCCTCCACTGGGCCCCGGCCTGCGGGCTCCCGGTCCGACCAGGATCCGCCCGAGGGCTCCCACCTGACACAATATTGTCCGCTTTTGGCTCGCCGCAGCCGATCGATCCCACCGATCGATCGGACTTCCCGGGAGGTCACCCCTCCCAAACCTACTCCAGCCCAAGCACGCTTAACACTGGAGTTTTTCTGCGGTTCATTGCCATCACAGCTTTAAAACGCGTTGTGTCTATTAAGGGGTTACTATATACTTATATCGAACCCCGGACCATACCCAGGCGTTGTGGGATTGCTTACCCGGCTACCCGACTCAGCCCCGCCCTCCAAGCGCAGGCATCTTGTCCCATGGTAGACCCAGCGGGCCTCACATAAAACCACTTGTAGGTCGTAAAACGGACAACACAAGGTGGGTTTGAGCGGATGTATAAGAAAAACCTGTTTTCTCGGACCAAAAAATGCTCGGAGTGGCAAAAGCCGCCGGTCGGGGGCGCAACGGGAAGGTCGCCGGGCTGCGGTTGCCGCTTGCAAACTTACACCCGAGGAGAGAAGCCGGTGGAGAGAAGCCGTGGCATTTGGCTATTTTAGGCTTGGGTAGTTTGGGTAGGATTAGTTCTCTTATGTGGTGTGAGCAGTAAGTAGTGGAGATTTTGGATGGGTTGTAGTGTCATGAGTTAAGTGTGGTGTGAGTAGATGTTTGTGTGGTGTCGATAGACGCACCTTATTGTCCCAAAAAAAAGGCCGCGCGGGGATTTAACAAAGCTGATGGCGTTTTGGCCGAATGCGGGGTCTAATATGGGGTTTTAAACCAATAACCCTAATTTAAACATGTGTATATGTAATTTGTTAAGAAAAGTGAAAAATCACGTTTAAAAGCTGTATAGCTCAATCATACTCAAAAGAAAGAAGGGGGAATCGGCCAACCCCCCATAAGTAAGACTTATGGGGGCAATAAAACATAACATACTGTTTTTGGGGTGAAAACCCCATACAGCTTTCAAATTCTTTTTCTTAACCTACTCATGCGGTATTTGGGAGAAGTAGGTCCCTTACCTTTAACGAATCCGGCACGACCCGTTTGCATCAGCACCGATTTGCGAGATTGAACGAAAGGGCATCGCCTGAATACTCGCCGGGGATCGTCTGGTCTTCATCCTGAGGGATGATCAGAATCTCGAACGCCGGCGGCGGAGCACCCGCCTCCGTGGGCGGACTCCTCTTCCCCCTTAACATCTTCCTTGTCGTCGTCGCGCTCCAATTGCTCGAGGGATATCTCGAGCACATCAAGAAGGTACTCCAACTATTCGTTCGGTCGACGACCTGCTGTTCTATCTTTGAATAGTTCTTAGGTTTCTCTTCTAAGAATCCGATTTGGGTGGCTTCTGATTGAATCTTAGTTTAGCTGTGGTCTCTGATGGAGGCATCTCTTTTCGTCTCTCTTTTATCGGTGCTAGTGTTGTATCAGTAGGGTGAAATCATGGAAGTCCGTTCTCCTTTCTTATGGCTACGTCTATACCTGCTATCTGTACGCTTTAGCGATTATTGATTTGGAATAGGATTGCGTGTATGAAGAAATAGCTCTTAAGCTGTTCATCTTGTATGAAGAAATATCAAAAGAATTTTCTCTCAATGTAATAGATAGAGTTTTCTCTCAACTGAATGGGTTTTCTCTCAATGCAATGGGTTTGCTCTCAATGTAATAGATAGAGTTTTCTCTCAAGTGAATGGGTTTTCTCTCAATGTCATGGGTTTCCTCTCAATGTAATAGATAGAGTTCCCATTTCTCTCAATGTCATGGGTTTCCTCTCAATGTAATAGATAGAGCTTTCTCTCAAGTGAATGGGTTTTCTCTCAATGTCATCGGTTTCCTCTCAATATAATAGATAGAGTTTTCTCTCAAGTGAATGGGTTTTCTCTCAATGTCATGAGTTTCCTCTCATTGTACTGGATTTTCTCTCATTCGAATGGGTTTTCTCTCATTGGAGTGAGTTTTCTCTCAATGAAATGGATTTTCTCTCAATGAACTGGGTTTTCTCTCATTGAACTGAGTTTCCTCTCAATGAAATGGGTTTGCTCTCAATGAAACGGGTTTTCTCTCAATCGAGTGAGTTTTCTCTCATTCGAGTGAGTTTTCTCTCAATAGATAGAGTTTTCTCTCAATTGAATGGGTTTTCTCTCAATGGACTGGGTTTTCTCTCAATAGATAGAGTTTTCTCTCATTGGAGTGAGTTTTCTCTCAATGAAATGGGTTTTCTCTCAATGAACTGGGCTTTCTCTCATTGGAATGAGTTTTCTCTCAATGAACTGGGTTTTCTCTCAATGAACTGAGTTTTCTCTCAATCAACTGAGTTTTCTCTCTTTGGCTTCAGTTTCTCTCTTCGGTTTGAGGTTTCTCTCTTTGGCTTGAGTTTTTACTCTTTAGATTGAGTTCTCTTTTTGACTTGTGTTTTCTCTCTTTAGATTGAGCTTTCTCTCTTCAATTTAAGTTTTCTTTCTTTCGATTGAGTTTTCTCTCTTCGGTTTCTGTTTTCTCTTTTACTTTTATACTTTCCACTCTCTCTCTCTCTCTAGTTTGTGGTATAATACAACAAATATGAATGGACTATATACATATGCTAACAGAACTTGAATTAAAGAGCTTCATTAATAATTTAGCCCCTTAAAAAACTATAGAATGTCTTTTTAAAAAATTAAACATACAAATTGCTTTAATCTATCTATATTACAAATTGCTTTAATATTATAATAATTTAGCCCCTTAAAAAACCATTTGACGTCTTGGCTTACAATTTTCCATTGGGCCCGGCAACAGTCCTTCATGTGTTTTGGGAACTAATATGATATGGTGAAACATTTATTAATGTCTAGTCTAACATTTAGTGAGTTTTAAATGACAAATATGATATTAACCTAGAAGGACCGATGAAATTAAAATAGTAAAAATAGAAGACAGCTCTCTCTGCACGTCGCCTTCGCCTCGGAAAAAGAAAGTAAAAACATGTACATTCCCACGTGCATGCAGCCCTTCACATCACATGCACGCCACCTGCATGCCCTGGGCCAAGCAGTTGCCAAGGCAATTAATGCCACATTAATTGCCAGCCCCCTCATGTCACATCGCTGCCCACCAATGCATGCAGCCCTTGCGTGTTTCTCCATGCGTGCCGCCCAAGCATGTTCTCCCATGCGCGCCGCCAGCTTTATTTGAGAGATACCCAACACAGCTTACTCGTGGAACAATATAATTAATAAATAAATGAGATTTTTGGTTTAGAACACATGAAGTGGTTTTTTGAACAGTAAAGTTTGGTTACTACATAGGTTTAACCAATTATCTGAAGAAAAAAAAGAAAGAAAAAGAAAAAGAAAAAGACAACTATTACCTTTTCCAATCCCTCCCATGCCAACGATCTCTTCGTTTCGCCTGCGAACCGACCTTTTCCAGCCCATGCAAGAAATCTGGAGAAGATGAAGGCTACTGGGATCAAGCAAGATAGGAAATAGAATCGTCGATCATAATGAACTCCATCTAAGATACGTAGCAATGGATGGAAAAGAAATCGATCAAAGAGATCCAATTTAAAGAATAAAGCCATCTTGAGATGATAGCTCCTTAAGTTACTTTGGTGTCATTAATGAGAACAGTTTACAGCCCTAAAGATAAAGATAACAACATCACCTGATCAAAACCCACGTTGTTGTTGGTTCTCCGGGGAGGCAGCGGCCTGCACTAGCTTTTCTTATTCAAGAACGAGGGGAAGAAGTGGACCAAGCACGGACGCAGCGGAGAGAATGTAAAGGCGAGCAGGGAGCACCGGCACAGATTAGTGAGGGGATGAGAGCAGAGGAGATGGATATATGGATAGATATAGCCAAAACAAGACAAGACCAGACACCGGAATGAGCAGTAGTAATATTTTCAGCGGCCATCTGTCAACCACTACGAGGAGGCCTCTTTATGAGAGCTTTGCAGATCAGTGCTTGAAAAGACAGTCTTTTGGCTGGATCTGTGAACAGGTGATTCGGAATAGGGATTTTTACGTTATTGCACCGTGTATCTCACCAGTACTGTCAGAGTTAGTATTTGCAATTCAATTTCATCAAATTACAGACTAATTGAAATTTAGTTCTGAGCTCCAACTTAGTTTTCATAATCATGTGAGTGATTTTACACCCATTTTCTGCCAAGAAGGTAGTATTCTCCCCCGACTCCAACTCGTCGGCCGAGCTCCACCAACTCCACTTTCACTATGGGGTGGCTGGAGCTGGTGGCGAAGCTAATGATGTCCCCCAGCCCCACTACCTCATCTAAGCAATCCACGTGCTTGAAGACTACCCCTTCTCCTCCATCGCCTGCTTCTTCTTCTTCCTTGAGCTTTGGGGCAATAGGCGAGCCTTGCTCAAGGTTCTAGATGATGACGCAGGAGATGGAGGGCCAGGCGACGAGGTGGGGGGCGAGGGCTCCGACACCAGCCGTGACGATGACTTGGGCGTCAGGGTGGGCGAGAGATCGAGCGGAGAGGGCAGAGACCGCAAAGGTGCGGAGGAGAGTGAGGAGGGACCCGTTGGCAGGCTTGTCAATATGAAGAGTAGAAGCACGGAGTACAATGAAGCGAAGAAGAGATCACCGCACCATCACCAACACCGTTGGAAGGCGGTTCAACAGCAGCACCAAGTTCTGAAGAGAGAGTACTCGCTATCGGATGAGGTGGATAGCCAGAGCAGCAAGGAGGTTAGGAAGGAGAGTGGAGGTGGTGGGACCATTGGCGGTGGAGGGGATGGGGAGAGCATCGAGGTGGCGCGACGACCAAGGGGCAGGCCACCGGGGTCAAAGAATAGGCCCAAACCACCGGTTGTGATCACCCGAGAAGCTGAGCCAACTACCGCCATGTGTTGCCACATCCGCGAGATCCCTACCGGGCACGACATCGTTGACTTCATTGCTCGGTTCTCGCGCCGCCGCAACCTCGGGATCTGCGAGCTCACCGGCACGGGTGCCGTTGCTAACATTATGCTTCGCCAACCCTCCGCCCCGACTGTGGCGAGAGGAGGAGGGGCGACCATTGGGTTTAGAGAAAGGTTCGACACCTTGTCAATGTCCATGACGTTTTTTCTCCTGGCGTTGGCGACGGTGATGCCATTTGTAGCGAGATCTTTCTCCCGGATATCCGGTCGGCCGAGCATAGCATCACGGTGGCCGTCAAATGGGATGATGGTAGTCACGTGCGTGTGATGTGACCAATTTACCATCATTCGAGGAAAGTGAAGAGTAACAGAATGCAAAAATCCCTTCTAAATACAAATATATTATTACCATATATATCTCATTTAAATAACAAATTTCTAAATTATTCCTCTCATCATCTTTCCCATCTCCACCACCACCATCTTCACCCTATCCTTCACCAACGCAACCCGCCAATCCCCCCCCCCCCTCCTCCCTCTCGCACACACACCAAACCCAGTATCGTCCCTGGGCCAAGGCCCACCAGGGCATGGCCTAGGGCCTCTCAAAAATAGGTCAATTTTTAGGGGCCCCTTAGTTTGGTACTTTGGTAGCGGCGGGGTATCCGACATTAATCGGAGAGATTTATTTATGGAGTTAAAAATCTTGATAGAAGTTTTACCGGAAGAAGTGAAGAAGCCAATTGAAGTCCTCAATTATTTGAAAGCCAAGGAGGAGTGTTTTCCGAATCTGTGGATTGCTTATAGAATACTTTTGACTATTCCGATTACGGTTGCATCTGGAGAAAGAAGTTTTTCAAAGTTGAAGTTGATTAAGTAAGTCTTACCTTCGATCAACCATGTCATAAGAAAAGATGAACGGTTTGGCCATGTTGTCAATTGAAAAAGCTTTGGTGGATGACATAGATTATACAAGCTTAATTAACATGTTTTCCTCTAAAAATGATAGAAGGGGAGTGTACAAGTGATACTTTTTTTTTTTTGCACAATTTTAGCGAGAAATATTTTTATGGATTTAATTTTTTTAATGCTTATAATATTTTAAGGTGGTTTTTACATGTTTGAAATTTAATCATTGAAATCTAAAAGACCCCGTTTTGAAAGTTAGCTTAGGGCCTCTGAAAACTCAGGGACAGCCCTGACCAAACCCCATTGCCCACCATCGCCGCCTCCTCCATCACCACCACCAACCGCCATCTCTGTCACCTAAAGCCGTCCCCGTCTCTATCATCCCCACCACAACCACCACCACCATAAACCACTACCACCAGCATCTCACCACCATCGCCGCCATCACCACCACGGTCCACTGACACCACTTCTCATTATCACTTTCATCTATTCACCTTCATGACAATCATCACCATCTCCACCATTACCGCACCACCTCTTTTATCCCCGATCATCTATTCACAGCTGCTGTCTCCATCTCAAACCACCACCACTAGTTTGAGAAGAAGAAGAAGAAGAGAGTAGTTTAGGCATTTATAAAATTATGGATGTATTTATTAATAATAGAGGTGTATTTAGAATTACCGTTCGTGAATATGGTGGTCAGGTCGATTTTTAAAACCGGTTGGCATGCAGCAGATTCCCATGTCCCTGTGAAGGACTCGGGTTTGAAGGTTGGCATACTCTCTCACACCCAGTCGGTACTCTCCCCACTGCCGTGCTTAACTATTATAAAAAAAAGAAAAAAAAAAAGCAGATTCCCATGTCCCTGTCGTGTAGTTTGATTGACATAAGGCTGCTAGAAGATACGAATGGACTACTCAATGGTATCATCATGGATTACCGTGCCACTTACACAAGATATATATGCTGATGGTATTAGAACCAGGGTGGAAGTTTGGATTTCGATATCTGTTTTGGTCCGAGGAAAAACCTGATATGTTTCGTAAGTTTTGGTGGTTTCATGTTTTGTTTCGGTGGTTTCGGAACTTAGTTAGTACCAAAAACGGAAATGTTTTAAAGTTTCGGATCTGAATCGTCTGAAAATTCAAACCATGATTAGAACCAAAAGCGGGCTTGAAACTTGTGGGAAGTAGCTGTGATTGGAGAAGGTGCTGCTAGAGCAGGCATTTCTCACACAGAAGACAGCACCATGCAAGAACTGTGATATAAGTTAGAATTAAGTTTTAATTTGCATGGGATTCTAGGGAGACAGAGAACAGTGGTGAAGAGAGCTTCTGCAACGAAGACAACAAAGACAGTTCTTGAATTTGTCTTTATTAGTCATCTTTGATTGGAATTTTGAGTCAATTTGGATAATATTTGACTGGAATCATAACTACACTTGAGAAACTGTTTAGCACTTGTAATCTTTGTTGAAGAATGAGCTTGTGTGGCTTGGCCTCTTTCTTATCAACTAATCTACTTGCATAAAGGTTGAGAATGGAGTGACAATCTGTGATAAAAGAATAAACAAGTCATACTCATTTAAATTTGCAAATGATCCAAAAAAAATTGGAAACTTCCCTGATCTTCAGATTGTAAGCAATATTTAGGATTAAACATGTATTAAACAAGAGAGCATCTCATGAGATCCAAATAATGGCTGGACAACTCCTTTTCTTCTTCTTAACAAGAAGGAGAACTTTCTATTCATTAAAGCATAAGAACTACAATAGAAGACTCGTATTGCTTAAAGCAAACCCTAGATGATAACATAAGATCAACGACTGAGATCTATACTAGATCATACGGCTAAGGGAGGGTTCGCTTCTTTAAGCTAGAGATCAACTCCAACTTGGTAGGCTAGCCCAACCTAACGCTCAGACTCCAACTTAATTAATTAGACTCCAAATCAAACTTAAACTCCTAACTATAGCTCCAAACATAAAAGCAAACACAACCTCCTAAACTAACTCCAACTTGACATCTTATTGATACTTTGGATTAGGACTCGACCACCACGCTTGATCTGATCGCCGAATCCTATCAGCATCACACTGGGTGTTGGCTGTGGGTAAAGGCTCTTCCTTCTCAATTTCTGCTTAAGTTGCAGTTCAGTAATACCTCTTGAATCCACAAGCCTACGCAGAAATAGCAACGTCCTGCAACTCAGAGGAAACCAGGCTACAGTAAGCTCATGTGCTTAGTATGTCAGCAGATCTATAAGCTCACTGACAGTTTAATTGTTTAACCAGATCAGATAAACTGACTAGCATAGATTGAGTCCAGTGAACAAGTAATATTGAACTTGAAATCACTAGGCCAAATAACTTCATAATTGTCATCAAGGAAATCACTCGCAATTTTATGAAACCCTTGGAAATTTACTACTTACAGTCTTCACAAGTTTGTTTTACAAGTAAGCAAGCTCATTATTTATGAAGACTTAAAAGAATACAGGGAATACTACTTAATTGTAAGCGTAGTAATAAGCTTTGATGTTTAAGCAATTGATTGAAGATTAGATTTTGAGTATCTTACAATTAATTGCATTTCAAGCATTGATGATGAGCTGACAGGATGCATCACCAAGATCAAGAACAGATGAGATTTGCCCAATAAAAAGTTACAAAAAGTGAGATGAAGTCTTCTTAATGTATAAAGTTCACTACACTCTTTGTTTCCATGTACTTTTCAACAAAAAAGAAAATCTTCTTTTTCCCGCTACACAAAGCACGGTGTGCCAAAATATTAAATCTATAAAGTTCAGCAAACAAGTTAAACATATCAACTACCAAGTTGACAAACCAACAAACAAGTTAAATGTGAGCCATCTGCAGGTTGGAGTTTTATCTTTCTTATGATTATGGTATGTCATAATCAAACTTGATTATTGAATTCAATTTTATCACGGCACAAGACAATCAAAATTGATGTATTGAATCAATTTTATCTATCCTGTTGAATCACAACATACCACAATCATAGAATATTAGTCAACGTCGAGACAAAGGTGCATTCATTGCATATATTTCGTATATGGAATTAAAGTTTCAACTATTGAGCATTCTGACTTACCATTTGGATTGCATCCTATAGGTAAATCATCTTGATGTCCATCTCTGGGCTGCAAAGAGTTGTAGAAATTCCAAATTCCATCTCCTGTATCTAACACTAGTAGTGTCCAATGGTCTGGCTCCTTTTCTTGTATCCCTTTATTTGAATATATTGGGAAGAAAACTTGGTTCTCATCTCTACTAGCATTTATGCATTCTTTGGCTAGTTGTGTGAGGACCTGCCCCTCTACTCCTGGGTCGGCCATCTGGGTCTGGCCCGTGGCTTGTTGTGGACCGCAAAGGCAATTTGGTAAATTATATTTTGTGGATTTGTTTCACACTCGCGTGTGCACACACTGACCGTGATTGTGTAAAAATGAATATTTATATGTTGAATCACAACATACCACAATCATAGAATATTAGTCAACGTCGAGACAAAGGTGCATTCATTGCATATATTTTGTATATGGAATTAAAATTTCAACTATTGAGCATTCTGACTTACCATTTGGATTGCATCCTATAGGTAAATCATCTTGATGTCCATCTCTGGGCTGCAAAGAGTTGTGAAATTCCAAATTCCATCTCCTGTATCTAACACTAGTAGTGTCCAATGGTCTGGCTCCTTTTCTTGTATCCCTTTATTTGAATATATTGGGAAGAAAACTTGGTTCTCATCTCTACTAGCATTTATGCATTCTTTGGCTAGCTGTGTGAGGACCTGCCCCTCTACTCCTGGGTCGGCCATCTGGGTCGGGCCCGTGGCTTGTTGTGGACCGCAAAGGCAATTTGGTAAATTGCATTTTGTGGGTTTGTTTCACAC